>JARHVA010000091.1:177500-777500 GCA_037957365.1 Torreya grandis | reverse complement strand
GCCTGATAACATCACCAACTGGTAGGTGTTTGACATTGATCAATAGATAAAACTCTTCTTGCAAGACGAGGCTGAGTTTGCCTCTAGAAATCAAGCCAAGCTACAATAGTAGCATGGCAGCCAGATTGTTTAGCTGAAGAAAAAAAACTTCTTAAAGGCTTGGTCACTCTTGAAAGTATCTTCAATGAGGATGACCAATTGAAAAATGACAAATCAAGCATCATAATGAAGAAAAAAAACTATAAAAAGGTTGGAATATTCAAGAATAGGATGCTTGCACTTGGGAAGGTATGTACAGATCATGAAAGGCAAGATTTCATCTTGTTGTGCCAAGAATTTGCTGATATCTTTGCTTGGGAGTATGACGACCTGAAGGGTTTTGACCCAAGTTTGGCTCAACACATTATTGAGCTAGAAGAATGCACCAAGCCCATCAAACAAAAACAAATCCCTGTCCACTCGAAGATTGAGCCTCTCATGTAGAAGGAACTCACCAAGCTGATTGAGTCCAAAATCATAATTCTGATCAAACACTCTTCTTGGCTGGCCAATCTTGTTCTTGTCTAGAAAAAGAATGAGGAGATCAGATTGTGTAGATTTTAGAGACTTCAATAAAATCTCATTGAAGGACCACTATCCTCTCCCAAGTATGGAGCAGATCCTCCAAATAGTGACATGTAGCGAACATTTCTTCCTCTTAGATAGGTATTCAGGGTACAATCAAATTTTAGTGTAAGACTATGATCAATACAAGACAACCTTCACTACTAAGTGAGGGATGTTTGCTTACCAAAAAATGCCATTTGAACTGTCCAATGTTGGTGCCACTTTTTAATGAGCCATGGACATAGCTTTTCAAGACTTGATAAATAATATTGTACTGGTATATCTTGATGATGTGACAGTTTTTTTTAAGGAAGCAAGCCAACATATAAGACACTTTAAGCAAATCTTCGAGAGGTGTAGAGAGTTTGATATTTATCTTAACCCAAAGAAATGTGTGTTCATTGTCCATGAAGGTAAACTCCTTGGCCATGTTATTTGGAAAGAGGGCTTGACAATTGATCCAAAAAGAGTTCCCTCCATCTTAGAGTTGTCCTTGTCTAAGCATAAGAAAGAACTGCAAGGCTTCTTTGGCAAAATAAATTTCATCAGGAGATTTATCCCAAATTTTGTCAAGATAGTCAAGCCACTAACCTCCATGCTGAAAAAAGATGAAAAATTTGTGTGGACAATGCAAATAAAGGATAGTTTTGAAGGGATCAAGCAGGATATTGCCTAGACTCCTACCTTGATCAGTCCTAACTTCACCAAGGATTTCAACATCTACACCTTTAGAAATGAAGAGGTAATCTCCGCTATGTTTACCCAAGCAAATGGCAAGAACCTTGAACAATCACTTGCATTTTTTAGCCAAAGTCTAAAATATTTCGAGATCAGGTATACATATGTGGAGAAGCAAGTACTTGTAGACATTCAAGGCTTGAAAAAATTTAGACATATGTTGTCTAACAACAGGGTTCATCTCATGGTGCCACATCCCAGCGTTAAATATTTTTTGATTAGCCGTGATCTAAATGAAAAGAGAGTGAGATGGATCACCAAAGTAATGGAATATGATGTGGACATCAAAACCACCAAACTAGTAAGTGGAAAATTCCTGTGTAAACACTTTGCTGCAAAATTTAAACAATAGAAAGAAGACATTTTGCTAATCCATGGTGAAGCTACAACAGAAGAACCAACAATCATGAAGGATTGGGCATCAGACACGAAACATTTTCTTCTCATTGGTGAGTGCCCGTAGGGCCTTGATAGGACCAAAAGGAGATATTTCAAACTCCAATCTCTCCCTTATTTTCTGATTGATGGGGTGCTATTTAGAAGAGATTTTTTTGGAGTACTCTTGAGGTACATAGACCCAAGTCAGGTTGACAGGGTGCTGTCTGAGTTCCATGATGGGCCGTTGGTGCTCACTTTGCTCCTAAGCCTACAGCTACAAAGATTATGAGAGCTGGTTACTTCTGGCCCACTCTATTCAGAGACGCCCATGCCTGGGTATGAAAGTGCCAAAAGTGTTATGAGAGTTGGATGGTGAAGAGCTACATATCCTAGTCAATGAAATATATCTTAAGCATTGCTACTAGGTTTCTTTTGTCATATACATAGTTTCCTTAGTTTTCCTTATTTTTTCTAAGTGTAGTTATGCATGTGTGTAGTATTTTTAGACTTTGTTTGTGTTTTTTCCTTGTTGTTTGAGGTAAAATATTTGTTGGTTCTTAGGTCCTTACAAGGTTGTTACCAACTTTTCAACCTGCATCCTGACTCCATGCCCATTGGACTTTTAGGCCACTTATCTTCTCAAGCATAGCGGGCATGCTTCCCCTATGATTCGCTAATTTGTTGACCATTTTGTGAATCCTAAATGCCAAAATGGGCACGCCCCCATTTTTTTGCCTTGAAGCATTGTAATTCATGACCTTTTCCCCTGAAACCAGGTCTTAACCCTTTAAAAATCAATAAAAAATTTGCTTTTGTGTAGGTGTAAGTGTTGTCTCATCAAGCATTGGTCTTTTCCAGCACTCACAGAGTAAATTAAGTTCTCAGAATAGCATTACTTGTAAGTGTTGACGCTATGGATTGAACCCTTGAGAGAAAAATGGGCTTCTCTCTTCCATGTGGCATAATGGAGACTCCTCTCTTGCCTGTGGGTCTGGCAAAACTAAGGGGAGAATCTCTAGATAAGGGCTAGCTCCCTTTGATGCATCTCTGGATTAATTCACTACTACTGCTAATATATATATAGCGAGAGTTGAAAAGAGAGAAGGATTACTGAAGCAAAACTTAAGCTAAGACAGTGATGCACCAAAAAAGTTTGATCTACTCATTTGCTCACACTTCAAATCATAAGAGCACATACATACACTTTATCTGTTAAAAGGACCAGACTGCAAATAACTTAACATAAAGTCTTAATGAAGACACACAGAAGATGAACTTACCACATGTGCTGTAGGAAGACACACTGTCTGATAACCCTCTCCTATCTCTGTGCTCCAAATACAACTCTTTTTTCTACCTACAAGAATGACACTTTGTTTATACCAGGTGTGCTGGTATCAAGCCTATGAAAGCATCATGGAACAATGACTGGACATAAGGTTAATACTCAGGCACACTCAGAGATATATCCAACCAAATAGAGGTAAAACACTTTTTATTGATTCAAGGTAAAAATTTGCCAGGGCTATGCCATACAAAAATGAGATATCTTTTCTCAAATGAGAGATTACAATATATATATAGAGAGGAAGTAAAGAAGCTCCTTTGGAAAAGACTTTGACACCTTTTTATAATTTGGCCCATGTGCATTGAGAGTGTTGGGAAGAGGAAACATTAAAGGAGAATATTGTGTCAGCTACCAATTTTGACTTTAGGCATTTAAAATATATTAAACGTCATGTGTGAAAACATGGGCCACACTGTTTGTCTACAAACAAGACCCCTTCTTCAATAAATTCATGCGGTTTTCTGACCATTAATGCAAAATGAGGAAAAAAAAGCCACATCATTTACTATTCATGCTCCTTGATGATCATTTCATAGGGACTGTTCCAACCGCTGTAATAATTCTCCTGTTGACGCCTCTCAATTGCCACCTAGGCAGTTTTGTCCATATCTCATTATTTTGTCTCTTCTTGGCCTCATCTTTTCCTAGAATTTGAGCTCTTTGGGCTATCTTATTGTCCTTTGCTGGCTCCATGGGTTCTTTTATCAATAGGTCACTGAGTTCATTCTTAACTTTTATCTTTTTCCAACTTTGTCTTCTCTTGGCCTTATCTTTTGTCATCTCTTTTGTCTTTTCTTGGCCTTTCTTTTTTGTTCCTTTCTCAATGGTCTCTTCCCTTTAGCCTTAACCCCATTGACTTTTCTTAGGTTCATGTTCAAGCATTTGAAGATCAATGGCTATCTCGTTGCCCTAAAATTGACGTCTGTGGGGATGTCATTTGACATTCGGATTCCAACAGCTAGTTCACGATGCTCAATTTTGATGTCTTCGAGCCCGTCACCCCTTGGCAATTCCTTCAACTTTCCTTTCCTTGTCTGGGCCTTTGTCTTTTAACCCTCTCGAAGGGAAGGTGTCCCTTCAGCTTTGAGAAAGGTCCCTTTCACATTTATCGAGAGTCCCCCGCAAGGGCACTTGCCCTTTGGGGTCCTTTAGGCAGCCTTGGCCTACCAATTCCTTTGAGCAAAATGTCTGAAGGAATTCCTTCGAACATTTTGTCTGAAGTAAATGGTCATTTGAATGATCGGCCCTTTCTTTTGGGTGAATTCCTTCAAAAAAAGTCAGAAGGAATTCCTTTGGACTTTTTGTCTGAAGGATTAAGCCACGGGATTTTCTTTTGAAAGGATTTCTTCGGACAAAATGTCTGAAGGAATTCCTTCAGACATTTTGTCTGAAGAAATTCAGTGTTTGCTTTTCCTTTTATCTTTACCTTGTGAAAATTTCCTTCAGACAGAAAGTCTGAAGGAATTCTTTGCCTTGGTCTTTCTTCCCCTTAAGTGCTTTCCTGCCCTCTGCAAGGGTACCTTTGGGTACAGAATTGCCCTCTGCAACTTGTTGGAATGGTCCATTTTGTGCTTGACTGCCCTCCACAGGGGCTATTTAACCTTCAAGCTTTGCAAGAGCCTCATATTTGTCTAAGGCATTTTCTCAAAGCGAAAAGCTCCATACTGAACTGAATCCTTCAGGTACTTAGATCTTTTGATGTTCCATAAGAACATGGCTTATTGCAAAGAAAAGGGGATTTTGTAGAAGGTGGGAACATGGCTAGAATAAGGGTTTAGAGTGGTAGGGAAGGAAAGAGACTGATTTTGGCCTGCAGGGCCAAAATGGTCAATAGTAAGATTTACAAGTAATAAGCAAGAGCACTTGACAAACCTGAAGGGGTCTATGGCCGATTCCAATGCAAGTCGGGTTTTGCAAACTACTTTAATTGCCAATTTTCATGAGTAAAAGTAGTTTAGAAACTTGAAAGGGTCAGAGCAGTTCAATTTGGGTTTGTCAGATTACTTGACTTATGATCTTTCATGAGTTGGAGTCATTCACAAACCCAAAAGGGTAAGGAAGAAGCAATCGGGTTTTGAGACATCTTTACTTCAAAGCTTTTTGAGTAAGTCCTTCAGAAGAGCCCAAATTGGTCTTTGACGCTTTTTAAGGAGGGAACCTGGGTGTTTTGGAGGGTCATTTACAATTTCTCCGAAGGGATGTGCCCTTGCGAGAGGCACTTCAAATATGAAACGGACCTTTGAAAAACTTTTGAAGGGTATGTTTGAAGGTAGAATGGACCTTGCAGAGGGCTTTTCATCGGCATGAGGACCAATACAAAAGTTTTGAAGGGCACTTTTGGCTCAAAATGCCCTTGCGGAGGGCAGTCAATTGAAGCAAAGGGGCAAAGACAAGAAGCTCGAAGGTAACTTGCCCTTCGAGAAAAGTGACAAGAGGAAGGAGTTTCCTTCGGACATCTTGTTCGAAAGAAAATCATAGAAGGCAAGCCAAGGTCGAATTCCTTCAAACATTTTGTCTGAAGAAATTCGATGACAACAGAAAGTCTGAAGGGTAAGTGTCTTTGCAGAGGGCACTTGGTCAAGAAAGAGGACTCTTTTCACTTTTTTGAAGGGTCATTTTCAGAGTTCCCAAAGGGCACCTACCCTTGCGAAAGATGATTTTGGATGGGAGAAGCCTTTGTGGAGGGCACTTTAAGAAAGAAAGGATGAAGACAAAAGGGAAAAAGCCAAGACAAAGGGAAATAACAAAGTAAAAGAAAATAAGATGGGTAACCCAAAATGTGGCCATGCAAACACAATAAAGTAAAAGCTCAAAATGTTCCAAGTAGTGTGACAAGTCAAAGCGTAGACCCAAGGATGAACCAGACCAAGGCAAGTGGCACAGGTGTTGTTATCAAGAAGAGTAAATGCACTTAGGTGAAATAGTCTCTACCAAAAACCAATAAAAGAATTAGTTTTTGAACTATAGAGGAGAGCAACCCATGTTTTTCGTTTCACCATTACTACATAGCCAGTTGCACCCAGCATTGAAGAGAGCATGGTCCAATCAACATAACTTGGGAATGGCTTTGTCAATTGTTGAAGGAATATCCCATGCTTTTGCAGGCCCAAGACAACAAGGGAAATGACTTGGAAATCTACATCATGGCTCTCCCATATGTAATTGGAAGAATACGGAAACAACATGGGCTTGTGGTCTCTGCAGAAGTGTTTAACTCAGCATGAGTTTCCATCCCTTGATTGGTCAGCTATCTATTTCTAAGTTCTCTATATATTTGTAACTTCTCATTTGAGAAAGGATCTCTCAGTATTTTATGGTGAAGCTCTGAAAGAATTTACCTTGAATCAAAAGAAGCATTTTTATCTTGATTTGAGCTTGCACTTTTGCATATATCTATGGTTTTATCTTATGTTAAGTCATTTTCTTTTCATGTTTTCATAAGTTTATGCCAACATATCTAGTGTATTGTGAGTTCTTATCTTATAGGTCAACAAGAAGTGTCCAACTTAGAGTATAGGTTCATTTGAATAGGTTGTCCATAGTGTGTCTTGAAAAACCTCTGGTAGTTCTTCCCTATATCTCCATAGGATCTCTTATTGAAACAACGATGCATAAAAGATTTTTACTTGAATGAAGTGTATGCTTGCTTCTCTCTGGTGTAAAGTGTATGCCAATGCTGAGTAGACCAACCATTTTGGTGCATCATCACATTAGTTTAGGTTCTGATTTCAGTAATTTTCTCTTTTCATCCCCCCATTGTTAGCAGTAGGGAATCTAGGGCCTTAAGGTGCATGTTGACCATTTTCATCTGGCAGACCAAAAGTCAATCTCCTTCTTTCCCTACTATTCTGAACCGTTAGTCTTGGATGTATCCACCTTCTGTAAATGCTTAATTTCCCTTTGAAATAATTCATGTTCTTATAAAGATTTGATAGATCTAATACTTGTAGGTTTCAAATCAATATGGAGCTTATTTCACTCTAAACAAATGTCTTAGACAAGCCTTTTGATAAGGGAATGGGCTAGCAAGAATGAAAGTCTCTTACAAATCCTCGAAGGTCAAGTGCCCTTGTAGAGGATAGTCAGGTGCAAACGGGACCGTTTAGCATGGTCCGAAGGGTAATTTTGACCCAAGGTGCCCTTACGGAAGGCAGTGAACACCTTTGGGAAAGTGGACAAGGCAAAAAAGGGGTAGAGTTTTCCTTCGGAGAAAGATAAGACAAAAGATAAAAGGTCCTTCGAACATTTATTTGAAGGAAATCCAAGGAGAAAACAAAGGTTGAATTCCTTCGAGCAAAATGTTTGAAGGAATTTCTTCGGTGAAGAAATTCACAAAGCAAGGAGCTAAACGGAAGATTACCCTTTGAAAAGAAATCTGTGGCAAAATGGCAAAGGCAAATTCCTTCAGACAAAATTTTGAAGGAATTCCTTCAGACTTTTTGTTTGAAGGAATTTGTCTGAAGAAAAAGACCGACCAAAAGAAAGAAGTGCTGAAACATGAAGGAAACATTTCCTTCAGGAAAAATGTTTGAAGGAATTCTTTCAGACATTTTGTTCAAAGGAATTGAGAAGCCAAGGCAGCTTGAAGGAGCCCAAAGGGAAAGTGCCCTTGTGGGGGACTCTCGGTTACCAAAAATGGGACCTCTTTCCAAGCTCTAAAGGGACACCTTACCTTCGGGAGGGTTCAATGACAAAAGGTTGATGGAATTGTGAAAAAGCCGAAGGAATTACCAAAGGGGTGACGGGCCCGAAGACGTCAAATTCAGCATTACGAACTAGCCGTTGGAATTCAAACATCTAATGACGTCCCCACAAATGTCAAATCCAGGACAATGGAATAGTCATTGGCTTTCAAATAGCGATGGGCGTATGAACGTCAAATTTTTGGCAGTGGAATAACTGTTGATCTTTAAATGCTTGAGCGTGAACCCAAAGGAATTCAAAGGCCTTAAGGCCAAAAGGAAGAGACCGCCAAGAAAGGAGCCCAAAGGGCCAAGAAATGACAGAAAATAACCCCAAGAGCCAAAGAGCTAGAAAAAGACAAAAACCAAGCGCAGAATCAGACAAAATAGTCCAGGTGGTAAAAGAAGGTGTCAACATAAGGAGTTATTACTATGATTGAAACAATCTCCACCAAGTGGTCATCAAAGAGCATGAACATTCAATAGGGCAGCCCATTTTTTCTTTGTTTAGCATTAATAGGCAGACAACTGCATGAACTTTCATGGAAGGATGGCTTTGTCGATTATGTAGAGCAATGACCGATACTTTTGTAGGAGTGTTTAATATGCCCAAGCAACAAAGTCAAGACTGGCAACTGCCACAACATGGTTCCTTCAGTGACTTCCTCTTCCCAATGTATTAAATGTAGCATGGACAACTTGTGGAAAGAGGTGCCATTGCTTTCTCTTTCTCTATATATTATAAACTCTCATTTGAGAAAGATATCTCTCAGCTTGTATGGCGAAGCCTTGCAAGATTTTACCTTGAATCAAGACATCATTTTTACCTCCATTTTGAGTTTGCACTTTTGCATATGTCTATGGTTTTGTCTTGTGTTAAGTCATTTTATTTCATGCCTTCATAGAATGATTCTAACATGTCTAGAGTATTGTGAGCTCTTCTTTTGTAGGTCAGCCATAAGTGTCCACAACAGAGTATAGACACATGTGAACAGGCTGCCATAGTGTGTCTTAGAACACCTCTAGTAGTTCTGCCTCCTTGTATCTCTAGAAGACCCTTAGCTCACTGATGTAGAAGAGTTCCTCGTATCAAATGAAGTGTATATCAACTTGTTATTGATGTAAAGTGTATGTCAAGGCTAAGTAGATCAACCATTTTTAGTGCATCACCATTTAGTTTAGGTTCTATTTTCAGTAATCCTTCTCTCTTTTCAACCCCTCCATTATATATATTAGCATTAGTAGTGAAATAAATCAGAGATGCATCAAAGGGAGCTAGCCCTTATCTAGAGATTCTCCCCTCAGTTTTGTGAGACCCATAGGCAAGAGAGGAGTCTCCATTGTGCCATGTGGAAGATAAAAGCTCAACCTTCTGTTAAGGGTGCAATCCATAGCGTCAATAGTTTTTGGTATGCTCGGTGGGACCTATTTTGTCGAAAGAGTTGAAGAATCTTAGTGTGTTCTTTAACCAATCAGCCTTTGGAGGCTTTTTCATCAACACCAATGGCGACTCTAAGTTGAATCAATTGGTTAAGCAGTCCTGGTGCCATCAAGAAATCACAGTTTGGTATGTATAACTCCATTGTTTAGAAGTATGGACCTTGTGTTCCTTCATATAGTTTTGATAAAGCTTATGTTGTCCATCGAATCACCTCAAGCAACAAGGATGAATACGGTTATGAGTTTTGCCCTTTACAGGTTGGTGAAACATTGTGGGCTTTGCCTCTTCCTCCTCAGTTTGAGCAAGTCCTTGGCCAGCTTGGCTATGATCCTTTTTAGCCTTGTGTTGATCCTTATTGGGTCCAATATGACTAGTCTCATCCCTTTCATGAGCTATATTAGTCTTATGCCTAGTCTTCTCAATGTGTTACTTCTCCTACTCAACCTAATCTTTTTGCCAATCAACCCATTTTCACCTTCAAACAAGCACTGTTGGGATATAAGAAGTATGTAGTGGAACTTGACACTAGAAGGGGATGTGGCTGAGAAATTCTTGATCATTTCATCCATCAAGTGAGAAATGCATTAGATCTGGTTAAGAGTGAATGGACTCTTATTGAAAGAGCCAATTGGCAAAGGCTTATAAATGAGATGCTAGATGTGAGTGATTTGATTGCATCTTTGGAAGAGAAGCTGAGTATTCATGAGAGACAACCTTACCAAGTCTATCAACCTGCATACCCACTGCCCCAACTTTCATATCAACCATATGCAGATCCTACTCATAAGCCAAGTCAAGCCTATCAAATTCCTTTCCCTAATCATGTTGAGGAGAGTTTTAAAATAGTAAATCTTGTGTTTAAGACCAATCTTGATAAGCAAATTGAATTGGCAAATCTTCACATGTAGCAATCTATGTCGGCAGCAAGGGAAGTGGAATCCAAACCCTCACTATCCTCTCACATCGCAACCCCATCACCCCAAAAGGAGACTTCCAGTCCTAAGATCATGAGCTGGAGTAAAGTAGTTGAGTCATGGAGCAACAAGGAGGAGAAAGGCATTGTTTGAGAGTGTGAGGTACAAAATGAGGCTAGTCCTTCTCAAGTCCCTCCCACCCTTCCTCAAAAAGCTTCTTGTACTCCATGGCAGCTTTCATGCACTTTCCATTTTTATGATGATTCCTATGAGCTCCAAGAAAGACTCTTTCAAGAAAATTTATCTAAGCAAATTGAGGAATTAGAGGAAAAAGTGAGACTGCTTAGTGAAAGAGAGATGGAAGTTTCAGACCTTAGAGAGGAGCCCACACCAAAAGACACCCCTTCTACCAATCCTCAAGCTAATTTTGATATTGATGAAGTGTTGGTCAAGTGGAGAGAAGAAAATCAAGTGATTTTGGCTCAAGGTCTGCCCTCATTTTCTCATAAGTTTCCAAAAAGATCCCCTACTTTCCATTCCCAACTTGATTTTGAAAATCCTTATGTTCCACCTCCTTGCCTGGTAAATAAAGAATGTTTCTCTTGTGTTGAGGAATCCATCTTGAAGGAAGCAAGTGAAGAGGAGTATGCTCAGTTCATGACTGATCAGGGAGACTTCATGAGTGCAGATAAGGAAGAGATCACCATAAGTACCCATTTTGATGAACAAGAAGACAAAACACAAGATTTTGCCTCTATCTCTGATGAGGAAGAGATGATCTTTGACTCTTTTCTCACTTTGCAAGACGTCATGGAGGAGCATGGATAGATTCTTGATCATGTTTTGAATGATTTGTTTGAAGTCATTGGGGCAGGTTACACTCTTCTTCAAAGAGGCTATGAGCTGGCTGAGGGTGGAGAAGGCAACATTGGGACTCAAATAAGTATGGAAAGGGGCTGCAAGCTTTCAAATTTATCCTTTCAAAAGGTTGGTGAATTTGAAGATGATATTTTTCAAGTCATCAGGGAGGAACCTATTTTGAAAGAGGCAAGTGAAGAAGAGAGGATCTAATTTGCATTTGGTCAAGAAGCTCTCATGGATGACAATGAGAAAGAAATTATCATGGATCCTCCTTTTGAAGACATCATCAACAATGGATAAGACATAGGTCATGCATACATGTGGATGTTTCAGCAATATGAAGAGGAAAGTAAGCATGGTTAGCTCTCTCCTCCCTTGTTTGATGAACTTTCTTGTTGCTTTGACGAGGAGAATGACCATGCCATGGAACCCGAGTCGGAGGAGGATCATGAGGATGTCTTTGAACAACTAGAGACTCTGGTTTTTGAGCAAGAAAAGGAGAGGCCTATCCATCTTGAGGAAAGATTTGAAGAAGAGAGCCTTGAATAAGAAGGTGATGTTCTATGGGATGAACAATCAGTCTGTGATCTCATTTTAGACATCACAACAGTCACCCTTCTTCAAGAAATCCATGATAAAGTAGAAGATTAGTTTGACAATCTCTTCAATGAGGCATAAGGGAACAAGTCAATCCATGATGCATATCAGGGGGGTTATGAGCTAGATGATACCTATGATGATGAGCTAACAGTCATTGATTTCTTGATGAAACACACTAGCATGAAGGACCAACATTGGGCAAGCTTCCAAGAGCAAAGTGAATACATATATATTGGAAACATGTTTGACCCTGATTCATTTGGATACAAGCCAATCAAGGTAGTAGGAAAGAAGAGCAAGTCACCAAATCTCCATTCCATCCAGCGATTTATCTAGCACCATAAGTTTCTTTGCCATGAAGGAGACTTAAGAAGTTTTTCCTTTGATCCAGGAGGGAGGCAAATATACCTGGTTAGCTATACATAGTAGTTTGTTTTCAATTTTTCTTTCCCTATTTTCTCTAAGTGCTTCCGCACATGTTCGTAGTTTTTTTAACCTTGTGTGTGTTTTGTTTACCTTTTGGGGTAAAAGCTTCATGATTGATTCTTGGATATCTCAAGGCCATTGTCAACCTTTAGGATTGTGTTTCAACTCTGTGCCCAATAGACTTAGAAGCCACTAATTTTCCTAAGTATAGTAGGCATGCTTCTCCTAGGAATTTTCAAATTTATTGACCATTTTGGTCCTGTAGGCCAAAAGTCGATCTCCTTCTTTCCCTACTATTTTGAACCGTTAGTCTTGGATGTATCCACCTTTTGCAAATGCTCAATTTCCCTTTGAAATAAGTCTTGTTCTTATAAAAAATTGATAGATCTAAGACCTATAGGTTTTAGTTTAATATGGAGCTTATTTCGCTTTGAACAAATGCCTTAGACAAGCCTTTTGACAAGGGAATGGGCGAACAAGAATGAAAGTCTCTTACAAAACCCCAAAGGTCAAGTGCCCTTGCGGAGGGCAGTCAGGTGCAAGTGGGACTGTTTAGTAGGGTTCTAAGGGTAATTTTGACCCAAGGTGCCCTTACAAAAGGCAATGAACACCTTTGGGAAAGTGGACAAGGTAGAAAAGAGGCAAAGTTTTCCTTCAGAGAAAGACAAGGCGAAAGATAAAAGGTCCTATGGAATTTTGTTCGAAGGAAATCCAAAGAGGAAACAAAGGTTGAATTCTTTCAGACAAAATGTTCGAAGGAATTCCTTCAGACATTTTATCTAAAAAAATTCAGAAAGCAAGGAGCCAAATGAAAGATTACCCTTCAAAAAGAAATTTGCAGCAAAATGGCAAAGGCAAATTCTTTCGGACTTTTTGTCTGAAGAAAAAGACCGACCAAAAGAAAGAAGCACTGAAACATGAAGGAAACATTTCCTTCAGGCAAAATGTCTGAAGAAATTCCTTCGAACACTTTGTTTGAAGGAATTGAGAAGCCAAGGCAGCCCGAAGGATCTCGAAGGGCAAGTGCCCTTGCGGAGGACTCTCGGCTGCCAAAAGGGGAACCTCTTTCCAAGCTCCGAAGGGACACCTTACCTTCGGGAGGGTTTAACGACAAAAGGATGATGGAATTGCAAAAAAGCTGAAGGAATTACCAAAGGGGTGACATGCTTGAAGACATCAAATTCAGCATCGCAAACTAGCCATTGGAATTCAAACGTCCGATGACATCCCCGCAGACGTCAAATTTAGGACAATGGAATAGTCGTTGGCTTTCAAATGGTGATGGGTGCATGAATGTCAACTTTTCATAAATAGAATAACTGTTGATCTTTAAATGCTTGAGCACGAACTTGAAGGAATTCAAAGGCCTTAAGGCCAAAAGGAAGAGACAGCTAAGAAAGGAGCCCGAAGGGCCAAGAAATGACAAAAAATAGCCTCGAGGGCTAAAGAGCCAGAAAAGGACAAAAATCAAGCACAAAAGCAGAAAAAATAGTCCAGGTGGCAAAAGAAGGTGTTGGCACAAGGAGTTATTACTGCAGATGAAACAGTCTCTACCAAGTGGTCATCAAAGACCATGAACATTCAAGAGGGCAGCCCATTTTTTCTTTGTTTAACATTAATAGGCAGACAACTGCGTAAACTTTCATGGAAGGATGGCTTTGTTAGTTATGGAGAGTAGTGACCCATACTTTTTTAGGAGTATTTTATATGCCCAAGCAGCAAAGTCAAGACTAACAACTACCACAACATGGTTCCCTTAATGACTTTCTCTTCCTAATGTATTAAATGCAGCATGGGCCACTTGTGAAAAGAGGTGCCATTGCTTTCTCTTTCTCTATATATTATAAACTCTCATTTGAGAAAGATATCTCTCAGCTTGTATGGCGAAGCCCTGTAGGATTTTACCTTGAATCAAGACAGCATTTTTACCTCTATTTTGAGTTTGCACTTTTGCATATGTCTATGGTTTTGTCTTTTTTTAAGTCATTTTCTTTTATGTTTTCACAGAATGATTCCAGCATGTCTAGTGTATTGTGAGTTCTTTTGCAGGTCAGCCAGAAGTGTCCAAGTAGAGTATAGGCACATGTGAACAAGCTACCATAGTGTGTCTTAGAACACCTTTGGTAGTTCCTCCTCCCTATATTTCTAGAGGACCCCTAGCTCATTGATGTAGAAGAGTTCCTCGTATCAAATGAAGTGTATATCAACTTTTTCTTGATGTAAAGTGTATGTCAAAGCTAAGTAGATCAACTGTTTTTTGGTGCATTACCGTTTAGTTTAAGTTCTATTTTCAATAATCCTTCTCTCTTTTCAACCCCCCCACTATATATATATATATATTAGCAGTAGTGGTGAAATAACTCAAAGATGTATCAAAGAGAACTAACCCTTATCTAGAGATTCTCCCCTCAGTTTTGCTAGACCCACAGGCAAGAGAGGAGTCTCCATTGTACTGCATGGAAGACAGAAGCTCAACGTTCTGTCAAGGGTGCAATCCACAGCATCAATACTGCATCAAAGGGAGCTAGCCCCTAATCTAGAGATTTATCCCTCAAGTTTGTAACCCAAAACAAGAGGAATGTCTCCATTGTGATGTATGGAGGAAAAGAGTTGAGCCTCCATTCAGAGGGTGCAATCTACCGCATAAAACAACCCAAACCTATACAACTCAAAAATATACAAAATTGACTATAGTATAAGTTCATTATTACAGAAATAAACTGCCATTAAATTGTGTCCAACTACATCAGTTACTTGTTAACATAAGTACATTAGTGAAAGACAAGTCAGACAGTCATCTTACCTCTTGCTGAAATCAAATGTGTATCTTTTAGAAGTAACCTTCCATCAAATTATCACACTGATGTTAAAACAATAGTTAAGAACCAGTAGCAGTCAAACTTGGTCAAATATCAACTGAACGAAATCAATTCCTTTGTGTTGATCTCACAGGTGGCTGGGCTGACATTAGGTGTCATAAATACTGCAACCCCTCCTTGACATCCCTGCACTAGTTTTCTTGTGATCAAAGTCTTCTTGTATATCCAAAAAAGGAGCTTTAGAACATGTTTTTATATTTTATCAGTTTGCATTAATTCCATATTTACTGTTAAGTTGGGCTTATCAAGGTGGTTTTTTATTAAATTGATTGAATGAGATATTTATTTGTATTTACACCCTGATGGTGTTGATGTCATATCCATTTGTTATTATATTTCAGTCTTCAAATGATGTTATAATGAGGGTTTATCATGTCTCGATGATGTCACTAGCTTTTCATAAGAAGCCTTTGTTAGGTTTCGATACCCTGTTTGGTGTTTGCTTATAGGTTGCACGTGATCTTGATTAGTAATTAGTGAGACGTGGCCCTAGCCAGGGCTGCATAGGTATATGATCCTGTTCACAAAATGAATTTGGCTACATATATTATAAAGTTAGGTCACTTGAGAGTTATTGCACAATTAAATATTTATAAAGCATAGACTATGTCATTTCCATTTCATATGACTGGAAGATACACATTGTATGTGTAATTTCTGCCATACACTACGATAGCATAGGTTTTATGATTTCTCTTCTTATAAGTACACATGAGATGTATAAAATACTAAAGAAATGATAACATTCATGTACATCAATTTTTAAAGTTTGAACAAATTTTTCAATGCACTTTATAATTTTGGAGTGTTTTTTTACTTATGAAAGTATTTCTTTGCCAGACTAGTGTGCTTACAACAAGACGATGTTAGAAATATTGTCATTGATGTCAAAGGTCTAGTATTAGTGATAAAGGCCTTATTTGCATTTAATAGTGTTTCTAATATTCATATCTTGGCTAATGTGTGTTAATATTTATTTAATATTAACAAATATATATTTGATTGCATATAAGTCAAAAGAGGGCCCATGAAGAAGTCAAAGAGTCACGAGGTAAAGATAAAAAAAGAATAAGACGCATTTTCTCATGAAGAGTCATCTTAAAGAATTTCAAGAGTTATTATGTGAAGATAAAGGAGGGTATGATGTGTTTTTCATGAAGGGACACTTTGAGGAAGACGAAAAGTCACCAAAATAAAGATAAAAGAGGAAAATATGCATTTGCTCATGAAGGGTCACCATGTAACTATTCAAATGAAAGAATATGAAGGGTCATGCAAGTTTGAATTTATTTTTTATGAGGATTGAAGGGTCATAAAAGGTGAATGCCAAAGGTCATTTAAAAAGCTATAAATAAAGGCTTGAGAAGCCATTTGTAATATACAAGAAAGTGCATGGTTTGTATTTGTTTTAGAAGAGAAAAAAGTAGGAGATATTATAGAGTTCTATCATTTATTGAGTAACATTGAAAGATAGTTGTGTTTTATACACAAAAAAAGTTGGTGCTCTTGTGGGTTGGTGCTCACAAATCTTTGCAAAGGGTTGGTGTTCCTGTGAGTTGGTACTCACAAATAGTTGTTGTGTTAGTAATCGGCAAAGGGGTTGGTGCTCCTGCAAGTTGGTGCTTGTAAAATTTATAATTTGAGTTGATGCTCATTCATATACTTGAGATTGTTTTTCATAATTTTTTTCACTTTGGATTTCCATTTAAAAATCTAGTCTCTCTTTCTCTCTCTTTCTTATGTGGTGCATATTATTGTTTCAATTTTATTACATATCTTGAATGTGTGATTAAGTGGTTAAAGAAAAAAATAAGATTAAGTAAAATATATATAATACTCTGATTCACCCCCCACCTCTTAGTATATTTTGTACTTTACAATTGGTATTAGACCAGGTTTCTTTTGAAAAAGTTTTACAGCTTAAAATTAGATCGTAGAAAGCATGATGGCTGGATCACATAAAAGTTTTTTTACAAATAAGACACCTTTTTTTATGTGGCAAATTATGTTTTTTAGAGCATAAGAATGAGGACTTATCTGATGGCCCTTGGATTCGACATTTGACAAGCAGTGGTGGAGGAATATGAAGAACCATAGACACTTGTAACTACTCTGATGGAAAAGAAAGCAAGTGAAAATAATGCTAAAACTTTAAATGTTATTTTATGTGATTTATGTGAATCAAAATTTGTTAAAGTTATGCAATATAAATTTGCTCATGAAACTTGGGTAAAACTTGAGAATATTTACAAAGGTAATGAAATTTTTTAGCAAACTAATCTTGAGACTTTTAAAAGATAGTTTGAGAGTTTGAAAATGGAAGAGGAAGAAAATATAGCAAGTTATCTTTTGCGAGTTGATCATATAGTTAATTAGATTCAAGGTTTTGGATAAAAGTTAGAAGAATCAATTGTGGTACAAAAAATTTTGAGGTCTCTACCATTGAAATATGATGAAAAGGTTTTGACAATTAAAGAAATGAAGAATTTAGCCAAGCTAAAGATAAATGAGCTACATGGTATTCTTATGGCATATGAGATGCAGATTGAATAAAAAAACTTTGAAAGAGAGAACCTACTTTCAAGACATTAAAAAAAGAAAAGGCTAAGATTCAAGAAACAAGTGATAGTTTTAACGATGATGAAGATGACAATGGAGCTCTATTCATGCATAAGCTGAAAAAATGCACAGATAAATATAAAAAAAAATTACCTTTTAAATATTTTAATTTTGCAAAGATTGGATATTTTGCAGCTAAGTGATCAGATAAGGGTAATGGTGACAATGAATAAAGAAAGTCTACATACAAGAAGAATTTCAAAAAAAAATTCAAGAAGAGATTCAAAAAGAGTTTATATTCTAAAGATCCAGCTCAACTGAAGATAGTGGAGTCAGTAATTCAGAAGAAGAGATTCTATCTATTGCCATATATGAATATGCCTCTATAAATAAAAATATAGATGATTAAAAAGAATAGGATGAAGCTGAAGTGAATCTGGAAAGAGAACTCATTTGTGCCTTAGAAGAGTTAAAATCTCTTGAGAAGAAGAATCAAAGATTAAAGCTCCAGATCAAAAAAATGGAAATGAGTCAAAAAAAATAACTAAAGATCTACAAGCGCACTTCGAAGAAGTCAAGAAGAATGAAAAAGATCTAACGACACAGTAGCAAAAAGTAAGTGAAGAATGTGAAAGCTATGCTATTGAAATTGCTTCTTTAAAAATAGATATTAAGAAAACAAATAAAGTAATCAATGATAGAGCAACTAATGATTCAAAATTTGAGAATAGCACTAATATGTTGAATAAGATATTAGAGAGTCAAAGGTTAATGTCAAATAAGATAGCTATTGAATTTAAAAAAGAGAAAGGGGAGGCCACAAATAAAGTTAACACAGAAAAATAAAAGAGCTATGCTAAAGCTTTTATAAATAAAAAATAAAAAAGAAAGAAGTTAAGAATACAGAGGACATCTCAAACAAAAAAGAATGAAAGGAAAAGAGATAAAAGGCAATTATGTCAGAGATACACAAATAGGTCTTATTTTTATGGTTACTATTTTTATTGTAATGGATATGGTCATAAAAAATAGAATGTTAAAAAAGGGTTAACAATTTCAGAAATAAGGAGAACAAAACTCATGCAGTGTCAAGTAGAAGCCATAACTCTTTTGTTCCTCTATCGGGATTTAATTAAGAGGACATAATATGTTACAAGTGAAATAACTTTAGACACAACTCAATATTGTAGAAGCATGTTCGAGTCAGTCAAGAAGGACCGGAGTTTCAAGGCTCCATTTATCAAGAAAAAAGTTCAGACAGGTTCATGGTAGAAAAAATAATTTGAAAAGTCTATGTTGGTCTAGACAACTTTGCATGTAAAAAATGAAAAAAATTCATGGTTCAATGACAGTGGTGTTTGAGGCACATGATAGGAAATAAGAGCAAGTTCATAACCTTGAAGAAGATTAATGGTGGCATAGTGAAATTTGAAGAAAATACTACTGCCAGAGTTGTCGAAAAAGACACACTAAGTTTGGATAATGGCAGAACTAAAATTGAAAATATTTTGTAAGTCTTAAGAATAATCTTTTGAGTGTAAATCAAATGTGTGATTAGGGGCACACACTAAAATTTTATGTAGAAAGTTATGAAATAAGAAGAAAAGATTCAGATGTATTAGTTGCAGATGCTTAGAGAATAGACAATAATTTGTATATGTTATCAGACATCAAAGATCAAAGATGTTTGAGTCAGATTAAAGAAAGTCAAATATGACACAGGAAAATAGGACACATAAATTTTGACAATATTATCAACATTAGCAAGAAGAAAGCAGTAAAAAATCTTTTAAAGATTATAAAACCATCAGAGACACGCTTTGTGAACATTGTCAGGATGGGAAGCAGGTTAGAAGGCGGTTCAAAATAAAATATTACTCGACCACTCAGATGTTAGAGCTTGTTCACACTAATTTTTGTGGATTTATGAGAACTCAAAGTATTCAAGGTGAAATATTTCATGCATCTTATTGATGATTTTTTACATATAACTTGGATAATATTTTAAAAAAAAATCAGAAGCTTTTAGATATTTCAAAGCATTCACATAATTAGTTAAGAATGAAATCAATTTGAATATTAAGTGCCTAAGATCAGATTGAGGAAGAGAATTCATGTCAGATCAGTTTATTGAGTTTTGTGAAGACCATAAAATAAAGAGATATTATTCAGCAATCAGAACTCCACAACAAAATGAAGTAGTTGAATAGAGAAATAGAATAGCTCAAGAGATGGCAAAGACAATGCTAAATGAATCCAGGATACCAGATAAATATTAGAGAGAGGTAGTTGCTATATAAGTGCATATTTAAAACAAAGTATTTTGAGAGTCAATAGTGACAAGAGTCCTTATGAGCTATAGAAAGACAAACTAGCAACAGTTGATTATTTCAAAGTTTTTGGCAATAGATGCTTCATAAAGAGAACCGATAAAAAATTGGATAAGTTTGAATCTAAAGCAGATGAAGGTATATTTTTTGGTTATTCTTGAAAAAATAAAACTTATACATGTTATAACAAAAGAACCAAGAAAATAGTTGAAAGTGCAAGTGTCAGGATAGAAGGAGCACAAAGAATCAGTGATCCAATAGACATTTTTGAAATCATTGAAGAGGAAGATTTTGGAGAATTAAATGAAGATGAGAAGGAGAAAAAAGACACAAACTCCATACAAATATGTACAAAGAAATCATAATAAAAGTGACATCATCAGAGACAAATAAAGAAATTCACACTAGAAGAATAATGATAAGTGAATCTGAGTAGGTTAATGTCTTTTTATTATCCAAAATTCAACATAGAACTTTTTTGTGAGCTAGACATGATAAGCATTGGGTTAAGGCAATGGATGAAGAATTAAATCAGATAGAAAAAAATGATACTTGGAAATTAGGGTCTAGACCAAAATATCACTTTGTGATAGGGACAAAATGGGTTTATAGAAATAAGTTGAATTAAAATAGAGAAGTGACTAAGAATAAAACAAGATTAATATGTAAAGGATATGCTCAGATTGAGAGAATAGATTTTGAAGAAACTTTTACACTAGTGGCAAGACCAGAAGCTATTATAATATTTCTTGCATATGCAGTGTTCAAATTTTTTAAAGTGTTTTAGATGGATGTTAAGTCTGCTTTCTTAAACATGAATCTAGAAGAATAGGTCTACATTGAGCAACTTAAGGGATTTATTCTCTCAAATATTAGTAGCTATGTATGCAGATTCAAAAAAGTGATGTATGGATTGAAACAAGCTCCCAGAGCTTGGTATGCAAGAATTGATATGTACCTGTATGATCAAAGTTTCAAGAGAGGATTGACTGACAATAATCTCTACATCAATATAGAAGGTGAGTATAAATTGATTGTTGTGATATATGTTGATGACATCATTTTTAGAGGAAACATTGAAAAGATGACCAAAGAATTTTTTGATAATATGCAAAAAGAATTTGAGATGTCTATGCTTGGAGAATTCTCATTTTTCTTAGGGTTGTAAATATTTTAATCAAATAAAAAAAATTTCATGTCTCAAAGTAAATATGCCAAGGAAATATTGAAGAAATTTGGTTTTGAGGATTGTTCACTAGTTGGCACACCAATGAGTACAAGAAAAAAAGCAAACAAGGATGAAGATTCACTTGTAGATCAATCTTTGTATAGATCTATGATTGGTAGTCTTTTATATTTGACAACATCGAGACCAGACCTCATGCATGCAGTAGGTATGGTTGCAAGATATGAGTCAACTTTAAAATATATTGATGTTTAGTTGGTGAAGAGAATATTCAGATATATCAAGGGGACCTTGGATTATGGATTTTGGTATTCTGCAAGTAGAGATTTCACTTTTGTTGCTTATATAGATTCATATTGGACATGTTGTTTGGTAACTCTTGAGAACATTTTCAACGAAGATGACCAACTCAAGAGAGACAAAGAAGGCTTGTCAAATAAGAAGGAAAATTATGAAAGGGTAGAGATCTACAAGGATACACTGCTTGCACTTGGGAAGGTGTGTACCAATGAGGAAAAACATGCTTTCATTATGTTATGTCAAGAGTTTTTTGATGTCTTCACTTGAGAGTATGGTGATTTTAAGGGCTTTGATCTAAGCTTGGCCCAACACACCATTGAGCTGGAAGAAGGTGCCAAATACATCAAGTAAAAGCAAAAGCCAATCAATTCAAAGATTGAGCCTCTCATGAAGAAGTAACTCACCAAACTGATCAAGTCCAAGATCATCTTCCCTATCAAACACTCTTCTTGGCTGGTCAATTTGGTCCTTGTTAGGAAGAATGGAGAGGTTAGATTGTGTGTGGATTTTAGAGACCTAAATAGAGTCTCACTGAGAGATCACTATCCCCTTCCAAGTATGGATCAAATTCTTCAAATATTGATAGGTAGTGAAAGATTCTCTCTCCGAGATGGCTACTCTAGGTACAATCAAATCTTGGTACAAGAATATGACCAATACAAGATAACCTTCACTACCAAGTGGGGAACATACGTCTATATGAAGATGCCATTCGAATTGTCAAATGTTGGAGCTACCTTCCAACGTGATATGGATATGGCTTTCCAAGGTTTGATCGATGGCTTTCCAAGGCAAGTGAACATTTGAAGCACCTGAGACAAATATTTCAAAGGTGTAGAGAGTTCAACATATCTCTCAACCCAAAGAAATATATGTTTTCATCCATGAAGGCAAGCTCTTGGGCCATGTCATTTCAAAGAAAGGCATGTCCATTGATCTAGAGAGGGTGCATGCCATCTTAGCATTGTCCTTGCCTAAGCACAAGAAGGGCCTGCAAAGTTTCTTTGGTAAAATAAATTTCATTAGGAGATTCATTTTTAACTTTTTCGAGCTTGTCAAGCCACTAACTTCTATGCTAAGGACAAGATGTTCATGTGGATAAAAAGAAGAGAAAGCTTCGAAGGCATCAAGTAAGCTATTGCTCAAGATCCTACCCTGGCTAATCCAAACTTCTTCGAGGGCTTCAATCTATACACCTTTGGGAATGCAGATGTAATCTTTGCTATGCTCATTCAAACAAATGGTTAGAATTTAGAATAACTTCTTTCTAATTTCAGCCAAGGTTTAGAAGGCTATGAGGTTAGATACACGTATGTTGAGAATCAGGTGCTTGCAATCATACAAAATTTGAAGATGTTTAGACATATGTTGTCTAATAAAAAATTCACATCATGGTGCCACATCCTAGTGTAAAAGACTTCTTGCTAAACTGAGACTTGAATAAGAAAAGGGCAAATTGGATCACCAAAGTAATAGAGTATGACATAGAGATCAAGACCACCAAGATGGTAAGAGGAAGAAGGATGTATGAATACCTCACTATAGACTTGAAAGAATCGAAAGACATTTTGGTACTTCATGATGAACCTACAACTGTTGTACCTAGAGTCATGAAGAGCTAGGCATAAGACATAGTTCATTTCTTTCGAACTGGTGAGTGTCCACAAGGTCTTGATAGGACCAAGAGGAGGTATTTTAGACTCCAATCTCTTCCTTATGTCTTATTTGATGGAGTGTTATTCATGAAAGACTTTTCAGGGGTGCTCTTGAGATGCATTGATTTAGACCAATTTGACAAGGTACTATCCAAGTTTCAAGATGGACTAGCTGGTGGCCACTTTGCTCCCAAGGTCACAACTGCAAGGATTATGAGGGTTGGTTACTTTTGGCCCATTTTTAAAAAATACACTCATGCTTGGGTGAGAAAATGTAAAAAATGTGCCTTATTTTATGGGAAGCAACAGTTGACTGTCATGCCTCTTCATCCTATTCAGGGGGAACAACCATTCATGCAATAGGGAATAGACTTCATAAGATTGATCAATCCTCCTTCTAGTGCTAGCCACAAGTGGGTTTTGACTACTACAGATTATTTCACAAGGTGGGTAGAGGCTGTAACTTTGAAAGAGGCCAATGAGAGTGAAGTCCTAGACTTCTATGAAGGCATAGTGACAAGATTTGGGGTTTCAGCCACAATCATTTCAGACAATGCATTAGCTTTCTTGAGAACGAAGACAAGTGAGTGGACATTAAAGTATTTCATCTATCTCATCACTTCTTACAACTACTATCCACAAGGGAATGGGCTGGTCGAGTCCACAAACAAGAATTTGATTAGGATCATAAAAATGACAATGGAGAAAAATCAAAGGGCTTGGTATGTCAATTTGAAGACAACTCTTTAGGTAGATAGGATCACTCTAAAGAGGGAAATTGAGAATTCACCATACACACTTATGTATGGAAGGAAAGCTAGACTTCTTATCTCACTTGAGTTACCAGCGTTAGATCTTGCCTATCAGCTGTAATTGATGGAGAGTGACCACCTAAAAGTAAGGTATTGTGAGCTAATGTAGCTTCAAGAAGCAATAGACCAAGTCAGGGATACCATGACTAGCCACCAACAACAAACAAAGAAGCATTTTGACAAAAGGTCTATGCCAAGAAGCTTCTCAAAAGGTGACATTGTCTTGACTTGGGATGAGGACTGAGCTGAGCCTAGAAGGCACATAAAGTTTGATGCTTTATGGAGTGGCCCATATGTCATCACCTAGTGCAAGCAACACAATGCTTTTCAAATCTCCAAGTTGGATGGTGAAGAGCTACATATCCTAGTTAATGGGATATATCTTAAACATTGTTACTATGTTTTTTTTGTCATATACATAGTTTCCTTATTTTTCCTCATTTTCCCTAAGTGTTGTTATGCATGTGTGTAGTGTTTTTAGCCTTTGTGTGTGTTTTTTCCTTGTTTGAGGTAAAACATTTGTTAGTTCTTAGGTCTTTACAAGGTTATTGCCAACTTTTCAAGCTGCATCCTGACTCCATGTCTAATGGACTTTTAGGCCACCTATCTTCTCAAGCATAGTAGGCATGCTTCCCCTGTGAGTCACTAATTTGTTGACCATTTTGTGAATTCTACTTGCCAAAATGGGCACGTCCCCATTTTTTTGCCTTAAAGCATTGTTCTTCATGACCTTTTGCCCTGAAACCATGTCTTAACCCTTTAAAAATCAAGAAAAAAGTTGCTTTTTTGTAGGTGTATGTTGTCTCATCAAGCATTGGTCTTTTCTAGCATTCACAGAGTAAATCAGGTTCTCAGAATAACATTACTTGTAAGCTTTACAAGTAATAAGCAGGAGCACTTGACAAACCTAAAGGGGTCAATGGCCAATTACAATGCAAGTCGGGTTTTGCAAACTACTTTACTTGCCAATTTTCATGAGTAAAAGTAGTTTAGAAGCCTGAAAGGGTTAGAGCAGTTCAATTCAGGTTTGTGGGATTACTTGACTTATGATCTTTCATGAGTTGGAGTCATTCACAACCCAAAAGGGTAAGGAAGAAACAATCAAGTTTTGAGACATCTTTACTTCACAAATTTTTGAGTAAGTCTTTAAGAAGGGTATGTTTGAAGGTAGAGTGGACCTTGTAGAGGGCTTTTCATCGGCATGAAGACTAATACAAAATTTTTGAAGGGAACTTTTGGCTTGAAATGACCTTGTGGAGGGCAGTCGATTGAAGCAAAAGGGCAAAGACAAGAAGCTCGAAGGTAACTTGCCCTTCTGGAAAAGTGACAAGTAGAAGGAGTTTTCCTTTGGACATTTTGTTTGAAGGAAAACCAAAGAAGGCAAGCCAAGGTCAAATTCCTTTAGACATTTTGTCCGAAGAAATTCAATGGTCACAAAAACTCTGAAGGGTAAGTGTCTTTGTGGAGGGCACTTGGTAAAGAAAGAGGACTCTTTTCACTTTTTCAAAGGGTCATTTTTAGAGTTCTCAAAGGGCACCTACCCTTGCATAAGGCGCTTTTGGATGGGAGAAGCCTTTTTGGAGGGCACTCTAAGAAAGAGAGGATGAAGACAAAAGGGAAAAAACCAAGATAAAGGGAAATAACAAAGTAAAAGAAAACAAGACGGGTAACCCAAAATGTGGCCATGTAAAACAATAAAGTAAAAACTCAAAATGTTCCAAGTAGCATGACAAGTCAAAGCGTAGACCCAAAGATGAACCCGACCAAGGAAAGTGGCACAAGTGTCGTTAGCAAGAAGAGTAAATGCACTTAGGTGAAATAATCTCTACCAAAAACCAATAAAATAATTGGTTTTTGAACTATAGAGGAAAATAGCCCATGTTTTCATATTTCACCATTACTGCACAAATAGTTGCACCCAGCATTGAAGAGAGCATGGTCCATTGAACACAACTTGGGGATGGCTATGTCAATTGCTAAAGGAGTATCCCATGCTTTTGCAGGCCCAGGATAGCAAAGGCAGTGACTTGGACATCTACATCATGGCTCTCCCATATGCAATTGAAAGAATATGACAACAACATGGGCTTGTGGTCTCTGCATAAGTGTTTAACTCAGCATGAGTTTCCATCCCTTGATTGGTTAGCTATCTATTTCTAAGTTCTTTATATATTTGTAACTTCTCATTTGAGAAAGGATCTCTCAGTATTATATGGTGAAGCCCTGAAGGAATCTACCTTGAATCAAAAGAAGCATTTTTATCTCTATTTGAGCTTGCACTTTTGCATATATCTATGGTTTTATCCTATGTTAAGTCATTTCCTTTTCATGTTTTCATAAGTTTATGCCAACATATCTAGTGTATTGTGAGTTATTCACTTGCAGGTCAACAAGAAGTGTCCAGCTTAGAGTATAGGTGCATGTGAACAGGTTGTCCATAGTGTATCTTAGAACACTTTTGGTAGTTCTTCTTCTCTATATCTCCATAGGATCCCTTTTTGAAACACTGATGTAGAAAAGATTCTTATTTGAATGAAGTGTATGCTTGTTTCTCTCCAATGTAAAGTGTATGCCAATGCTAAGTAGACCAACCATTTTGGTGCATCATCACATTAGTTTAGGTTCTGATTTCAATATTTCTCTTTTTTCATCCTCCCCCATTGTTAGCAGTAGGGAATCTATGGCCTTAAGGTGCATCAAGGGGAGCTAGCCCCTAATCTAGAGATTCATCCCCCAAGTTTGCAACCCACAACAAGAGGAATGTCTCCATTGTGCTACATGGAGGAAGAGAGTTGAGCCTCCCTTCAGAGGGTGCAATCTACCGCATAACACAACCCAAACCTATACAACTCAAAAATGTACAAAATTCACTATAGTATAAGTTCATTATTAAAAAAGTAAAATACCATTAAATTGTGTCCAACTACATCAGTTACTTGTTAACATAAGTACAGTAGTGAAAGAGCAATCAGATAGTCAACTTACCTCTTATTGAAATCAAATGTGTATCTTTCAGAAGTAACCTTCCATAAAATTCTCATATTGATGTTAAAACAATAGTTAAGAACCAGTAGCAGTCAAAATTGGTCAAATATCAGCTAAACCAAATCAATTCCTCTGTGCTGATCTCATAGTTGGCTGGGCTGACATCAAGAGTCATAAATACTGCAACCCCTCCTTGACATCCCTACACTGGTTTTCTTGTGATCAATGTATTCTCGTATATCCAAAAAAGGAGCTTTGAAACATGTTTTCATATTTTATCAATTTGCGTTAATTGCATATTTACTGTTAAGTTGGGCTTATCAAGGTGTTTTTTAATTAAATTGATTGAATGAGATATTTATTTGTATTTGCACCCTAATTGTGTTGATGTCATATCCATTTGTTATTATATTTTAGTCTTCAAATGATGTTATAATGAGGATTTATCATGTCTTGATAATGTCACTAGCTTTTCATTAAAAGCCTTTGTCGGGTTTTGATACCTTGTTTGGTGTTTGCTTACAGGCTGCTCGTGATCTTGATTAGTAATTAGTGAGATGTCACCCTAGCCAAGGCTGCATAGGTATATGATATTGTTCACAAAATGAATTTTGATATATAGAATAGAAATTTAGGTCACTCGAGAGTTATTGCACGATTAAATATTTATAAAGCACAGACTATGTAATTTCCATTTCATATGACTGGAAGATACACATTGTATGTGTAATTTCTGCCATACACTATGATAGCATAATTTTTCTGATTTCTCTTCTTATAAGTACACATGAGATGTATAAAATACTAAAGACATGATAACATTCATGTACATCAATTTTTAAAGTTTGAATAGATTTTTCAATGCACTTTATAATTTTGGAGTGTTTTTTTACTTATGAAAGTATTTCTTTGCCATACTGGTGTGCTTACAACAAGATGATGTTAGAAATATTGTCATTGATGTCAAAGGTCTAGTATTGGTGATAAAGGCCCCATTTGCATTTAATAGTGTTTTTAATAATTATATCTTGGTTAATGTGTGTTAATATTTATTTAATATTAATGAATATATTTTTGGTTATATATAAGTCAAAAGAGGGCCCATGGAGAAGTCAAAGAGTGATGGGGTAAATATAAAAAAAGAATGGGATGCATTTTCTCATGAAGAGTCATCTTGAAGAATTCCAAGAGTTATCATGTGAAGACAAAGGAGGGTATAACACATTTTTCATGAAGGGACACTTGAGGAATACGAAAAGTCACCAAGATAAAGATAAAAGAGGAAATGATGCATTTGCTCATGAAGAGTCACCATGTAACTTTTTAAATGAAAGGATACGAAGGGTCATGCAAGTTTGACATCATTGTTTATGAAGATTGAAAGGTCATAAAAAGTGAATACCAAAGGTCATTTAGAAAGTTATAAATAAAGGCTCGAGAAGCCATTTATAATATGCAAGAAAGTGCATGGTTTGTATTTTATTTAGAGGAGAAAAAAGTAGGAGATATTAGAGTTCTATCATTTGTTGAGTAAGCAACATTGAGAGATAGTTGTGTTTTATATACAAAAGGTGTTGGTGATCCTGTGGGTTGGTGCTCATAAATCTTTGCAAGTAGTTGGTGCCCTTGTGAGTTGGTGCTCATAAATAGTTGTTACATTGGTACTCGGCAAAAGGGTTGGTGCTCTTGCAAGTTGGTGCTTGCAAACTTTGTAATTTGAGTTGTTGCTCATTCATATACTTGAGATTATTTTTCATAATTTTTTTCACTTTGGATTTCTATGTAAAAATCTAGTGTCTCTCTCTCTTTCTTATGTGGTGCATATTATTGTTTCAATTTTATTGCATATCTTGAATGTGTGATTAAGTGGTTAAAAAAAAGAAATCATATTAAGTAAAAGATATACAATATACTGATTCACCCTCCCCCTCTTAGTATATTTTGTACTTAATAATTGGTATCAGAGCAAGTTTATTTTGAAAATTTTTTACAACTTGAAATTAGATCGGAGAAAACACTATGGTTGGATCACGTAAAGATTTTTCTCTGAATAAGACACCTTTGTTTGATGGGACAAATTATGTTTTTTGGAGCATAAGGATGAGGACTTATCTGATGGCCCTTAGATTCGACATTTGACAAGCAATGGTGGAGGAATTGAAGAGCCATAGACACTTGTAACTACTCTGATAAAAAAAAAGGCAAGTGAAAATAATGCTAAAACTTAAAATACTATTTTATGTGGTTTATGTGAATCAGAATTTGTTAAAGTTATGCAATAAAATTTGCTTATGAAACTTGGGTAAAACTTGAGAATATTTACAAAGACGATGACATAGTTTGGCAAACTAAGCTTGAGACTTTCAAAAGATAGTTTGAGAGTTTGAAGATGGAAGAGGAAGAAAATATAGCAAGTTATCTTTTATGGATTGATTAAATAGTTAATTAGATTCAAAGTTTTGGAAAAAAGTTAGAATAATCAATTGTGATAAAAAAAGTTTTGAGGTCTCTACCATTGAGATATGATGCAAAAGTTTTGACAATTGAAAAAATAAAAAATTTAGCCAAGCTAAAGATAGATGAGCTACATGGTATTCTTATGGCATATGAAATCTAAATTGAATAAGAAAAACTCTCAAAGAGAGAAGCTGCTTTCAAGACATCAAAGAAAGAGAAGGCTAAGATTCAAGAATCAAGTGATAGTTTTAACGATGATGAAGATGAAAATTGAGCTCTATTCATTCGTAAGCCAAAAAAAGGAACAGATAAATATCAAGGAAAATTTCTTTTTAAATATTTTAATTATACAAAGATTAGATATTTTGTAGCTAAGTGATCAAATAAGGGTAATGGTGACAATGAAGAAGGAAAGTCTACATACAAGAAGAATTTCAAAAGAAAATCCAATAAGGGATTCAAGAAGAGTTTGTATTCTAAAGATCCAACTCAACTGAAGATATTGGAGTTAGAGATTCA
This sequence comes from Torreya grandis, assembly GCA_037957365.1. Classification (NCBI taxonomy): domain Eukaryota; kingdom Viridiplantae; phylum Streptophyta; class Pinopsida; order Cupressales; family Taxaceae; genus Torreya; species Torreya grandis. The sequence goes on along the minus strand of JARHVA010000091.1, from coordinate 747,824 downwards.
GAAGAAGAAGAGATTCTATTTATTACCATACATGAAGATGCCTCTGTAAGCAAAAATATAGATGATCAAAAAAAAAAGGATGAAGCTGAAGTGAATCTAAAAAGAGAACTCGTTTGTGCCTTAGAAGAGTTAAAATTTATTAAGAAGAAGAATCAAATATTAAAGCTCTAGATCAAAAAAAATGAAAAAGAGTCAGAAAATAATTGAAGATCTACAAGCACACTTTAAAGAAACTACGAAGAATGAAAAACATCTAACAACACAGTTGAAAAAAGTAAGTGAAGAATGTGAAAGTTATGTTATTGAAATTGCTTCTTTAAAATTATATCTTGAGAAAACAAATAAAATAATCAATGACAGAGCAACTAATGATTCAAAATTTTAGAATATCACTAATATGTTGAATAAAAAATTAGAAAGTCAAAGGTCAATGTCAGATAAAATAGGTATCGGATTTGAAAAAGAGAAAGGGGAGGCCACAGACAAGGTTAACATAGAAAAATAAAAGAGTTATGCTAAAGCTTTTACAAATAAGAAAATAAAAAGGGAAGAAGTTAAGAATACAGAAGACATCTCAAACAAAGAACGCTAAAAAGAATAGAGTTATAAAAGACAATTATGTCAGAGATACAAAAACAAGTTTTATTTTTATGGTTATTATTTTTATTGTAATGGATATGGTCATAAAAAAATAGAATGTTAAAAAAAGGGTTCACAATTTTAGAAATAAGGAGAAGAAAACTCATGCAAAGTCAAGCAGAAGCCATAACTCTTTTGCTCCTCTATCAGGCTTTAATGAAGAGGCCATAATATGTTACAAGTACAATAACTTTAGACACATAACTCGGTATTGTAGAAACATGTTTGAGTCAGTCAAGAAGGACCAGAGTTTCAAGGTTCCATTCATCAATAAGAAAGTTTAGATAGGTTCATGGTAGAAAAAATAACCTGAAATAGATAGGTTCATGGTAGAAAAAATAACCTGAAAAGTCTATGTTGGTCTAGACAACATTGCATGTAAAAATAAAAAAATCCATGGTTCATTAACAGTGGAAGTCGAGGCACATGATAGGAGGTAAGAGTAAGTTCGTAACCTTGAAGAAGATCAATGGTGGCATAGTGAAATTTGAAGATAATACTACTTCCAGAATTGCCAAAAAAGGCACACTAAGATTGGATAATAGTAGAACTAAAATTAAAAATATTTTGTATGTAGGTCTTAAGCATAATATTTTGAGTGTAAATCAAATGTGTGATCAAGGGCACACTAAAGTTTTATACAGAAAGTTATGAAATTAGGAGAAAAGATTCATATATGTTAGTTGCAGATGCTCAAAGAATAGACAATAATTTGTATATGTTATCAAACATCAAATGTCAAAGATGTTGTTTGAGTTAGATTAAATAAAGTTAGGTATGACACAGGAGAATGTGACACATAAATTTTGACAATCTTGTCAACATTAGCAAAAATAAGCAGTAAAAAATCTTTCAAAGATTACAAAACCATCAGACACATTTTGTGAACCTTGTTAGCATAAGAAGCAGGGCAAAAGGTAGTTCAAAACAAAAGAGTACTCGACCACTCAGATGTTAGAGCTTGTTCATACTAATTTGTGTGGACTTATGAGAACTCAAAGTACTCAAGGTGAAAAATATTTCATGTTGCTTATTGATGATTTTTTACATATAACTTGGAGAATGTTTAAAAAAAATCAGAAGCTTTCAGATATTTTAAAGCATTAAAATAATTAGTTGAAAATGAAATCAGTTTGAATATTAAGTGCCTAAGATTAGATTGATGAGGATAATTCATGTCAGATCAGTTTATTGAGTTTTGTGAAGACCATGGAATAAAGAGACATTATTCAGCAACCAGAACTCCATAGCAAAATGAAGTAGTCGAATAGAGAAACAAAATAGTTCAAGAGATGGCAAAGACAATCCCAAATGAATCCAAGATACCAGATAAATATTAGAGAGGTAGTTGCTACAAAAGTGCATATTTAAAATAAAGTATCTTGAGAGTCAATAGTGACAAGACTCCTTATGAGCTATAGAAAGACAAACTAGCAATAGTTGATTATTTTAGAGTTTTTGGCAGCAAATGCTTCATAAAGAGAACCGATGAAAACTGGATAAGTTTGAATCTAGAGCAGATGAAGGTATAATTTTTGGTTATTTTTGCAAAAGTAAAACTTATAAATGTTATAATAAAAGAACCAAAAAAATAGTTGAAAGTGTGAGTGTCAGGATAGAAGGAGCACAAAGAATCATTGATCCAATAGACATTCCTGAAATCATTGAAGAGGAAGATTTTGCAGAATCAAATGAAGATGAGGAGAAAAAAGACATCAAAACTCCACCCAAATATGTACAGATAAATCATAATAAAATTGACATCATCAAGGACATAAATGAAAAAATTCACACCAGAAGATTAATGATAAGTGAATCTGAGCAAGTTAATTTCTCTTTGTTATCCAAAATTTATCTTAGAACTTTTTTAGAAGCTAGACATGATAAGCATTGGGCTAAGGCAATGGATGAAGAATTAAATTAGATATAAAAAAATAATACTTGAAAATTAGTGTCTAGAGTAAAATATCATAATGTGATAGGAACAAAATGGGTTTAAAAAAATAAGTTGAATGAAAATAGAGAAGTGACCAAGAATAAAGCAAGATTAGCATGTAAAGGATATGCTCAGATTGAGGGAATAGATTTTGAAGAAAATTTTACACCAATGGAAAAACTAGAATTTATTATAATATTTCTTGCATATATAGTGTTTAAAATTTTTGAAGTGTTTTAGATGGTGTCAAATCTGCTTTCTTAAACAAGAATCTAGAAGAAGAGATCTACATTGAGAAACTTAAGAGATTTATTCTCTCAAATATTGGTAGCTATATATGAAGATTGAAAAAAACACTGTATGAATTGAAACAAGCTCCCAGAGCTTGGTATGCAAGACTTGATAAGTAACTGCAAGATCAAGGTTTCAAGAGATTATTACTGATAGTAATCTCGACATCAAAATAGAAGGTGAATATCAATTGATTGTTGTTATATATGTTGAAATAATTTTTGGTGGAAACATTGAAAAGATGACAATTTTTTTTTATAATATGCAAAAAGAATTTGAGATGTCTATGCTTGGAGAATTATCATTTTTCTTAGGGTTGCAAATATTTCAATCAAATAAAAAAAATTTGTCTCAAAGTAAATATGTCAAGGAAATGTTGAATAAATTTGGTTTTGATGATTGTGCACCAGTTGGCACACCAATGAGTACAAGAAACAAGGTGAACAAGGATGAAGATTCACTTGTTGTAGATCAATCTTTGTATAGATCTATGATTGATAGTCTTTTATATTTGATAACATCGAGGCCAAACTTCATGCATGCAGTAGGTATGGTCGCAAAATATTAGTCAACTCCAAAAGATAGTGATATTCAGTTGGTGAAGAGAATATTCAGATATATCAAGGGGATCTTGGATTATGGATTTTGGTATTCTACAGATAGAGATTTCACTTTGGTTACTTATACAGATTCAGATTGGATAGGTTGCTTAGATGACAAAAAGAGTACAAGTGGAAGAACTTTTTTCTCAGTGATAGCTTAGTATCATGGCTAAGTAAAAAATAAAATTTAGTATTACTTTCTACAGTGGATGTAAAATATATTACAACAATATTGTGTTGTACTCAAGTGATTTGGATGAAGTGAACTTTAGAAGATATCAAGGTAAAATATGAACCTCTTTCTATTTTTTGTGATAACACGATTGCTAGTAATATTTTGAATAATCCAGTGATGCATTCAAGAACAAAACGTATTTCCATCAAATATCACTTCTTGAGAGAGCAGGTGGTAGATCAACAAGTTGAGATTGAATATATCAGTACTACAGAGCATATTGTAGATATTTTCACAAAAGCATTGCCAAAAGACACATTTGAGTATTTGCAAAAGAAGTTGGGAGTAATTTATTTTACTTCTTGCCATTGAAGATCAGCATCAGTTCAGAGGGAGCTAAGTGTTAGCTTCAGGATAGGCCCTTTACCATTGATGTCAAAGGGGGAGAAGAATAGATACAGATGCAGAAATAGTTATAGGCTGCTACAGTAAGAGGGAGTTACTATATATTTTTTAGATGGCAGTATGTATAAGTTGACATGTGCAGTGCAGATTTAAAGATGTGGTAGTTTCAGTTTGAGGTTGCCATCAATGACAAAGGGGGAGATTATTAAAAATATTGTCATTGATATCAAAAGTCTAATATTGGTGATAAAGACCCCATTTGCATTTAATGGTATTTTTAATATTCATATATTGGCTAATGTGTGTTAATATTTATTTAATATTAAAGAATATATTTTTGGTTGTATATAAGTCAAAAGAGGGCTCATGGAGAAGTCAAAGAGTCACGAGGTAAAGACAAAAGAGCAATGGGACATATTTTCTCATGAAGAGTCATCTTGAGGAATTCCAAGAGTCACCATGTGAAGATAAAAGAGGGTATGACACATTTTTTTATGGATACTTTGAGGAATACAAAAAGTTACCAAAATAAAAACAAAAGGAAATGATATATTTGCTCGTGAAGGGTCACCATGTGACTTTTCAAATGAAAGGATACGAAAGGTTATGCAAGTTTGGTGCCATTTTTCATGAGGATTGAAGGGTCATAAAGGGTGAATGCTAAAGGTAATTTAGAAAACTATAAATAAAAGTTTGAGAAGCTATTTGTAATATGCAAGAGAGTGCATGGTTTGTATTTGTTTTAGAGGAGAGAAAAGTAGGAGATATTGTAGAGTTCTATCATTTGTTGAGTAAGCAACATTGATAGATAGTTGTATTTTATACACAAGAGGGGTTAGTGCTCCTATGGGTTTGTACTCACAAATCTTTGTAAGGGGTTGGTGCTCCTTTGGATTGGTGCTCACAAATAGTTCTGTTGGTGCTCGGCAAAAGGGTTGGTGCTCTTGCAAGTTGGTGTTTATAAAATTTATAATTTGAGTTGGTGTTTATTCATATACTTGAGATTGTTCTTCATGATTTTTCTCACTTTGAATTTTCACGTAAAAATTTGGTGTCTCTCTCTCTCTCTTATGTGGTGCATATTATTGTTTTAGTTTTATTGCATGTCTTGAATGTGTGATTAAGTGGTTAAAGAAAAGAAATCAAATTAAGTAAAAGATATATAATATACTGATTCACTCCCCCCTCAGTGTATTTCATACTTAACAAACGAGTGCTGGAAAGACTAGCTATGCAATTTGTTTCTTAGTGTGTGGCATGGAAGCTTCTTAAAGGTATATGAAAACTCCCTAATTACTTTCTTCTCAAAAGAAGTTTCTCTACTTGTGGAGATGATAAACAAGGCACCATTTAATTAATGAGGTTATAAGTTGTTGACCATTTTTGGCTCTGCAGGCCAAAAGTTGGTCTCCTTCTTTCCCTGTTGTTTTGAGCCATCAGTGTTGGATACATCAAAACTCACTGCAAATGATCCATTTCTCTTTGCAATAGTCCTGGTCTTATAAAGAGTTGAGAGATCTAAGCCTATAGGTTCTCGAATTGATATGGGGCTTATTTCACTTTGGGAAATTGCCTTAGACAGGCCTTTTATTGACAAAAGGAGCCAATTTCAAATAAGTACAAGTCTTTTACAAGGTCCAAAAGGTCAAGTGCCCTTGCGGCGGGCAGAAAAGTGACAAATGGGACCATTTGGCAAGCTCTGAAGGACAACTAAAGACAAGATTTCTTTGCAGAGGGTAGAGTTTTTCTTCGAAAAAGTGAGCAAGGCAAAGAATTCCTTTAGACTTTTGTCCGAAAGGAATCCATGGCAAACAAAGGCAAAGGTCCTTTGGAAAATACAAGGTAAAAGACAGGATTTCTTTAGACATTTTATCAGAAGAAAATTCAAGGAAAAATCCAAAGGCACATTTTCTTCAGGCAAAATGTTTGAAGGAATTCCTTCGAACATTTTATCCGAAGGAATTCAAGGAGAGAGAAAGCGCTGAGAATCCAAAAAAAATATTTTCTTCGGGAAAAATGTCTGAAGGAATTCTTTCAAAAATTTTGCTTGAAGGAATTCAAGAAGAGAGAAAGGGCCGAAACTCCAAAGAAAATATTTCCTTCGAGTAAAATGTCTAAATGAATTCCTTTGAACATTTTGTCCGAAGGAATTGAGAACCAAAGGAGGCCGAAGGAGCCCGAAGGGCAGGTGCACTTGCGGGGGAATCTCAATGACCAAGAAGGGACCAAATTAGAAGTTTCAAAGGGGCATTTGAAGACCCAAAGGGCCCTTGTGGAAGGCAGTGAGTAGATTCATCAAAGAGCGAAGGGCAAAGGATTCCTTCGGATTTTTTGTTCGAAAGAAGTCCAAAGAAAAGACAAGACAAGGGATTCCTTAAGACTTTTGTTTGAAGGAAATCTAGGTAAGGTTCAATTGTGTAAAGCTAAAGAAATTGCCAAAGGGGTGATGGGCCAAAAAATGTTAAATTCAGCGTAGCGAACTAGCCATTGGAGGTTCAAGCATCCAGTGACGGGCACGCAAACGTCAAATTTAAGGCAGTGAAATAGTCATTAGATTTCGAATGGTGACAGGATTGCAGACGTCAAATTTACGGTGATGGAATAGCCATTGATTCTCAAATGTTTAAAAATGGGCCCGTGCATGTTAACAATTGAAGAGAGCCTGAAAGAACTCATAAGTGAAGGCTGTAAGTGAACTCAGCAACCCGCTGAGAAAGGAGCCCAAAGAGCCAGCAAAGGATGAGAAGATAGCCCCGAGAGCTCAAATTACCAGAAAGACAAAATATAGCAAGGAAAGAGGGAACAAAATAGAGAATCAAGAACATGGACACACACAAATATGACAACATTTGGAGTGTTCCAAAAGATGCACCCAGCCAAGCGTAGGGGCAAATAGAATAGCCCAGGTGGCAAAAGAAAGCATTGGTAGAGAAGTTATTCCAACGGTTGCAATAGTCTTTGCCAAGTGGTCATCAAGGAGCACAAATAGTGAAAGCACGGCCTATTTTTTTCTTATTTTACATTAGTGAGCAGATAGTCGCATAAAACCTATGCTTTTGCAGTGATTTTTAATACAGGTTAGGTGCTAAATTCTAGACTCGTGACATCTACAACATGGTTATTTTAGGGCTTTTTAGAAGGATGACACTAGCATGACCAATTTTTCTCCTCTCTAGGTATTTAATGAAACATGAATAGATTTTTCTAGAAGGCACCAAAAGCCTCTTTCTTTCTCTATATATTGAAAACTCTCATTGGAGAAATGTATCTCTCATTTTTGTATGGCGCAACTCTACCAAAATTTCATCTTGAATCAATAAGAAAGTGTTTTACCTTTATCTGATTGGCTATGCTTTTGAGTGTGTCTATGTATCAATTTTGTGTTTAGTTATTTTATCTTGATGCTCTCACAAATTGACACCAACACACCTAGTGTAGCCAAAACACCAATTCTGCAAGTTAATAGGAAGTGCTACATCTGAAATGTAGAGATAGAAAAGAGTAGCTATCAGATAGTGTGTTTTCTATAGCACCTGTGGTAAGTTACATTTCATGTGTGTCTTCATTAAGCCTCCATTTTAAATCTCCTTACAGTCTGGTCTTTTTCTAGATAATGTGTATGTTCGCCCCCTTTTTGGTTTGAAGTGTGAACAATTGAATAGATCAACATCATTTGGTGCATCACCACTTAGAGTAGTTTTCTGTTCTAGTTAATTCTTCTCTCTTTTCACCCCCATTATTAGCAGTAGTATTAGAAAACCTTCAGAGATGCATTAAAAGGAGCTAGCCCTTATCTAGAGATTCTCCCCTCAGTTTTGTCAGAGCCACAGCAAGAGGGGAGTCTCCATTATGCTGCATGGAAGATAGAAGCTCAGCGTTTCTTTCAAGGATTAAATCCATAGTGTCAATAGTTTTTAGCAAGCCCGATGGGACAATTTTTAATTGCTCAAAAAAGTTTCAAGATTGTGCTGGTCCTGTTACAGCAAGAATGAACCAATAATCTAGCATCTGGCGACTCCATTTTTAAGAACATTAGTCTTTTGTCAGAGATCAACCTGACATCCTATGCCTAAGGTCACTACACGATCTACTGCCAAAGGTGTCCCTTTTGAATTTGTTGAACTACCATTAAAATCAACAAGGTGACTGAGATTTGTAAGGACCCATCCCTATACAGCAAGGCATTTTCCTAGACCTACTATAAAATATACTTACGCAAGAAGACCCCGGTAGAACTCTGTTATCACCATGGCTTTACCTTTTTTGGCCTTTCATGGTCAGATCTCTTTGAACCTTCTACATTATGATCCAATCCCAGGGACAACCCTTAAGATTGTTGCTCCTTTTAATGGAGAGGGGCCTATTACTACCATTGAGCACATCAAAAATATTGCCAACCTCTGTAATATTCACAATGTTATTGAAGAGAACATTGCTATCAAGTTGCTAGCATTATCTTTTAAGGGTAAGGTTCTGGACTGGTATGGGACTTTGCCTATGAATTCAGTCGACATATGGAATGAATTAGGCACTCTCTTAACAAATAAATTTAGGGAGAAGAGTGATCACCTTTCTCTTGCTGAGCAACTAACCACCATGAAGAGAGCCCCACACAAATTTATGCAAGATTTCAATACCCAGTTTCAAAAGACATGGTACAGAATCCCCATTTTGGTAAGGCCAACCCCAAGCTATGCTCTCTTCTATTATTTAAAATCTTTGAATAGTGACATTGCTGTCATGATATAGCTTATGGGAGGACAAGTGCTGCCAGCTGCCTATGAAATAGCCATAGTTGGTGAAAATGGAAAGATAGCCCCTAGACCTTATATGCCGCTCTTCCCTAAATTGCCACCTCTAGTTTAGACTGTTGTACCCACCTTAGCTTTTCTGCCTGGCATAGAAAAGCCAACTGCTACTTCACCCAATGACCTCCATGAAGTTAAGTGCTTGCTGCAAAATGTGACCAATGAACTAGTGGCTCTCAAGAGACAACAAGCTCAAAACTATCAGCCAAACCAAGGATACTAGCAGTTCAGACAAGCAAATAGACTCTCTTTTAAAAATTATAATCAAGGATAGAGTGAGTTTGCATAGGCTAGACCATACCAAGGGTATAATCTAGGAAATTTTTCATCATCCAAAGCTCTTGTGCCCACTCAAAATAATTTGGTACAAGAACAACCAAATTGCTCACCCCTAGGATATGGTCAAGATCAGGCTGCTTATACAAATGAGGCATCAAGTCAATATATGAATGTACAAGATAATCAAGCTACCCAATTCCCAAGCTTTGAGACATCAATATAACCCAACATAAGTAGCAGTCAGGGTCAACTTGATTCCACTCTCATAAATCACATGGAAGGTGAATTTTGCACAGTCAACTATGTGGGTAGTATGAACAACCAAGGTGATTATGTTGCAGCGAACACAAGGTCTAAAATAAGAGCTATGGAGGAAGCCCAGGTAGCTACCCAAACATTTGTAGCATCTTCTTCATCACATGTGAACCAAAATTTTCCAAATTTTAAGCCACTAGTTACACCCTCAGCTCCCCAGCCTGTGCCTTAGGCTACAAGCAACCCCAAAAAAATTTGAAAAGGAGCAACCCTCAGATCAATGTGGTAGCCCAGATGAAGAAGCTACACATGAATATCTCCTTGTTGAATTCATTGGCAATACCAAGACAAAAGGACATACTCCAGAAGGAGTTGTACGAGTTATATCAACCAGCTATCCCAATAAAAGTTGATAACATTTTGATCATGAATGGGCACCCCTCCATAGCAGGCCAAGTAAAGAAAGAAGAAAAGGTTCCCCCTTTCTATTTATCCTTAGTCATAAGAGATTTCTTGGTACACAACTACATTATTGACAGTGGGACAAGCACCTCAATAATGCCCAAATTCATAGTAGATAAGCTGAGACTCAAATATGAAAAAATGACCAAAGGAGTCTTGCAGCTAGATGAATCACCAGCTAAGACAGTAGGAGTGGTGAGAGGCTTGAACTTGATGGTCCATGACTGTCTAACTTTCTCAGTTCTCTATGACATGGTGGTGGCAGATGTTCCTCCCTACTTTGCCATTTGCTTGTCCAGGGATTTCACATCCAAAATAGGTGGGTACCTAGTAGCAAATTGGTCTTACATGGTTTTTAGAACTAAATATGGGACTAAGGTCAAGATTGAGTCAGAGCCAATCTATAGAGATCATCTAGATCCATACTCACTCAAAGCAATGAATGTCAGCTACGCCATTATTGATGAAGAAGATTTCCAAGTGGATCAAACTCTACCTTCTACCCTTGAAAGAGTTGTTGACCTGCTCTTAGACGAATGGGGAAGTGACAACTTTGAACATGACCCATACAAGTTCATAGAAGAGGCAAGCCTCGAGATTTATTGCATGCATGAAAAGGGTAATTTTGTACCAAATTTGATGAAAGAAAACCAAGAGAGCTCAGGTTTATGGCAGCTTTTCTTTGATGGATCAAGAAGCAAATTGGAAGCTAGTGGTGGAGTAGTATTAATTTCCCCCTCACAGGAGAAATACTTCTCAACTTTTAGGTTTTAGTTTTCTTGCACTAGCAATGTTGCAGAGTATAAATCTCTCATCCATGGTTTGGAGTGGGTAAGGAAAAGAGGAATCAAAGAGCTGTAGGTTTTTTGGGACAAGTTGATCATAAATTAGGTGAAAGGCCAAAATTTGACAAAGAATTCCATGCTCAAGTCTTATAAGCACAGGGTGTGGGACTTAGTGGAGAGTTTTCTTACTTCCAATGTTACTTCCATTCCAAGAGAGCAGAATAAAAAGCTGTCAGACTAGAAATAGTTGGTTCTTAGTTTATTGTCCTCAAGGAGATAGGCTGAGATAGTAGTCTATGCCATTTAAAAGTGGTAATTAGACCCTCTGTGCCTGATAACATCACCAACTTGCAGGTGTTTGAAATTGATCATCAAATAGTGTTCTTCTTGCAAGAGGAGGTTGAGTTTGTCTCAAGAAATCAAGCCAAGCTATATTAGTAGTATGGTAGCCAGATTGTTCAGCTGAAGAACAACAAACTTCCCAAAGGCTTGGTCACTCTCGAAAGTATCTTCAATGAGGATGACCAATTGAAAAATAACAAGCAAGCATCAAAATGAAGAAAAAAACTATGAAAAATTTGAGATATTCAATAATAGGATGCTTCCACTTGGGAAGGTATGTATAGATCATGAAAATTAGGCTTTCATCTTGTTGTGCTAGGAATTTGATGATGTCTTCATTTGGTAGTATAGTGACCTGAAGGGTTTTGACCCAAGTTTGGCCCAACACACTATTGAGCTGGAGGAAGGTACCAAGCCCATCAAACAAAAATAAAGCCCTGTCAACCTCAAGATTGAGCCTCTCATGTGGAAGTAATTCACCAAGATGATTGAGTCTAGAATCATATTTCTGATCAAACACTCTTCTTGGCTGGCCAATCTTGTTCTTATTTGAAAAAAGAATGGGGAGATCAGATTATGTCTATATTTCAGAGACCTCAATAGAGTCTCATTGAAGGACCACTATCCTCTTCCAAGAATGCAATAGATCCTCCAAATGGTGATAGGTAGCAAACGTTTCTCCCTCTTGGATGGGTATTCAAGGTACAATCATATTTTAGTGTAAGAATGTGATCAATACAAGACAACCTTCACTACCAAGTGGGGGATGTTTGCTTATTGAAAAATGCCATTTGGACTGTCCAATGTTGGTGCCACTTTTCAATGAGCCATGGACATGGCTTTTAAAATCTTGATAAATAATATTGTACTGGTATATCTTGATGATGTGATAGTATTTTCTAAGGAATCAGGCCAGCATATAAGACACTTTAGGCAAATCTTCTAGAGGTGTAGAGAGTTTGATATCTCTCTCAACCCAAAGAAATACGTGTTCGTTGTCCATGAAGGTAAACTCCTTGGCCATGTTGTTTTGAAAGAGGGCTTGACCATTGATTCAGAAAGAGTTTGATCCATCCTAGAGCTATCCTTGCCTAAGCATAAGAAAGGTCTGTAAAGCTTCTTTGGCAAAATAAATTTTATCAGGAGATTTATCCCAAATTTTGTCGGGATAGTCAAGCCACTGACCTCCATGCTAAAGAAAAATGAGAAATTCGCGTGGATAGTGCAAAGGAATGATAGTTTTAAAGGGATCAAGTAGGCTATTGCCTAGGCTCCTACCTTGATCAGTCCCAACTTCACCAAGGATTTCAACCTCTACACCTGTTGACCATTTTTGGTCCAACAGGGCAAAAATCAGTCCCCTTCTTTCCCTGCTGTTTTGAGCCAATACATTTTTGTTTTTTGCATGAGTCTTGTAAATTTCTATGGACTCTGCAGGTTTTCCATGGACTCTACAGGTCTATTTCTATGGACTCTGTAGGTCCATTTCTATGGACTCTGTAGGTAGTTCTTTCGATAGATGAAGAACCAGTTCAAAGAATGCAAGGTTTTACAAAGCTTCTTTAGACTCTTGTCCAAAGAAACTTATAAGAGAAGAGAGCTAAAATGGTTCAAAGACACTTTTCCTTAAGGTTGGAAAAATAGGTCAATGACATAATCTTTCAAAGAGTTAGCATCTTTGAACTATTGAACCATTGAAATGGTTCAACGCTTTGGTTCAATGCTTTGGTTCATCGCAATGGTTCAACAGATGAGGTTCAATCAAATGGTTCATCGGCTTGGTTCAATTAGATGGTTTAAATACTTGGTTCACTCAGTCAGTTCAACGCTTTGGTTTAAAGCTTGGTTCAAAGTGTTGGTTCAACGTTTGGTTCAATGGCTAGTTCAAAGGAGCGGTTCAAACAAAAAGTTCAAGAGAATCTCCTGAAGGACAAGTGCCCTTGCAGAGGGTAGTTTTTGGACTCAAGAGCCCTTGCGGAGGGTAGAGAACACTGTCAAGGAGGCCAAAGAGAAAGCTGCAAAGGTAAGTTCTTTCAAATTTTTGTTTAAGGCATAAGGAGGTACCCTTCGGAAGGGTCATTTTCAATTTTTTGAAGGGCACTTTTCAAAGGAAGTCAAAGAGACTAAGGCAAGAAACAAATTCTTTCAGACTTTTTGTCCAAAAAAATTCGGGAAGCTACGAGAGAAAGTCGACGAAAATTTTGAAGGAAAGCGAAGTGGCCGAAACAATTCTTGTGGATTTTTTGTCTATAGATAAAAAGTCTACAAAAAAAGTCCACGGGAAAGTCTCTGAAAGAACGAGCAAAGACAATTCTTGCAGACTTTTGTCTATGGGAAAATGTCTGCAGAGAAAAGCTGAAAAGACCAAGGAAGCCGAAGGACCCATAAGGGCAGGTGCCCTTGCGGGGGACTCTCAACCAAAATGAAGGACACTTTTCCAAAAGCCAAAGGGTCACTTTCCCTTTGGAAGGATGTAAAACAAGAGTCCGCAGAAAATGCTGAAAAAAGTCCAAGGGGTGACGGGCCCAAAGACGACAAAGTCAAACACGGTGAACTAGCCATTAGAAGTTTAAATGCAGTGATGGGTGCGTGGACGTCAAATTCAAGGCTCGTGAAATAGCCATTGATTTTGAAAATCAAAATGGAAGATCCCAAGGAACTCAGTGACCCGGCAAAAGATAGACCCAAGGGCCGAAAAAGCTAAAAAGTGACAAAGCTAGAAAGAGAGAAAATGAGGAAGAAACAAAGTGCAGAGGTAGACAAATAGTCCAGGTGGCAATGAGGAGGTGTCAACTCATGGATTTATTCCTACAGTTGGAATAGTGCTTTCCAAGTGGTCATCAAACGATGTGAACAATAAGCGGCGCGACTTGTTTTCTTCATTTTGCATTAATGAGCAAACAAGCCACGTAAATTCCTTAAAGGAAGCAGTCTGTTTGTAGAAAAGAGGCATGGCCCATGCTTTCGAATTAATGTTGAAATGCCAAAGTCAAAGCAGGAGCCGACAATTAAACGGCTTCCTCTTCCCAAGGTTCAAAACGCACAAGGGCCAGCTTGTCAAGAGCACCAAAGTCTTTTCAAAAGAAGCACCAAGTTCTCTTCTCCTCTTTCTATATATTTTAAACTTCTCATTTTGAGAGGGATCCATTCTCTTATCCCATAAGGAAAAACTCTACCCAAAAATCTCTCAGGGTTGTAAGGCAGAACTCTACCGATATTTTACCTTGAATCAAGACTTAGCATTTTTACTTCTATCTGGACTTGCACTCAAGCATATGTCTAGTTCTTATTTTTGTGTTAAGTCATTGTATTTCATGATTTTCACAGATCAATTACAACATGTCTAGTGCATTGTGAAGTTTCTTCTTTTGTAGGTCTACCAGAAGTGTCTACAATAGGAATATAGGCGCATGGGAATAGGCTGTCAAAGTGTGTCTCAGAACACCTTTGACAGTTCTTCCTCCCTATATTTCTACGGACCCCTAACTCACTAAAATAGAAGGGTCTCCCACATCAAATGAATTGTATGGGCACTTCTTCTTGGTGAAAAGTGTATGTTTGGGCTGAGTGGGTCATCATTTTCGGTGTATCACCTTTTTACTTTTAGGTTTAGGTTCTGTTTTCAGCATCTTTCTCCCTTTTCATCCCCCCCTTTTTTTCATTTTTTGTTAGCAGTAGGAAGTATAGGACCTAAAAGATACATAAGAGGGAGCTAGCCCTATCTAGATACTCTCCCCTCCAGCATCGCCAGTCCCACAGGCAAGAGGGGAGTTACCATTTTGACGTGTGGAAGGGTAGGAGCTAGGCGTCCTACCTAGGGTGCAATCCACTGCATCAACATTTTTTGGCACGCCCGATGGGACCAACTAGGACAAGTTGTGTCTAAAGAGTTGAAGAATTTTTGGTGTATTCTTCAACCAACCAGCCTTTGGAGGTTTTTTTATCAACACCAATGGCGACTTCGAGTTGAATCAACTGGTTAAGCAGTCCAAGTGCCATCAAGAAATCACTTTTTTGTATGTATAATCCCTTCATCGAGCATCATGGGCCTTGTGTTCCTTCATATTACCATAATCAAACTCAAAAATTTTATGCAATCCCCTCAAACAACCTTCTTAGTCTTCCTCAACTCCCTCAGGTCACTGATCCTGATGGCAAGCTCCTAACCTAGAAGGAAATAGTGGAATCATGGGGCATGAAAGAGGAGAAGAAAGGTTTTGCTCAAAACCTTGAAGAAGATAAGGCTGCTCCTGCTACTAATGATGATTGTGACCTCCAGGAAAGGCTCTTTCAAGAGGATATAGCCAAAAGAATTACAGAGTTGGAATCTAGAGAGAGATTCCTTAGCCAACGTGTGATAGACGGTTCATACCCAATGGCACATTTTATGTCTAAACACACTCCACCTACACACCCCTAAGAGAGCTATCAGGCCACACCTGATATAGATGAAGTGTTGGACAAATGGAAGAAGAATAATCATTTGATTTAAAGCTCAAGGACTGCCTCCTCTTCCACATGGGTTTTTTACTTCACCCCTTCTCAAGGAGGAACTTATTTTGCAAGAGGCGAGTGAGGAAGAAAAGATCCAATTTGTAGCTCTTCAGGAGGCTATCATGAGTGACAACGAAGAATAAATCATCATCGATGCTCTTTTTGAAGACATCATCGATGATGGAGAAGACTCAGGGCATGCATACATGCAGATGTTCCAACGATACGAGGACGAACTTAAGCATGGTGAACTCTCTTCCCTTTTGTTTGATGAACTTCATTGTTGTTTCAATGAGGAGGACTACTATGCCGAGGAGCCTAACTTGGAGGAGGATCAGATGGATGTCTTTGAACAACTAGAGACTCTGATCCTTGAGCAGGAAAAGGAGAGGTTGGCCTCCCTTGAGGAAAGCCTTAAAGAAGAGAGTTTTGAACAAAGAGGCAATGTTTTGTGGGATGAGCAATCAGTTTGTGATTCCATTTCAGACATCACAATAGTCACCCTTCTTCAAAAAGGCCATGAGGGAGCAGAGGATGAGTTTGATAGGATCTCCAACGAAGCATAAGGAAACAAGTCAAACCATGATGCACTGCAAGGGAGCTATACATATCAAAGGGCTTATGGTGATGAGCCAACAACCATTGATTTTTTGGTGAAATGCACTAGCATGAAGGACCAGCATTCAACAAGCTTCCAAGAAAAAGTAGAGTACGTATATGTTAGAAGCATGTTTGAATCTGATCCACTCGAATACAGGCCAATCCAGGTGGTAGGCAAGAGGAGCAGGTCACCAACTCTCCATTTCATTCAGCCACTTGTCTGGCACCATAAGTTTCCTTGCCAAGAAGGGGACTTAAGAAATTTTTCCTTTGATCTAGGAGGGAGGCAGATGTACCTAGTTAGTTGTACATAGTAGTTTGCTTTCAGTTTCTTTTCCTGTTTTCTCTAAGTGCAGTTTGCACAAGTAGTGTTTTTTAGCCTTATGTGTGTTTTCCTTTATGTGTGGGGTAAAGGCTTCATGTTTGATTCTTGGATCTATCAAGGTGGTTGCTAACTCTTTCAAAGCTGCATTCTAACTCCATTCTCAATGGACTTTTAAGGCAACTAGTCTCTAAGCATAGCAAGCATGCTTCCCCTGCGAGTCACCAATTTGTTGACCATTTTTGGTCCAAAAGGCCAAAAATTGGTCCCCTTCTTTCCCTGCTATTCTGAGCCAGTACATTTTTATTTTCTTCACGAGTCTTGAAAATTTCTACGAACTCTACAGGTTTTCTACGGACTCTACAGGTCCATTTCTATGGACTCTGTAGGTCCATTTCTACAAACTTTGCAGGTAGTTCCTTCAGTAGATGAAGAACCGGTTCAAAGAATGCAAGGTTTTACAAAGCTTCTTCAGACTCTTGTCCAAAGAAATTTATAAGGAAAGAGAGCTAAAATGGTTCAAAGACACTTTTTCTTAAGGTTGGAAAAATGGTTCAACGACATAATCTTTCCAAGAGTTAGCATCTTTGAATCGTTGAACCATTGAACTGGTTCAATGCTTTGGTTCATCGCAATGGTTCAACGATTTAGGTTCAATCAAATGGTTCGTTGGCTTGGTTCAATGCTTTGGTTCAATCAGATGGTTCAAATACTTGGTTCACTCATTTGGTTCAATGCTTTGTTTCAAAGCTTGGTTCAAAGTGTTGGTTCAACGTTCGGTTCAAAGGAGTGGTTCAAGAAAAAAGTTCAAGAGAATCTCCCGAAGGACAAGTGCCCTTGCAGAGGGTAGTTTTTGGACTCAAGAGCCCTTGCGGAGGGCAGAGAACACTTTTAAGGAGGCCACAAAGAAAGTTGCAAAGGTAAGTTCTTTCAAAATTTTGTTTAAGGCATAAGGAGGTACCCTTCGAAAGGGTTGTTTCCAATTTTTTTGAAGGGCACTTTTCAAAGGTAGTCGAAGAGACTAAGGCAAGAAATAAATTATTTCAGAATTTTTGTCCAAAGGAATTCCTTCAGACAAAAAGTCCAAAGAAATTCGGGAAGCTACAAGAGAAAGCCGACAGAAATTCCAAAGGAAAGCGAAGTGGCCGAAACAATTCTTGCAGACTTTTTCTCTGTGAAAAAAAGTTTGTGGAAAAAGTCTACGGGAAAATTGGCCACGAGAAAGTCTCTGAAAGAATGAGCAAAGGCAATTCTTGCAGACTTTTGTCTGCAGGAAAATGTCTGCAGAGAAAAGTTGAAAAGACCAAGGAAGCCAAAGGACCCCGAAGGGTAGGTGCCCTTGTGGGGGACTCTCGGCCAAAATGAAGGACACTTTTCCAAAAGCCAAAGGGTCACTTTCCCTTTGGAAGGATGCAAAACAAGAGTCCACAGAAAGGCCGAAGAAAGTCCAAGGGGTGATGGCACTGAAGACATCAAATTCAACACGGTGAACTAGTCGTTGGAAGTTCAAATGCAGTGACGAGTGCGCGGATGTCAAATTCAAGGCTCATGAAATAGCTGTTGATTTTGAAAAACAAAATGGAAGAGCCCAAGGAACTCAGCGACCCGGCAAAAGATAGCCCCGAGGGCTGAAAAAGCTAGAAAGTGACAAATCTAGAAAGAGACAAAATGAGGAAGAAACAAAGTGCAGAAGCAGACAAACAGTCTAGGTGGCAATGAGGATGTGTCAACTCAGGGATTTATTCTTGCAGTTGGAACAGTGCTTGCCAAGTGGTCATCAAATGGTGTGAACAGTAAGCGGTGCGACCTATTTTCTTCATTTCACATTAATGAGTAGACAAGCCACGTAAATGCCTTGAAGAAAGTAGTCTATTTTCAGAAAAGAGGCATGGCCCATGCTTTCACATTAATGTTGGAATGCCAAAGTCAAAGCAGGAGCCAACAATCAAACACTTCCTCTTCCCAAGGTTCAAAACGCACATGGGCCAGCTTGTCAAGAGCGCCAAAGTCTTTTCAAAAGAAGCACCAAGTTCTTTTCTCCTCTTTCTATATATTGTAAACTTCTCATTTTGAGAGAGATCCATTCTCTTATCCCGCAAGGCAAAGCTCTGCCCAAAAATCTCTCGGGCTTGTAAGGCAGAACTCTACCAGTTTTTTACCTTGAATCAAGACTTAGCATTTTTACCTCTATTTGGACTTGCGCTCAAGCATATGTCTATGTTCTTATTTTTGTGTTAAGTCATTGTCTTTCATGCTTTTCATAGATCAATTACAGCATGTCTAGTGCATTGTGAAGTTTCTTCTTCTGCAGGTCTGTCAGAAGTGTCTACAGCAGGAATATAGGCACATGTGAACAGGCTGCCAAAGTGTGTCTCAGAACACCTTTGATAGTTCTTCCTCCCTGTATCTCTACGGACCCCTGATTCACTGAAACATAAGGGTCTCCCACATCAGATGAAGTGTATGGGTGCTTCTTCCTAGTGAAAAGTGTATGTTTGGGCTGAGTAGGTCATCATTTTTGGTGTATCACCTTTTTACTTTTAGGTTTAGGTTCTATTTTCAGCATCTTTCTCCCTTTTCATTCCCCCCTTTTTTTCATTTTTTGTTAGCATTAGGAAGTCCAGGACCTAAAAGATACATCAAAGGGAGCTAGCCCTATCTAGAGACACTCCCCTCTAGCTTTGTCGATCCCATAGGTGAGAGGGGAGTTTCCATTTTGACGTGTGGAAGGGCAAAAGCTAGGCATCCTGCCCAGGGTGCAATCCACTGCATCATCAACACCTTCAGAAATGAAGAGGTAATCTCTGTTATGCTTACCCAAGTAAATGACGAGAACCTTGAACAAGTGCTTGCATATTTTAGCCAAGGTCTAAAAGGTTTTGAGATCAGGTATACATATGTGGAGAAGCAAGTCCTTACGATCATACGAAGCTTGAAGAAATTTAGACATATGTTGTCTAACAATAGGGTTCATCTCATGGTGCCACATCCCAACATCAAAGATTTCCTGATTAGCCATGATATAAATGAAAAGAGAGCGGGATGGATCACTAAAGTAATGGAATATGACGTGGACATCAAAACCACCAAGCTGGTAAGGGGAAAAGCCCTGTGTGAACACCTTACTACAGACCTTAAACAACATAAAGAGGACATTTTGCTAATTCATGATGAAGTTATAGTAGAAGAACCAATAGTCATGAAGGATTGGGTATCATACATGAAACATTTTTTTCTCATTGGTGAGTGCCTGTAAGGCCTTGATAGGACCAAGAGGAGATATTTTAGACTCCAATTTCTCCTTTATGTCTTGATTGATGATGTGTTGTTCAGAAGAGATTTTTTGGGAGTACTCTTGAGGTGCATAGACCCAAGTCAGGTCGACAGGGTGCTATCTAAGTTCCATGATGGGCCAGCTGATGGTCACTTTACTCCTAAGCCTACAGCTACAAGGATTATGAGAGCTAGTTACTTCTGGCCCACTCTATTCAGAGACACCTATGCCTGGGTATGAAAGTGCCAAAAGTGTGCTCTCTTTGATGGGAAACAATAGCTCACTGCAATGCCTCTACAGCCTATTCAATTAAAACATCTATTCATGCAATGGGGCCTAGACTTCATAGGGATGATCAACCCTCCCTCTAGTGCTAGCCATAAATGGGTCTTGATCGCTACAAACTACTTCACGAGATGGGTAGAAGATGTTTCTTTGAAGGAGGCCAATGAAAGTGCAGTCTTAGATTTTTATGAAGGCCTAGTGACAAGGTTTGGAGTCCCAGTGACCATCATCTTAGATAATGCCTTAGCTTTCTTGGGAACTAAAATGAGCAAGTGGGCATTAGGATACGACATCTAACTTAGCACTTATTCCAACTACTACCTACAAGGGAATGGGCTAGCTGAGTCCACCAACAAGAATTTGATTAAAATCATCAGAAGGACAATGGAGGAGAATCAGAGAACTTGGCATGCCAAGTTGAAAATAGCTTTGTGGGCAGACAGGGTTACTCCAAAGAGGGAAGTTGGCAATTCACCATACACGCTTGTGTATGGAAGGGAAGCTAGACTTCCTATTTCACTTGAATTGCCAACTTTAGATCTTGCTCACCAGCTACAATTAGAAGAAGACAACAACATGGAGGTTAGTCTGTGTGAATTGATGGAACTTCAGGAGACAAGGGACTAAGCCATGGTTTTTATGACCAGCCATCAGAAAGAAACGAAGAAGCAATTTGACAAGAAATCCTCGTCAAAAGGTTTCTTTGAAGGTGACATCATCTTAAAATAGGATGAGGACCGATCTAATCCTGTAAAGCACACAAAGTTTGATGCCCTATGGAGTGGTCCATATATCATCACTCAGTGCAAGCAGCATAATGCATTCCAACTCTTAGAGTTGGATGGTGAAGAACTACATATCCTAGTTAATAGGATATATCTTAAGCACTATCACTGAGCCTTCTCTCATCATGTACATATTTTCCTTGTTTTTTCCTATTTTTCCTAAGTGCTTTTGCACATGTTCATAGTTTTTTAACCTTGTGTGTGTTTTGTTTACCCTTTGGGGTAAAAGCTTCATGATTGATTCTTAGATATCTCAAGGCCATTGTCAACCTTTTGGGCTATGTTTTGACTTTGTGCCCAATGGACTTGCAAGTTACTGGTTTCTTAAGCATGGCAGGCATGCTTCTTCTAGGAATCACCAGATTTGTTGACCATTTTTGGCCCTGCAGGCCAAAAGTTGGTTTCCTTTCTCTATTGTTCTGAGCTATCAGTGTTGGATGCATCAACACTTATTGCAAATGCTCCATTTCCCTTTGCAATAGTCTTGGTCTTATAAAGAGTTGAGAGATCCAAGCCTGTAGGTTCTTGGCTTGATATGGGGCTTATTTCGCTTTGGGCAATTGCCTTGGACAAGCCTTTTATTGATGAAAGGAGCTAGTTTCAAATAAGTACAAGTCTTTTACAAGGTCCCAAAGGTTAAGTGCCCTTGTGGGGGGTAGAAAAGTGACAAATGGGACCATTTGGCAAGATCCAAAGGACAACTAAAGACAAAAGATTTCTTTGCAGAGGGCAGAGTTTTTCTTTGAAAAAGTGAGCAAGGCAACTAATTCCTTCAGACTTTTGTCCGAAGGAGATCCATGGCAAACAAAGGCAAAGGTCCTTCAGAAAATACAAGGTAAAAGACAGGATTTCTTTGAACATTTTGTCGAAAGAAAATCTAAGGGAAAATCCAAAGGCACATTTCCTTCAAGCAAAATGTCTGAAGGAATTCCTTCAGACATTTTGTCTAAAAGAATTCATGATCCAGGCATCAATTTAGGCGACAATTCGGGTGACAGTTCCACCCCAATTGATGACGGAACTTCCGGGAGCCATAACTTTTGCACCGTAGCTCCAATTGACTCGCCGAGAAGGGGAATGTCGTGAAATGGCATTGAGCTCTGCTCAATGAAGTTTGACCCCCGAAAACCCAACGGAAGTGCCTCAAATTTCAATTTTACTAGTGCTGTCTAAAAATAGTAAGTTTCTAAAAATAGTATTTCCTCGAATTATGTATTGTTTTAAATATTGGAAGTCGTACCACTTCATCTCCCTCGAGATTGGTGACCTTCCACATCCTTCCCATGCTTTCCAATTGTGTATAAAAGAAGAGGTAACCCGAAATGTGAAGACAGATATCTCTTCCCAGAGATAAGCATATTTCTGTATTGCGATTTTGAGTAATACTACATCTCTTCTCAGAGAATTCATTGTTATTGTGTTATTTCTATGTTATTGTGATATTTATCAACCAAAACTTCTGAGTTTTGGATCAATTCAAGAAGAGAGAAAGGGCAGAGACTCCAAAAAAAATATTTCCTTTGGGCAAAATGTCTGAAGGAATTCCTTCAAACATTTTGTCCAAAGGAATTGAGAACCAAGGGAGGCTGAAGGAGCCCGAAGGGCAAGTGCCCTTACGGGGGACTCTCAGCGACCAAGAAGGGACCAAATCAGAAGTTCTGAAGGGGAATTTCAAGACCCAAATGGCCCTCATAGAAGGCAGTGAGCAGATTCATCAAAGAGAAAAGGGAAAAGGATTCCTTCAATTTTTTTGTCTGAAGGAAATCCAAAGAAAAGACAAGACAAGGGATTCTTTCAGACTTTTGTCTGAAGGAAATCTAAGGAAGGTTCAATTGCAGAAAGTCAAAGAAATTGCCAAAGGGGTGACGGGATTGAAGACGTCAAATTTAGCATAGTGAACTAGCCGTTGGAGGTTCAAACATCTGGTGATGGGTGTGCAAACATCAAATTTAAGGTGAAGTAGCCGTTGGCTTTTGAATGGCAACGGGCCTGCAGACATCAACTTTATGGTGATGGAATAGCCGTTGATTCTCAAATGTTTAAAAATGGGCCCGTGCATGTTAGCAATTGAAGAGAGCCTGAAAGAACTCATAAGCAAAGGCCGCAAGTGAACTCAGTGACCCGCTAAGAAAGGAGTCCAAGGAGCCATCAAAGGATGAGAAGATAGCCCTGAGAGCTTAGATTGCCAGAAAGAGACAAAATATAGCAAGGAAAGAGGGAACAAAATAGAGAATCTAGAACATGACCAAGCGCACATATGACAACATTTAGAATGTTCCAAAAGACGCACCTAGCTAAGTGTAGGGGCAAATAGAACAACCTAGGTGGTAAAAAGAAGCGTCGATAGAGGAGTTATTCCAGCGGTTGAAATAGTCTCTGCCAAGTGGTCATCAAGGAGTGCAAATAGTGAAAGCGTAGCCTATTTTTTCCTTATTTTACATTAATGAGTAGACAATCACGTAAAACCCATGCTTTTGTAGTGAATTATAATATGGGTTAGGTGCTAAAGTCTAGATTGGTGACATCTACAACATGGTTATTTTAGGGCTTTCTAGAAGGATGACACTAGTATGATCAATTTTAATCCTTCCTAGGCATTCAACACAGCATGGACAACTTTTTCCAGAAGGCACCAAAATCCTCTTTCTTTATCTATATATTGAAAACTCTCATTAGAGAAATGTATCTCTCATTTTTGTATGGCAAAGCCCTGCCAAAATTTCACCTTGAATCAATAAGAAAGTGTTTTACCTCTATCTAATTGGTTATGCTTTTGAGTGTGTCTATGTATCAATTCTGTGTTCAGTTATTTTAGCTTGATGCTCTCACAAATTGACACCAACACACCCAGTGTAGCCAAAGCACCAGTTTTGTAGGTTAATAGGAAGTGCTGCATCTGGGGCGCAGAGACAGAAAATAGTAGCTATCAAACAATGTGTTTTCTACAGCGCCTGTGGTAAGTTACATTTCTTGTGTGTCTTCATTAAGCCTCCATTTTAAAGCTCCCTACAGTCTAGTATTTTTCTAGATAAAGTCTATGTTCACCCCCTTTCTGGTTTGAAGTGTGAATAACTGAGTAGATCAACATCATTTGGTGCATCACCACTTAGATTAGTTTTCTATTCATCCCCCCCATTGTTAGCATTAGTAGTAGAAAACCTTCAAAGATGCATCAAAGGGAGCTAGCCCTTATCTAAAGATTCTTCCCTCAAATTTTCTAGACCCACAGCAAGAGGGGAGTCTCCATTGTGCCGCATGGAAGACAGAAGCTCAGTCTTTCTATCAAGAGTTTTTAATTAGTCTTGATTTTTCACCATACTGATCCTTGTCTTGCTGTATGTTTTTGTGTTTGTTCCTTTTGTTATTGAATAATTGTAAATATCTTAGTTTTCCTCAGGGTATGTGTAATCGTACAGTTATCTCTGTGGATGGTTGTCTCAAATCTCCCTTAGCTTTCTTCATCTCAATGGTTAATTTTCTTGGACTTTCTAATGCATTTGGCACCTGGTTCCATTATAGTTTAACCCTCCTATTTTAATATCTTTCCATTACTAATGGTCTATCCTTTTGATTCTATTCTCTACCTTTAGTTCCTGGTTTTTTAGTATGCCTCTATTTTCTTGGTAAATAAGGATATATTGCTGAAAAAGAAAAGATACATTAAGTTCCTATCAAAATATAGCTGCAATGGGTTGAATATATAGTACTTTTGTAAGGTCTTAGAAAGTTGAAAAATAATAACATTTAAAAGAATTACAAGCTAGTAAATTGAAGATCCTGCCCGAGCAGAAACAAAATAGCTGAATGACAATATTTGGATATCATAGACATTCTAGGTTTTTTAAAGCTAGCCAACAAAAAATCAAAATGATTAGGAAGGAATGGACTTACCGTGAGGGTTGGTTGGAAAGTTTGAGCACCACATCCTCATTTCCCGGTTCAACTGCTTGTCCTCTAGCATGCTACACAGTGCTATACCCTGAAAGGGGGAACATTCCATGAATCTAGTTGTTGACTGTGTTTGAAGAAGTCAAAGAAAAAATAGGTAGATTCAGGTCCTATTTTTTTTCCTTTCACAATCAAGTCCTTATCCATGAGGCTTGTGAGCCCCCAGGGGCTTGGAATATCTTTATTTTTCTAATTTATCTCTTTCTTTTATTTTCTATAAACTACAGCTCTTTGCTGAGGAATGACGATAAAAAACATAGATTGGGCAGAATACAAATGTCTGTAGGATTGAAAATTTGTTTGGCCTCATTTTGTTTTTTGACTTCATGGTTACTTATTAAAAAAGCTATATTTTTATGTTACAGTGCACTCCAACATCTAATTCATTGCTTTCTATCGTTCTTAGCTCACACTTAGTCGTGTCTCACAATCCCCTAGCATTTTCAATTATAGAATTCATTTGGCTGTTCTTAATTCTTTTCAGTTCCTTACCTTAATAAACTGCGCCTTATCTGCCTTGGTTTTTGAACTGTCATTCCCTCTTTGCAGTCCTATGTTGTGAATTTATATCTACAGACTTTGCAATATACCACAGTTGTTTCTGTAATTGATTAATGGTTATATACTTCGAATTGTTCCTTGTTGAGTATGTTAATGAGAGTAAGAAATGAACAATTTTCTGGAATAGGTGGCAAGTAATACAAGCAACTATTATATGTTTCTATTTTCAATTGTTTATCTAGAAAAATGGAAAAAGTATAATAAATGCTTACCATGGTTATTTGTTAATATTATAAAGTAGTAAGTACCAAGCCTATGGGGTCATCTTAGGAAAAAAGGTATATAGCTTATTGCACATTTAGTAGTTCTAAAATGTGAAGTGCTAGAATATGCAATTTAAAAATAAACTAAAT
Organism: Torreya grandis; assembly: GCA_037957365.1. Taxonomy (NCBI): domain Eukaryota; kingdom Viridiplantae; phylum Streptophyta; class Pinopsida; order Cupressales; family Taxaceae; genus Torreya; species Torreya grandis. The sequence goes on along the minus strand of JARHVA010000091.1, from coordinate 722,223 downwards.
TCTCACATATTCAAGGTATTATACATTTAAAAAGGTCTAATGATGATTGATTACCATGTCTTGCTTGTCTGTGCAGATCTTTCGGAATCAACTCAGCGTAAAGCTGGAAGAAATATGTCATCCTTTGAATTCTTTTTATACATCAATAGGTCAACTTTTAGAGGTTTATGTCATTCATTGGCTCTGCCTTTTATTTGTTCAAGTTTGAGATATTTGATGCTCTTCTCATTTTTGTTCAAAACTGAAAGACATCCGAGTCTCTCGTTCTTGAAATATGACAATAACATGTCTTTAAAAATGAAACTTTCAATGCAATACCCATTGATTTTTTAGATAGAACACGAAGATTAATTTTACTTCCCTGTTATAAGCAGGAATGTCTAAAATACCATCCCTGTTGATGATTAAAACTATATCAAGCCCTTATGATTCAATGAAGTAGAAATGTAATTTTAGTAAAATGGCTTCCTTGTCCATTTTTTCATATTTGTAAGGATATTTCAGGAACTTGTTCTAATAACAATAGAAAACTTTTAAGAAATAGCATCTAAAACTTGAAGGGACTCTCAAATAACCATGCTTTTATCTCTTTTTATCTATTCATTTTTCTTTAACATTGTTGTTTGTCTATAGCCTGTAGGTTATCTAATTTTTTTTCCAAATCGTACATGACATTTTCTAGGCATTGCAGCATCATGGCTTTGCAGATGGGTATATAATCTTATTAGTTCATAGGCATTACAATGATGAAAATGAGAGGAACATGGATGATTGAATTCAAAGGTTCAAAATAAGTGTTCTGGCCACTATGGTGAGATGCGGCATTTCTTTGTTATGTGCATCCATTTGCGCTGGTCTAGGGGCAATACTTATTCAGCTTGTAGTTGTGATAATTAATGACCTTGAAAAAGGTTTGGTTGCAAATTGTATTTATCATTTTGCTATCAATTCCCAACCATTTTCATATTACATGGATGTAAGAAGGTCTCAAGGAGAATGCGTACAATGGAATTCAATCTTAAATTAATAAAAGTGGCAATAAAAATGTGTTTTGCAAAGTTTTATCATGGTCTCCACTTTGGCTTATTGCTACTTCCGAAATAAATTTATTTGGGGTTTAATTGGAAGATGGAGGTTTTTTTAAGTTATTTAGAATAATTTGAAAGGAGATCCAAATGTTTGTCTTTTATTTTGGTTCTTTCATATTTTTTAGTTGCTTGAAACTTGGTCCAAATAATTTCACACTAGGTAAAAATTTACTCTCTAATTGTTATGTTTTAAAATAATTTAGAAAACGAAATTATAAAATATAGAGTAAAAACACTGATAAATAGAAAAATGGGAGCCTCTGCTTTCCCAAAGGTGGATATACTCATTTTTATCACCTAGTTGCTCCACGATTTTCCCATGAATTAAGTTCTTTTTGAACTTCCTTGGTGAGCTAAAACAATAACTCTTTATCTCACTTTTTGTCACAAACTTCAAGTTGTTTCTTGAATAATTTGTCCTCAACGTTTTTCCTTCCCACAGTTTTTAGGGCAATCAATATTTTTTTTTTGTTCTTCTAGCTACAATAATAGCCCTTTCAAAAGAGTTTGGTTCAAACATCATCACCTCCTTTCGAATTTCATCTCGAAGGTTGGAAATATATATCTTCCACACTAGATTTGAAGACAACGTCGCCTTGGATTCCAAAACTTGAACTTTTTATGTACATGCCTTCATAGGCATATTTTTGAAACAAGTGCATTAACTAGGTATTGTGTGGTTTATCCTAGTTACGATTGGCTCTATTTGTCTAAACTTTGGCAAACGCTAAAAATCCCCCTTGAGAGTTTGTAAAAAACCCTCTAGAAATTTTTAAACAAGTGAAGTAAACCTATGTTTCATGAATTGTCCATTAAGTAAACCTCATTTAAATATTCACAATACTTATTTAACAAATCCAATAAATTGAGTTTCCCTAGCTTAAGTTAATGTGGTGGTGGTTCACCAATTTGGGGTAGAATAAAATCCTAGAAAACCAACATGTAGAATTGTAGTGGTTGCAATCTCTTACATAATTTATAAGGTTGAAGATTCTAGCATTGCCTATATTTGTGACTTCTTGTGCCATAATAAACCATGATGGTTTGAGAATATTTATCGGTGTACGCAAGCCCAAAGTTCTTTGGCCTCATATTTGCACTGAGAGGCTTTTGAATTTCTTGACAATCTTTGCCAATACCTTGATAAGTGTATCACATTTTCTTTAATGACTTGAAACAAACTCCTTTGGTGCATTTTTCAAAATTTCCAAAGAAAATTAATGGATAATCAATGTGATGAAAATAAAAAAGGTTTACCATACTCTTATGTTAATGCCTGCATATCTTTGTTGAAGTCTACTTTGTTTGAAAATCTTCACATTCTATTTATAGATTGATTAATATTTCTTCCTTACAATAGACACGTAATTTTGGTACAAGTCATGTTTTTGTCACTGTTAGGACGTTCCAAAGTCTTAACATTAAGTTAGATTTTTGGTAGGTTAATAAATAATAATTGTTAATGGGGCATGCATCATTTTATTAAAGACACCATCATAAAATAAAGTTACTTAGTTTTAGTTTTAAATAGTTTTCATGTTTTGTGTTTATTAATTAGAACTACCTTACTTGATTATAGGATTAGTTGATTTTATCGGTCATGGGTAAAATTTATATAATCTATGTTTGCAATGTAAAAGGGTTAATGGAGTAAAGACACCCTTATGTACTTTTTTTTTAAAATTAATAAAATCTTTGTGCACTCGCACTAAGCAGGGATAAGGTTCAAACTATTTGTTCAAGGAGTTATCAGTGGTATCAGAGCATGGTTTTATCCAGCACAGTGAACTCTGGGAGCATTGGTGAATTTGAAAGGAAGACAAAATGAAAAGTTGAATTCACGTGAAATCAAATGGCATGAAATAAGGTATGCCATAAAATGAAATTATTTTATTGGTTTAAAAGTAATGTTAAAAATTTGAAAAATTATTAAATTATTTTAATTTTTCAAATTTTTTAACATTTAAATCTGTGTATTTTTCATATACCACCATCTGGTCATTTTGGCCATTCATACTCCACTTTATTGTGTTCAAACTCCTCATATGGCATTAAAAGTGAATTTTTTATCATTTAAATGTTATTAAATTCTTTTTTTTTGCAAAAATGAACTTGTACGGCCTGTTTGCATTGTAAATTTTTTTTTGTATTTTTCATCAATGGTTGCCATTGTTGATTCAATTCATTCTCAGCCCTTTTGAATCCATAAAGACCTGTTAAACTAGTTAAAACCCCTATTTTTTAATCTTCAAAAGAAAATCTGATTTTTTAAATTTGTACAGCCTATAGTACGGCCTTCCAACGCTCTGACTGCAATTTGAATCCATTTTCAGCAATAAATATCTTAAAAATTTGTTAAAATTTAGCCAAAATCTATTTTACACTGTCTATATGGATTTGTATGGCCTCCAAGAGTGAGAGGTGCAATAAACATTTTTAGGAGTAGCCATGGCATCCTAGGCAAACATGGTACAGGTTTAAACTCAGAAAAATATTTTTTTTTCATGTTTTTAAAGTTTGATATCAAAAAATTTGCATTGGATGGGTTTCACGTGAGAAAGCTTGGAAGAGAAGATTAAAAAGGGAAAAATTTTGGATTTATTTATATATATCTAATTTTTTAAAAATTTTCTCTCATAGATAAAATCGAGCATAAGTACAAGTTTCTGAGTATTATATTCTGAAAGTACTCTTAGAGCAATTAGTTAAAGTTCTTTTGTAAGAAGCTTGCAAAAGAGGAGGTTAAGGGTTCAAATCCCTTCTTTTTGGAAGAAGTTTTTTTAGAATATAATTTTTGTAAAAAGAATATTCTATTTTAATTTGCTTTTCATATGCCTTGAAAGTTGTGAAAAACATACTTATTGTATAAATGTTGTTTTTAAAAATAAAAAAAATGAATTAAATTCTATTTCTTTTACATTGTTATGGTGAAATAAGGGTGTAATTGGTAGAATAAGGATGTAATTGGTGAAATAAGGGTGTAATAAATTGATTTTTGGTGAGGTTAAGTGCAAAACCCATTAAAAATTTTTATTTTTATTTTTTTGCTCTACGCGGAGGTTAAGTGAAAAATCTCATAGAAGTAGTGTCTTGTGTAGTGAGTGTGATATTTGTTTCATCTCTTTTGCATTTTGTCACACTTTTCTCTACTACACTTGTTTTTATTTCAAGATGCTGAAGATTCAAAATTTGCTTTCAGATGGTGATACATTAACAATTTTTAATTATTTTGATTGGAAATGATTGATGGAGGCTTCACTAGTTTTTAATGAGTTATGGGATATTGTCAAGAATGAAAATCTCACATTGCCAATAGAACAAGCTAAATTATATGTATTTAATTTACATGATTCTAAGGCCTTAGCTCTCATTAAATGTTGTTGTACTCATGATACTTATGTTCATATTGAAAATTCTCTTCATAGTTACATTGCATGGAAAACATTGTCAGATTTGTATGATAAGAAACTTAAGCATAAAAAGATAGATATTCATATGCAGTTGTTTAATTTGTCATTAAATGAAGATGAAGATATTGGAGAATATATTTCTAAGTTGAAAAATATCACTACTAAGTACACGAAGGCTGGGTTTGAAAAACTAGATGATGACCTCATAGTCACTGCTACTTTGAAAGGACTGCCTAGGTCCTATAGGAATTTTGTTGAAATGTTTCATATGTCTGACAAGATCACAAGGATCACCTTTGATAAGTTGGCTGAGTTGTTCATCCAACATGACCTCTCTCTACCTAAGAAATCCAAATAAAATGAAGAAGCCCATGTTTTAGAGTCAAAGCCTAGTTCATCTTCATCTGGGCATCAAAACAATAAAAGAAATAGTTATAGAGGGGCTCGAGGTTATAGAGGAGGCAGATATCAAAATAGAGGTAGTGGTTATTCAAATAACCAACAATCTAACCAATCACATGAAACAAGTGATCAAGGATGTGGTCACAACTCATATAGGGGTAGAAGTCGAGGTAGATCAGACATTCAGTGTCATAGATATAGAAAATTTCGTCACATTGCCTCACAATGTAAGATTCTTTTTGATAAAATTTAGAGGCCACAAAAAATGACTAAGTCTAACTCTGATCAGTATGCTGATCATGACTATGATGAGTCTAGTAATGTTGCCCATGAATCTGCATTCACTACTTTGGGGCACATTAATTTTGTTGAATATGAGGCTAGAGATGAGCTCACAGATGTATGGGTTTTAGACACATGAGCAACCAAACACATGACATTTAGGAGAGATTTATTTGTCTTTCAAGGAAGCTTCTCTCTGTCTAGTTGCCTTAGTAGATAAGTCTATGCATACACCACTAGGACTTAGATCTATTCAGATTCTTCTTCTTAATGGGTCAATAAAATACTTAAAGGATGTTTGGTATGTTCTCACATTGAAGAAACACTTACTTTTTTTGTTAACTATTTGAAAGAAAGGTTATCAAATTGTGCTTGAAAATGAGCTTATTTATGTCAATTCAGTGAAAGATGATTATAAAACAATGTATATAGGATATGAAGATGGAAACTTGGTTAGATTGCATTATAAAGTGCTTCCTCCCACTATAGAACTTATGGCATTTGTTGACATAGGTACAAGGACTATGTCTACACAACAGTTATGGCATCTCCACTATGGACATTGGAATATCCACTCTTTAGTGGATTTGTAGAGATATGGTATGGTGAATGGGCTACCCACTTTTCACAAATATAGTATTCTTTGTGAGTCGTGTTTTGGGCAAACAAAATCGAAAAAAAATTCTTAAACAGTCATCCTAGAGTGCTAACAAGTGTTTGCAATTAGTTCATAGTGATCTATGTGACATGAAAAAGTCATCCATTGGTGGGTGTAGATACTTTGTCTTGTTTATTGATGACTTTTATCAGATGACTTGGGTATTTTTTATGAAAAACAAATTTAAAGTTTTTGCTAAGTTTGTTGATTGGTTACACTTAGTCGAAAAAGAAACAGGTTCACATTTGTCCACTCTTCATTCAGATAATGGAGGTGAGTATAACTCAAATGAATTTTCAAATTATTGTTGAGAACATGGTATTCATCGACAATATAGTAATGCTTATACTCCACAACAAAATGGAGTATCTGAACGGATGAATAGAACTTTAGAAGGCACAACACATGACATGTTACACTATAAACATCTTGATGATAAGTTTTGGGCAGAAGCCATTGATACTACAGTGTATTTGAGAAACATGTCCCCCACAGTTGCACTTTTGGGACAAACTCCATATGAGGCATGGTATGGGTTTAAATCAAAAGTTAAACACTTGAAAGTGTTTGGATGTCTTTGTTTTTCTTTGGTTCCTATTAAACATTGAACTAAGTTGGAACCATGAAGTCAAAAATGCATCTTTCTTGGTTATTATGAAGATAAAAAGGGGTTTCATTTTCTTACATAAGATATAGGTAAGTTCATAGTGAGTCAAGATGTAATATTTGATGAGTTTGGGACTATGAACACTGTAGAGATTGATTCTCAACTTGATAGATTAGAGAGGAAAAATAAAAAAAGAGATAAGGGTTTGAATAATGGGGATAACTCTTCAAAGTTATGGTATGAAACTCAAATTCCTTCACTTTCCTCTCCTTCATCTACAAGTTCACAAGTTGATGACTTAGAAATTGTTGAAAATTCTCTAAGTCCCCCTTTGAATGATGCACATAATGAGAATTATGGAGTTCTTGATTTGAATAATTTGACTATCCAAAATGGGCGCAAAGTATTTTTTCTGACTTGAAAGCAAATGAAGTTGGTTTAACAGGGCCCAATAATTCTCAAAAATTGGTAAACTATGTTATGGTTGTTACTACTTCTTCCTTTGAGCCATCCAATTTTGAGGAGGCATCTACTAAACATGTTTGGCAACAGGCAATGAAATGTGAGTATGATTCCATAATTAGCAATAATACATGGATTTTAGTTGATCCTCCTCCACATGTTAAATGCATTGGATGTAAATGGGTTTATAGGACTAAGTATAAATCAGATGGCTCCATTGATAAACATAAGGCAATACTTGTTGCAAAAAGATATACACAACAAGAAGGTATTGACTATGAGAAAACATTTGCACCAACTTTCAAATGGCACACTATTCGTATGATACTTACTTTAGCAGCACAAAATGGTTGGAAAGTACATCAATTAGATGTTAAAAGTGCTTTTTTAAATGGTGATTTATAGGAAGAAGTATATATGAAATAACCTCAGGGTTTGAATAGGTGGGTGCCAAACACAAATTATGTAAATTTATAAAAGATTTGTATGGGCTCAAATAGTCACCTAGGGCTTAGTATAAGAAAATGGATTCATACTTGAAATCCATTGGTTTTCATCATAATGAATATGATGATACTCTCTATTTTCAAGTGCAGGGTAAGAAAATGGTGATACTTGTTCTCTATGTTAATGACTTATTTATCAAAGGTAATGATGAAAACTATAAAAGTCTATGAAGAAGGAATTAAAAGATGGGTTTGAGATGACAGATCTTGGACTTCTTCACTACTATCTAGGCATAGAGGTAACTCAGAAAGAGCATAATATTTTCATTTCACAAACTAAGTATATTTCTGAGTTATTAGATAGGTTTGGCATGAGTTATTGCAAACCTACCCTCACTCCCATGGAAAGTAACTTGAAATTGTCTAAGGATGATAGTAGTGCCTTTTTTGATGGCACCACATATAGACAATTGGTGGGAGGATTGATATACTTGATGACTACCAGGCCCAATATTTCATATTTGGTTGGAATTTTATCTAGGTTTATGCATTAGCCTAGATAAATTCATTGGCATGAAACAAAATGAGTACTTCATTACCTTCAGGGAATGAAAACATATGGCCTTGAATATTGCCGCAAAAAGAACTTCAAACTTGTTGGATATTGTGATGTAAATTTTAGCAGATGTGTGGATGACAAAGTGTCAACCACAGGATACACTATGCATATGGGTTCAACTACCATTCCTTGGTGTTATAAGAAGCAAGATACAGTGGCAAATTCATCAGTAGAATTAGAGTATATTGCAGCATGGGATGCTTCTAGAGAAATTGTTTACTTATGTCATATTTTTAAAGATTTTTAAGTTTCTCAGTTTGCTCTTACACAATTATACATTGATAATCAAAGTGCAATCAAGATGTCTAAGAATCTTGTGTTTCATGCCAAAAAAAATATATGGATGTCAAATACCATTATTTGTGAATGTTGGTTGCAAAGAAAGCTCTTGATTCAATATATTGCCCAATTGCTGATTAAATAACTGACATCTTCACAAAACCCCTTGACATAATCAAATTTGAAAAATTTATAAAAATGCTTGGTATGTGTCCAAAGCCCTGACTTTGGATCATAGGGGGGTTTGTTAAGACTTGTTCCAAAGTCTTAACATTAGGTTAGATTTTTGGTATTTTAATAAATAATAATTGTTAATGGGGCATGCATCTTTTTATTAAAGACATCCCCATAAAATAAAGTTACTTAGTTTTAGTTTTAGGTAGTTTTCATGTTTTGTGTTTATTAATTATAAATACATTACGAGTTGTTTTCCTATAAATAATTGGTTATAGGATTAGTTGATTTTACCGGTCATAGATAAAATTTATATAATCTATGCTTGCAATGTAAAAGGGTTAATGGAGTAAAGACACCCTTATGTACTTGTTTTTTGAAAATTAATAAAATACTTGTGCACTCACACTAAGTAGGGACAAGGTTCAAACTATTTGTTCAAGGAGTTATCAGTCACATCTTGACATGCCTTGTTACCCTTGACTTATTCATGTACATCTAGCTCTTTATGGGACATTTTCACTTTGCATTAGACTCTTCATAGACTTGCGTCTTCTCGATTTTCTCATAAACACATAAAATGTGTCAAATATTTGCATCAGGATCCATTGTGTCATCATTAGTCTAGCTTGATCTCTATTTATGGGTTTTTTCCTATCATGACCATGATTAGTGCCATCTAGTTGTGGTCTTAGCCATAATGGGTGGTGGCCAATTTTGGTCTCCTGCATTTGGTAGGTTCTTTTTGTTGTGTTGATTTTTTGTCTTCATTGTACATCTAGCTCTTTATAGGACATTTTCCCTTTGCATTAGACCCTTCATAGCCTTGCATCTTCTCAATTTTCCCATAAACACATCAAATGTGTCAAATGTTTGCATCAGGATCCATTGTGTCATCATTAGTCTAGCTTGATCTCTATTTATGGCTCTTTTCCTATCATGACCATAATTAGAGCCATCTAATTATGGTCTTAGCCATAATTGGTGGTCACCAATTTTGGCCTCCTGCATTTGGTAGGTTCTTTTTGTTTTGTTGATTTTTGTGTCTTCATTGTTGGGTTTCATTATTTTACATGGTCAAACTATTCATAAATATGTTATTATGGAACTTACATTAACCAATGTATCATAAGCCATTCATATCAAGTGTTAAGTAATCCATCCAATATGTCTTTCATTAAGTTGTACATTGAGTATATCTACTACACATTTTTCAAAGAACATGCACATTGATCCAACTCTAACATCAACATCCACTTAAAAGTCATGTGCCTAGACACTTGTACTTAAATAAGGTTAAATTACAAAGCATATAGTTGTATTTGATTATTTGGGTAAAGAATGTGAAATCTGTTAGCTCATTTGGGTTAAGAATATTCACAAGCACTATAAATACAATGAGTTTTGATAATGAGTGTGCAAAATATGTTGCTAAAACCCTCAAGGGGGTCCAAGTAAATAACCTTACAAATTTTTATATTAATGCAATATTGTGGTGAATTAGGGTTACATTAAATAAAAAAGTAATTTAGAGCATTGTACACAACAATTCTACCAAGCGAAGACATATTATTGGACTTCTATTGTTACTAAAGCATCCTAGAAAGTTTTAGATCCCTAGGATCAATAATGCCATGAATCTAGGTTATTTTTAGAATCTTCATAAAGTTACCATAATTGGCCATATGATTTTAGTTTGATTATAATTGATGTTGGCCAAATCTTGTCATTATCAAGAATACAATTTCTTTTAAAGGTTTTAGTCTACATAGTTTTAGGTCTTGTTTCCCAACATCAAAATTCACTTCTAAAACCCTAGTAAGTCAAATTAAGGTATGCATCTCTCTTCATCCATCTCTTTTCCAATTTGTTAATTTCATCAATTATTCAATATTTCAATTCTCAATTTAGGCATGTTAGGGAACTTTGATTATTGTAGTTTACTATATTTGCTTGATCCCCTAGTGTGTTATTGTTTAATTGGATTGAGCACTTCTTGAGCCTCAATTTAATAAAAACATTTGGGTGAACTCAATACTCTTACACCTCTTAGGGTTAGATTGTTGCTTCCTTCACTTCTTAGGATTTGATTTCACCTTTTAATTTTGATATTCAAATTTTGGCATGTTCATTATTATTTTATCATTAGCACTATCCCTTTTTATGTTTTTCTTTCTTGTTATGTTATCAATCTTTACATCTTGTGTGAATAATATGAATGATAATAATGTTGATGTATATCAAGAAAGAGTTAATATACTTTCTCACTTTAGGAAAATGATTAAAGACATTCCTAATGACTTAGAAGAAGTAATTTTTATATTAAAAGAAGTGTAAAAGAAAACTTTGGTTAAGTAATCTACACCTGAGAGAGAACGTACTACAAATGATCATTTTAATGTTTCTAATCCACCTATTAGAGGTCATACTTCTTCTGCAGGTCACGAGGCTATTGTTCCTATTGTTGCATCTTTTGTGCCTCCTCTTAATATTTAATACTTAGGTTACTAAGACTACTACTTAGCCTAATACTTCTCTTGTGCCCCCTATTGTTACTAGACACTTTTGCTACATGTATTTGTCACTATCTTGGTCAAAATCCTAGTGCATCCATTTATATATATGTTCATACACACTACTACATCTAAGGATGTATTAATTTAACAATCCATTCAATATAGGTTAGTGAAAATCAAACAACCATCCCAAAGATCTCAAAAGACCTAACCATGTGGTCACTTCTTATGATATATTACACAATCCAATGGCTCATGAGGTCCTTGTTTGCCCCTTGCCGACTAGTTTTATTATAGCTAAATTTTAAGTATACACTAGGAAGGGTGATCCTTTACATCATATCTAATCCATCTATTCTCCATGCTTTCGCTTTGTACATGATGATATGTCATTGACTAAGCTCTTTCTTATAAGTTTCAAGGAATATGTCTTGGATTGGTTTTATGCCCTACTATCAGGGTTTGTGCATGATTTAAATGATTTATCCAATAGCTTCTTAGCTCATTTGTATATCAGCATTAACCAAAAGGTCGCATTTTCATGACTTGCCCAAACTTAAACAAAGACTTAATGAGAATGTCAGTATGTGCTTAAATTCAAAAATATGCTTACAAAAATGTCTCATCAAATACTTGATAGTGAGTCACAATATTTTATCAATCATTTTGTTTCAACATCTGAAGGACAAAGTGATGTTTAACACATCAATATTTCAATGAGATTTGATATATGGTTCAAAATGATGAGATCAAAATTTTAAAGTCCAACATGAATAAATATGGGTCTAATGCCCCTACCTCTAATAGTTTCAAATATTATGATAAATCAACATTCAAAGCTAAGGATAATGATATTCTAAATTTTCAACCTAAGAATGAGCTCAAAAATGTAGTAAATGTGATATCTCAACCACATGACATGCTTGCCCTTCCATCTTGAGTGCATAGATAATTTACAAGGTTATTTGAGAATCCTCAACAAGAGTTTAAATGGTTGTTTGAATGCAAAATGATATCTTTGCCTCCACAACATGAGTTGGACACATATCAACCTTTACCTAAAAACTAAGGTGTTAATACATACTATGAGTACCATAAATATTTAGGGCATAGTACCAATAAATGCTAAACTCTAAGACATAACTATGATATAAGATCTAATTGATAGTAATGTTATTAAAATGGAACGACATAATATTACATTGAATGAATATGTTGCTTCATTGAGCAAACATTATTATATCTTTAACAATCCACTTCCAAACCATGATACTAAAAATAAGACAATGTTGATATGACAATACTTAATTGACAGCCAATGATTTCCAATGCTTATATCACATATGACATTATAGGTAATGTTACGAGTTTGTGAGGTCTATCTAATCCATTTTACGACCATAAGATTCCAATGGATAATTATAATAATGACCTACTATTCATGCATGCTTTTATTGGTTCACACCCTATGATTACACATAGCATTATGGTAGACAATGGTTCAAGTCAAAACTTATACAATGTTATTCCTTTATAGTAGAGGGTATGCTCAACAAGACTTACTTGGTGCAACCATGGTTGTGAAGAGTTAAGATGGTTTTACATGGAAACCTCTAAGGTGTTTCACATTACTTGTCACTATAGGTCCTAAGGCCTTTTTAGTATAATTTTATGTATTATTAGATATTGGGACATACAAATTATTAATTGGATGTCTATAGCTAAATCAAATGAGATTTATCCCATCCAAATTACACCAATGTCTTAAGTTTTTGCATGACAATAAAGTTTTCACTATTCGTAGCACACCTTATGAGTTACCTATATAATACCAAAAACAACATATGGTATTAGCCAAAGTGATTCCTAAACAAAAAATTATCCAACCTCAAGTCACATATTCTAGAGTTACACTTTATATACCTATGGTCCCTATAGTTATCACATCTACAATTCCAATGCTTAAGAGTTATAGTTCCTAAAACTATTATTCTCAAAGTTCTAGCTCCTATAGTTACATCACCTAGAGTCAGAACACCTACTCATGTATGTCACAAGATAATATTATTGCAACCTCTTGCATATGTTCATACAAAAACACATACAAATATTTCAAATACACACTAAAACATTCAAACTAGTTCACATGATTTATTTCAAGGGGATAAAGTGGCTCCTCTGGCTCATCACCTTGATGAATCTCTTAGTGATGATGATTCAGGTTACCATACAATTTGTGATCACATTTTCTATAATTATAGTGACACATATAGCTCCTCACATTCATGGTCATCTCTTTGTATGATTTTAGACATAATTATCGATTAACATTTCTAGTCTATCTCATGCACATGAATGATACAATCTACTAAAAATAACTTATTTTTCTCCTTTCTTCTATGTGCTATGACTTTCATGTGCCTTCTAGAGTCATGTTTTTATTTTGGGTGCATAATTATTCTTTATGGATTTTCATTTCCTTCCTCCCTTGAGTTTCTCCTTCGCTTATGATGCTTTTGGGTGCATGATGATTCTTTCTATCTTTTCATTGCCTTTCTCCCTTGAGTTATGACATATTGTGTTCTTTGCCTCAGTTTACATTGACATTCTTCTAGCTCTTTGGTTTATTTTGATTTATTTGTTGCATTATCCATTGCTCATTTGATTGTTGATCTCATTCTAAACACTTGTAAGGAATTTACACATACACATATTGAGGCCTTCCACCCTAACATACATAGAGTTTTGAGGGAAGTTGTAGATTAGTAAGAATATTCATCTTCTTGTTGTTTCTTATTTTCACCTTTTGGATTATTGAATTCCTTTTTTTATGCCCCTTTTGTTTTATTTTTTATTTATTGATCTCTCCTTGCTTATTATTGTTTTCACTCATTGGCTCCATCCTTGTTTCATCCATTCTTCTAGAAAATCATAAAAATGTAAAAACATTCCAAAACATAAAAATAAAATAAAAAAATTCCTTTGTTTTTGTAATGACACATTGATATATATCATGTGTATCAACCTATGCTATATGTTTACATATATATTATCATACAGATACTTCTCAAAATATCTTGAGATATGGATGCATAATATATAAGGTACTATGATCATGGATTTTAGATTCTTTGTAGTTTCATTATGCCCACACCCAAGGTGTTCTCACATTGGGGGCATGTCCATATTGGGTGCATATTTTTAGTGGGTCTCAAGTTATATCTTTCATATTTTCCATTTTTCATATAAAGTTTTATATTAGTGCTTATACATATCTTACTCTATCTTACATACATCAATATATTGTGTGTTCTCTTGCTTGCTTGATTGCATGTGCATTCTTGTATTCATATATGCTTTTCCATATTTCTTTTCATGTCATGTCATGCCTAGTATTATTCATAGATGATCTTTTATTTGTAATGTTCTTTTGATTGATCACTTGTGGGTCACATTAATTTCTCGATGGTTATATTTGTTATGTGATTACATGATTGTGTGTGATTGCATTATCTATATTATGTGATATTCTATGTTTGGTGCCATGATCTATATCATTCATGTTATTGCTTCTAGTTTATCATTCATATTTCCTACATTTCCATGGTCTCTATCATGCATCTATTAGGGCATACTAATACTATTGTGTGTATGCTTCATTTCTATATCTCGAATTCCTAAGGACACATTAGGACATATCATTTGTCCTTATTTGAGTCCACATAAGAACATATAATTTTTCCTTCCTTATCGAGCCTCTCATCTATATCTTTCAATTTAAAAAATAATGCACATGTGTGGTTATTGATCTTACATTGCTTATATTAGAATAACCAATGTCCCCCATACACGTAGTCATATGACAATCACTATAATGAGTACTCTTATTATTATATATTGACCACATTGGGGAATATAAATTGTCCTTATCCATCAGGTACTATAAAATCTTATCACTTTCCCTTCCTACTATTACACCCCTACATAGATCACATATTCCTATTAAGCCTTACATGATGAAATCTTTCTATAGTTACATACATGTTTTACAAATGTACTTTCAATAATTATAAAAACTAAACTTACTTTCTATGTTACACATGGTACTTTTAATCTTTTTATTTTGTGATGAGTGATTTACAAGGTCATCCCTTTCCTAAAAAAGGGGCACCCCCAACTATTCTATTATTATTGGTTGGAAAATTTGTCAAGGGGACAAACATAAAATTCTAGTCAATAATGTAGGGAAAAAGTTGCTTTGTCAGTTAAAGATGTGGGGATGAAGTCCCTCTCTTATTAACAAGAAGAAAAGCTACCTTTATTGAAAATCAAAAAAATAAATAATGAAAAGAGCTATTCATAACTATTTATAGTAAAATTTTTTGCAACAGAGGTTTTGTACTTTTAACCAAAAAATATGAAAAAATGGCAGAAAAGAAATTGAATGGAATGATGGAAAGGAGGAAAAAGAGAGAAGAAATGAGGGAGAGATAATTGGATGATTCTAACTAGTTAAACACATCAAACTTGCTATAACAATCTTGGGGAAGAAAAATGATAACTCTAGGTAACTAATATTGGTAAAAATAGAGTTGCCCAAAGAGCCGAACACATAGGGGACAATAAAAAATAATAATATTATATTGTACACTATATCAAACTCATACAAGACATTACAAATATATAGATTTTTTTTCCCTATAATTGGGGAGATAATAAGTCAACCAAATAATCCTTTGATTAAACAAATATTATATACAAATATATTATTACCAATAATATATATGAGTAACTACCAAGCACTAATAAAACTAACTCGTAAGCTATTAACATAATATTATTTTAACAATATTTATGTTATTACATATTAATAATGCAAACACACATCAACATTCACTCCCTTATGAACATTATTAATCTTAATCTACACCCCCTTAATGTGAGCATGTGAAGAATATATATCTTCAAAAATTGGTTCAACTAGAATCATATGTTAATGTATATTTTTAAGTTTGCATACAACTATTTGAATCTTATTGTCTGGATCTTGCTACACATGTCCACTACTATGTAAAGAACACATCTTTTATTTACTCCATGTGAATACAACAAATGTTTCACTGATTGATCATCTCCATAAATATGTAAATCAGGAAGATGATATCTGCAGTCAGAGGATTTTTGTAGTTAGTTTTCCTCTTATACAACTATTTTCACATTCCATTATATATTTACACTCTCCTTTTTCTCCAAATATCAGATGATTTTCCAACCAATGGAGGAATGAAAACACATACAACATTAGAAACTAAAATATCATGAGGAATAAATACTCGTTATCATCTTATGCATCCTCTATTAATATCTGTTGCCACTCAAATAAAAACAACATAGACAGTTTCCACTACCACTAAATAACTATCCTTGCCATTAACTGATTTGGCACAAAACACACCACACTAAAAAAATAAACACACCACACCTGTGAACATGAATGCTCTTATTTTCTTATTCACATAATTGAAAAAATAAATATACCATTAAAATAGAAAGTGATCCCATCGTTAATGGCTAACGAGAGACTACGAAACCTCTAACCTCTATTTCCTCCTTCCTCTAGTATGTCTTGTTGCTTACTCAACACATGTGTTAATGAAGCTTAAATTTTTCTACGTTGGATTTATTTGGATTATCCACTCCCATAGTATGATATATTTGATTTTTGACTCAGGACGTCGCATTAAAAGTGATAATGCATCCTTTACAATATAATTTTTTTCTTCTAATAATCATCTAAACAAGACCCTAACATTCACCTAAATTGGACTCAAAGATAAGATTTATAAACAAATTTAATATTGACCATACCCAAAAATAAATAAATTTTATCAAAACCTAAATGACTAAACAAATACCAAATGACCCTAAGAAATTTAAAGTGGATAATGGTCTTTTATGAAACATATAAATATCCAAGACTCTATTTAACATTTCCTTTTGACAAGACAACTAAATAAAACATAAACTATAATATAAAGAACCTGATACATGGAAATATGTATTTGAAAGACTCTTTGTCAAAATAGATAGTTCACTGCCATTCGAAGTCATGTGTTGTTGAAAATGCATGCTAGTAAAATTTGAGAACACATGGAGGTCTTAAAAGACTGAAAATAAAAAAAACATTTACTTCTACAACCATATTGAGATGGAGGAGCTTGGAAATTCGATGACATGTTAGAGAGTATGTTGAACAATGTAGAGTTTGTAGGTTGTGTAATTCATGGGATGACATGGAGAGATCTGAAACATGCCACATAAGATTTGAATGGATTCAGATATCAGGTACATAAATAATTTCCTCCAAAAAACATGAGACTATCACATACATCTATCTGTATATTTTTAGAGCTGTAACATATGAAAGACCAATAATTTATGATCTAAGTGCAAACACAAAACAAAAAGATTATATTGTGCCAACTTTGTTTCCTTTACCTTCTAGAGATAAACATCAACTTCACAACTTTTTGATTTCTTTGACTAATACAAATCGACCATGGATATCAATAGTTGACTGAGTATCAATGATCAAAACTTTTACTAAATCTGTCAAACAAAGCAGCTCTGTACATGCAAGGAAGTGGTGTATAGTCTTCAATCAATATGGTAAATAACAATAAATTGTACTCCTAATAGAGTCTTGGTGTGTTATGCACAGAGAATGTTGAATGACTAAAAACTAAATACACTAATCTACGTTGAAATATCTTAATTATCTACTAATTTAACTTTTCACAATGTACTATAATCCTTAGGGGCAAAGACATGAATGTCTACCCCTTAAAAAATATCATTGATCCATCATAAAATCCACCTACTCTGATACCATATATTGGTAAAAATAGAGTTGAATAGATAGCCAAACACACGGGTGACAATAAAAAATGATAATATTATATTTTACATTATATCAAACTCATACGGGACATTACAAATATATATAAAAACTATTTCCTATAATTAGGGAGGTCATATCTCCACCATAATCTCTCATAACCCTATAATAACTCAATCAAATAATCTCTCTAATAACCAAACACTATATACAAATATATTATTACCTATAATATATTCAAATAACTACCAAGCACTAATAAAACTAACCCATAAGCTATTAACATAATATTATTTTAACAATAATAATTACGTTATTACATATTAATAATGTGAACACACCTCAATAACTAAACATAAATTCTCACTAGAATAATATGAAAAGGGGGATTTTAGTAGAAAAAATCTTTATCATAGAAATGAGACATGAAAGACATATTATCGACATATGAACAAAATGCATACACTAGAGAGTTTAATAATGCTATGAAAATTAATAAACAACTCTATATTTTCTCAAAAGAATGAACAAAAATCCTGTTCTTAACCCACCAAGGTTTCATGATTATAAAAACTCTTAATGCAGATTCAAAAAAAAACTCTACACTAAAAATTCTACATTCATTGACTATCTAACAATAATATTTTAAAAAATTGAAATAAAAAGAATCAAAATGGATAGACATACTCATGCACGTCATTAACAAAAAATATTCACATCATTTTTTTCCATCAACATCCCATTGAATTGTTTCTATATTGATACTTCATGGGGTTGTACATACAGACTCCTTCCTTCAATCTTGCCAAAAGTTCTATATTAAACCAACCTTGGCTCAACACTAGAATCAAAACTAAAATTGCTCCTTTACAAATAAGCCCCAAACACATATTTATAAGTTAAAATAGGTGGTTACATTACGTAACCTTCTTTTCTACATTTTGAGGAGATTTTAAAGTCATGTTAGTAATAATACACAACTTAAAACTTGTAAAAATGCATCAAACAATTTGCACAACTTGAAAAAGTGTAATGACCAATTTGTACTTGTAAAAGTACGTTGGTAATTTTGCACGACTTAAAAAAGTTCATTAGAAAAATTTTACAACTTGAAACTTGTAAAAATGTGTTGACATATTTACATAACTTGCAAAAGTGCATTGACATATTCTCACAAATTGCAAAAATATGTTGACAAATTCTCACAACTTACAAAAGTGTGTTGACAAACTCACACAACTTGCAAAAGTGTGTTGAGAAATTTGTGTGACTTATAACTTGAAAAGTGCATTGAATTTTGTACAACTTGAAAAAGTGACTTGAAAGTTTTTCACAATTTGAAAACTGTGAACTTTGTCTTCTTCACATTTTGTGGAAACTTCACCCTATTTATGCAACCATGATTATCCCCCTTGATTTTATAAGTTCAATATAAATTTTGATAATCCTAGGTCCTTAAGGTAAAATGTTCATAAAATTATCTTTCCAACTCATTAAACAATAACTAAAACAGAGTTTAGATGTAAAAGTAATGGACAAAGGAAACTTAGACCTTGCTTCGACATGTCTGGAATTCTGTCACGCTTGGATAGTTGTGATTCTCCCCCGTGATATTAGAAGTTAAAGATGAAATTTTATAACCATGGTTCCTTAAGGTAAAATTTTATTCATCAAATTATCTTTCCAATTCATCGAACGAGATCCAAAACAAAGTTTGGAGGTGAAAGTTATGGACATAGGGAACTTAGACCTTGCTTAGACATGCCTAGAATTCTGCGATGCTTGGACATCAATGATTCTTCTCCTTTATTTTAGAGGTTTAAGATGAAATTTTCTCACCATGGGTCTTTAAGGTAAAATTTTCTTCATCAAATTACCTTTCCAATGCATCAAACAAGATCCAAAGTGGAATTTAGATGTGAACATTATGGATAAAGGGAACTTGGACCCTGCTTGGACATGTTTGGAATTTTGCCCTACTTGAACATATGGCATATTTTTCCCTACATTCAAACACATGGTATATTTCAAAGAGTTCATTTTCAAGTTTTTTAGGATTTGATGTGTTTCAAGACATAGATTGGGATCTTAGCATGGGGAAATTTTTTGATAAGGAAGGACTTAGACAAATTTTGTCTTTTGTTGTATGATTCTTCTTGAGTCTATTTTGATCCTGTCTACTAAAGATATTTATGAGATAATACATTTTGAATCTGAACAAGGAAGACTTTGTTTTCCCCTTGTAATTCCCTTCATTATACACTCTTTGCATTTCTAAAACCTAAAGCAACCTTTGAGCAATTATTCAAGTTTAGAATTAAATCACAATTATGAATAACTTTTCCTTGAATTATTTGTGATCCCTTCACGACTTTGACTTTTCTTCCAATGATTGCATTTACAACTTCATCACAATATCTTGACCCATTATCCAAATGTAGGTTTCTTGTAGTCTTATTATCCAACCTTCATAGATTAATTTCATACATAATAATATGAGATTCAAGTACTGATAATAGGGTCATTGTAAGCTTTATTTGTTACCTTGTGTGATTTATTTGATATGACATCCATTCCATGTGCAAGATGCACTTAAGCTTTATCTATTATTTTGGCTTTCTTGAATTCTCCTTTATACATCCAAGCATGTCAAACCTATATGTAGCTTTATCTAGCATCAAACATTCTTTTGTGACTATCTGATTAGACCATCATCTATAACCTTATCTTCAAGTGTGGGACTTAGTTTCAAGGAGTGGTCTATGAATCACAAGTAATGACCATTCAAAAAAAAATTAGAATGTAAAAAATACATTATATAATTCCTCATGAACTTATTTTTCAACCAAATGAAAAATATGAAGAATTCAATAGTGATATCAAAGTTGCTATACTCTTTGACCCTTAAAAGATCACCTAGATCTCACATGTAAGAATAATTTTCATGCCCTATACTGCAAGTTGTATCCTTGAATTTATCTTGATTTTTAGCATGTTTTCCATGATGATAATAATATTGTAATGATATAATAGGGATTAATGAATTTGCAATATTTTAATACCTTTGGTTGCAATCAAAATACTCACTTTGTTTTGATGAGAGATAAATTGTTGAGATATCTTCAACACTACTAACTTTGTGACTCAAAAATCCTAGATTGGGTTTGACCAAAATATTCTCTGTAAATGCATATCAATCCATAATATTACTCTGAAAACTAGTAAACAACTCATCATTTAGAAGCTCAAAAGATAATGCAAGATTTGATATAGTTTTATTCACCTTAAACTCTTCACATCCATCAAGTGAAACATTAAACAAACTAAGCCTTATTTATTGGGCTATGGAGTCAGTGTTTATTTTGTAAAAAAATTATCATCCTTGTCATTAAAATACCTCTAATTAATCATGATAATGCAATTGGGGTATTGTCATAAAATTTTACAACAATAACTAGCTCTAACTGTGGGATTGCATTTTTTAAGAGAATGTAGGAGAACTCCAAAATCTTAGATGATTGGTGCCTTATTTACACAAATTATTGATTTTTTTATCTATCACACATTTGTACGTCTGATCCAGCCAACTAACAGCTAGTTCACGTATCTCAATCTTATGAGAAATGAACATGCACTACTAGACCAAATCACACACTCCATAATTTTTTGAAAATTTTGATCTGACCAATTGATAGCCAATTCACCTATTTTAATCATATGAGAAATGAACATACACTACCAGACCATATTTTTTGTTTTAAATTTTTTAAATATATGTTTGTTCACTTGAAGACTGTGATACAAATATTTCTTGTTAATTTTGACATTTGAGGAACAAGTCTTTGCATCATCATTCTTATGACTACAAATGCCATCTTCTGAATACACTATCAAATGTCTATCGTGGATACCTACTTGGTTGAAATGATTCAAGGATATTTTTTGCATGTTATTCCAAAAATTGAAGGAACTTGTACTATAGAAATGGCATAGGGTTGAAGATGTTTATTTCATTTGAATTCAAATTAGGTATTCAAATAAATATGGATGCAAACATTGAACCATCAAACAATGGCCTTACATCCCCTGAAAATGTGATCATTTTATCCATTTTTAAGTAACAACTATTATGAAATCTTTATAAATGATGTGAATTTACACTAAGTTTTCTAGTAGGGAATACAACTACAAGAATGTGCAAGGAAAAGAACAAATACATGGAGAGAAAATGACAATAGACAACCTAATACATTTATTGAAAAATAACACGCATACCAAAATAGAAATGAAAAAAGGAAACAAGCTAAAATAGGGAGTTCAAAATTATTTACAGAGAGTAGAGGAAAATGAAAAGACTATAAAAAACCATTATCTGGTGGAAAAAATTACCTACCATTTCAGAATAATGGATTTAAATTATGAGATCTGAACATATTCAACGACAGTGACCAAACAGGTGGGAAGAGAATGAACTTACAATCACTGTGCATATTGAGATAATCATAGATAAATAGATCAATAATGTCTTCAAATTTTGGAATGGAATCACTGTGAAATTTCTAATTTTATGTGAGCATTCTTGAGCAGTATTGAACATCTTCAATATCTTCTTAAATGACTTTAGATGCATATGTGCCAGATACATGATTTAAATCAGAGAGAAGTGTGTTGCATGTTTCTTTCTGAGCTAGAACAATAATAAAGATATGTTCTAAAATGAATTGAGTTCATATATTATTTACCATATTATTTTCCATTGTAGAAATGAATTCATCATTAAATGAGTCATCATCATCATCTTCATCAATTCTTATACCTTGATAGTTTTCATTTCACTTGAAATGAAAATTGGGCACCATTCATTTTGCTTCATGTTCACAGATCTAATTTCAATATTAGCATAACTATGGTCTTCAATATGTGTATGATTGAATACTTTAGATTCAAATCCTTCAGAGAACTATTTTACAATGGGACATGAAAAAGAAGTTCCAAGAGAATCTTCACTTTTGACTATTGAGTTTTTCATTTTGATACAAGAGGGATATCCTTATTTACATAAAATTGGTTTCATGTTATCTTTTCCTTTAGAAAGCATGACATCACATTTTTCATTATTATCCTTTTTTATTTGTGATTCAATTAATTATTTTTTAAATAACTCATTTTATCCTAAGACTATGAGGTTTGAGCAATCTTGTGAAATAGGGAAATATCTCTTCTTTACCAAGGGGAAGCTAAATTCTTTGTCTATTCTCTGATCAATCATTAGTTATTCTAACTTCTCACTTTCTTCCACAATTGTGAAGTTGAAACAATCATTTGTGACAGGAAGTAATTTTTCCTTCTATCTATTGAAGTTATGATATGTTTGATCAGGAATTTGCCCTCGAAATATCTTTTCTGAATATTGAGGGCTCTTGATTATATCATGTTCCACCACTTCATCACCACTAACGATAGTTGTAGCATGTTTTGAAAATTCTTTCTTCAAAATTCCAGACATATTCATGTCATCTTAAATTTTGACAGTGTCTTATTGTGCAACTTCTAAGTCATTCACTTTATTCTTCATCAAAATGAATTTGATCTCTGGGTGTAGAGAACCAATCAGTCTCAACAATTTATTGAAGTGTGTTATGAACACTCTTATCTATTCACAGTCTTTATTTTAGATTTGGAATAAATATAACAACAAATCACACATGTCCACAACTGATTTGAATCTATCTAGAAACTTATTCTTTAAGGAGTCCCAATTCACAATGTATCCATATTCTAGGTGCCACAACCACTCGACAACATATCTAGTGAGAGTTTCAATGAAATTTATTACAATGACATCTTCATGTATAACTCTCAAAATGCTATAAGACACTATGAAAGCCAATATATGATTATCTGCATCTTGACCATTTTCACTAGAAAAATTTGAAAAAATCTTTCTTGAGCCTGAAAGAAAGTCATTGTACTGAGGCAAAGCCAATAGATAAAAATGTTTTCCCCATAGGATATAAATAAAATTGGATTTTGGGTGGATCAATGTCATTTATTTAATAAAAAATATTTAGGCACATCTCAACAAAGTCACCAATTTTCAATCCAGGGGAGGTTCCTTGAAATATTTGAAAACCATGTGCATAAAACACCTTGATCCCTAGTGGAGTCAAAAAAAGTTATTGGCTAATTTGTTTTTCAAGAAGATAAATGTAAAATTTCATTCAACAGTATAGAGACAAAGTCCATTCTTTAGTCAATGACATGGGGATAAAGTCCCTTTCTTATTAGCAGGCGAAGCTACTTTTATTAAAAACCAAAAATGGAAAGCAAGAAAATATCTATTTGCATCAAAACTATTTTCAACAGGAGTTTCATACTTTTAACCAAAAAGTATGAAAAAGTGACAGAAAGGGAAATAAAGGGAATGATGGAAAGGATTAAAAAAATAAAAAGAGGAAGGGATAATGGGATGATTATAACTAGTTAAATAGAATTTTTTTGTTATAACAACCATGAGGAAGAAAAATGATAGCTCTAGGTATCTAAACACAAAAACTCAATAGAATAATATGAAATATTTATCATAGAAATGGGACATGAAAGACATAGTCTAGACATGGGAACAAAATGCATACATCAAAGAGATTGAATAACACTATGAGAAGTGATAAACAACTTTGTATTTCCTCAAAAGAATGGATAAAAATCTGATTCTTAACCCACCAAGGTTTCACATTTATAGAAACTATTGATTTAGATTCAAAAATAAATTCTAAACTAATAATTTTGCATTCATTGACTATCTAACAATAGTATTTTAATAAATTGAAAGAAGAAGAATCAGATCGGATTGACATACTCATGCACGTCATTTACCAAAAATATTCACATTATTTTTTTGATCAAAATATCTTTGAATTATTTCTATATTGATCCTTCATTGGGTTGTACATATAGACTCCTTTCTTCCATCTTTCCCAAAGTTCTACTGTTTTAAAAGTCAACCTTGGCTTGGCTCTAGAACCATAACTAGAATTGTTCCTTTAAAAATGAGTCCTAAACATCTATGTATAGGTTAGAATAGGTGGTTACACTACATAACCACTTTTTATACATTTTTAGAGGATTTCAAAAGAACTTTAGTGAAAATGCACAACTTAAAACTTGAAAAAATATATTGAACAATTTGCACAACTTGTAAAAGTGCAATGATCAATTTGCATGACATGTAAAAATCCATTGGTGTTTTTGCACGACATACAAAAGTACATTGAAAAAATTTAAAAACTTAAAACTTGTAAAAGTGTATTGACATATTCACACAACTTACAAAATTACATTGACAGATTTTCATAACTTACAAAAATATGTTGACAAATTCACACAATTTGCAAAAGTGTGTTGATAAATTCATTTAACTTGGTAAAGTGCATTGAAAAATTTGTGTGAATTTAAACTTAAAAAATTGCATTGATATATTCACACAAATTTAAAAAGTTACTTAAAAAATTTTCACAACTTGAAACCTAACAAATTTTCATAACTTGAAAACTGCGAACTTCAACTTTTTCACATTTTGTCGGAACTTCACCCTATTTCTACAACTATGATTCTCCCCCTTGATTTTATAAGTTAAATATGAAATTTTAATTAGCGTGGGTCTTTAAGGTAAAATTTTATTAATAAAATTATATTTCCAATGGATCAAAGGATATCTAAAACAAAGTTTATGTGCAAAATTTATGGATAGAGGGAGCTTGGACACTGCTTGGATATGTTTGGAATTTTGCCCTACTTGGACAACTGTGATTCTACCCCTTGATATTGTAAGTTCAAGATAAAACTTTCTCACCATGGATCCTTAAATAAAATTTTATTAATCAAAGTATATTTCCAATGCATTGAACGAGAATCAAAATTGAGTTTGGATGCAAAAGTTATAGACATAGGGAACTTGGACCCTTCTTAGACATGTCTATAATTCCGTTCTACTTTGACAATTATGACTCTCCTCTTTGATTTGAGAATTTTAAGATGAAATTTTATCACCATGGGTCCTTAAAATAAAATTTTATTTATAAAATTATCTTTTTAACACATTGATCAAGATCCAAAATGAAGTTCAAATGCAAAAGTTATGGACAGAGGGAACTTGGACCCTACTTGGACATGTCTAGAATTCTGCCCTGCTTGGACATATGGTGGGTGCCACCCTATGTTTAAACACATGGAATTTTTTTATTATTTTATTTAAAAGCATGTTGATATATAACCTATGTCTAGAAACACATCAAAATCAAATGATGTGCCTAGCATTGGGCCAAATTAGATAAGGAAATACTTAAACAATTTTTGTCTTTTGTTCTCTACTCCTTGAGTTTGTTTTGGCCCTATCTGTCGAGGTTATTTTTGAGATAATACATTTTTATTATAAGCAAGGAAGACTTTATTTTCCCTTTTACTTCCATTTATTATACACTCTTTACACACCTAAAACGTGAAGCAACCTCTGAACAATTATTCAAGTCTAGAATTGAAGCACAATTATGAAGAACCTTGCCTTAGATTATTTATGAGATCTTCAACACTTTGAATTTGATTCTAATGGTTGAATTTGTAACTTAATCACAATATCTTGACCCATTATCTAAATTCAATCTTCTTTTAGTTTTATCATCCAACTTTCATAGCTTGATTTTGTACAGAATAATATTCGATCCAAGGATTGATAACAGGGTCATTGCAAGCCTTCTTTGATACCTTGTGTGATTTATCTAATATGAGGTGCATTTAATATGCAAGGGGAAATTAAGCTTTTTATATTGGATAAACCTTCATGAATTATCCTTTATACATCAAAGGATCAAAAACTTGTATGTAGCTTTATCTAGCATCAAACATCTTGTTGTGACTATCTAGTTAAAACATCATATATAAGCTTGTCTTCAAGTGTGCGACTTAGTTTCATGGAGTGATATAAGAATAATAAGTAACGACACTTCATAATTTTTTTATAATGCATAATACATGCTATATGATTCCTCATGAACTTCCTTTATATCTAAATGCAAAGGATGATGAATTCATTAATGATATCAAAACGACTATCCTCTTTGACCCTCAGAAGATCAACTATATCTCACATGTAAGAATAATATTCATGCCCTATAATGAAAGTTATATCCTTTATTTTATCTCCATTTTTAGCATGCTTTTCATGATGACAATAATCTTTCCATAACATAATAGTAAATGAGGAATCTAAAATATTTTCATACCTTATGTTGAAATCAAAATGTTTACTTTGTTTTGTTGAAAGATAAATTGTTGAGATATCCTTAACACCCCCAAATTTGTGACTCAAAAATATCAAATTAGGGTTGACTAAAATATTCTCCTCAAATGCGTATCCATCCATAATATTACTCTAAAAATCACTAAATGATTTACCATTTAAAAGCTCGAAGGATAGTGCAAGATTTGATGCAGTTTCCTTCACATTGAACTCTTCACATCTAACAAGTGAAACATTAAACATACCAATATTTGTCCATTGGGATACAAATTTGGTGTCCATTTTGCAATAAATTTACCATCCCTATCATTAAAACACCTTTCATTTCCCATAAGAGCACAATTTGGGTGTTGCCATGAAATGTAAAATTTCATGACAATAATTGTCAATTCTAGATTCTGAATTTATAGATTCACTAATGATGTCACTGTAGGGTCACCAAATATGTCATAAGATTTATACTTATATAATCAAGGATTATAGTTTTTTCTATGTCATTGAATCCTAAATTTCAATTCCAATTCTCTTTCAAACCCAAATTTTTGAGAGGGTAGCATAGTTTGCATATCACTAGGTGTATTCATTCCTATGCTCATTTCCCAATTAAAATTATTTAATTTTATTGCATTCACACTAATTTAATATGACATTGATATATGTTCATGCATTCATGTTTGCTTGTAAGTACATTTGAGTTGTTGACATTGGAGTGTGAGTGAAACAATTCTAAAAATATGAAGTTTTTATCCTTTCATCCCTCTTAGGTAATACTCAAGTATGTGTTTATTTTTGTTTCAATTTGATACAAGTATACATTTACTTGCACACATATTAAAGTGTGGTAATATGTAGATAATTAATTTTTGTACAAGTCATGTTTTTGTTGCATATTTTCCATACCTTGTCACATTTAGATCTTATTGGGACACTTTCAATTCACATTAAACCTTTCAAAACCTTGTGTCTTCCAAAATTATCCATAAACACCTGAGATCTATCAATTTTTTTAATGTTCTATTTACTCATTTTCAGTCAAGTTTGATCTTTGTTTATGCATCATTTCCTATCATGACCATGATTGATGGTGGCCGATTCTGGTCACTTACCTTTTGTGGGTTGTTTTCTCTATGCACCAATTTATTGTGCTTTAATCATCAATTTTCACTATTTTACATGGTCAGCGTATGCATGAATATGTCTTTATGGAGCCCATATATAGAAATGTACCCTAATCCATTCATATAAAGTGTTATTAAGTAATCCATCTAGGATTTCTTTCATTTAGCTACACATTGAATATAACCATTACACATTTTTCAAAGAGACCAAAAATTTATCCAAAATTTCCCTCATCATCTACTAAAGTTCATGTCTACACATTTGTACCAAAATAAGGTGGCATTATAAAGCATATAGTTGTATTTGATTATCTAGGGAGAGGATGTGATTTTATTTCTCTCATCTAGATTGGAATCACTCACATGCACTAGAGTTACATTGAGCCCTGATTTTGAGCATACTAGATGTGTAACTATAACCCTCAAGAGGGATTGAGACACTAACCTTGCACACTATATTATTATGATATTATGGTGAACTAGAGTTACTTAAAAGGTGAAGTGATTTAGAGGATTGTGCATGACAATTTCACCAAACAAAGACAAATTATTTGACTTCTGTAGGTACTGAATCATCCTAGAAAGTTTTAAATTCCCAAGGATCAAAAATACCATAATCATAGGTGTTTTCAAGAATTTTCATAAATTTCCATAATAGCATATGATTCTAGTTTGATCGTAATCCATGGTGGTCAAATTTGGTCATCATCATGAATATAGTCTTCTTTTAGGGTTTTAGTTTGGAAAGTATTAAACCCTATTTTATAGAATTATAAGTCACTTCCAAAACTTAGGTAAGTTATATTAAGATACGCATATCCCTTCATCCATCTTATTTCTAATTTTCCATGTTTATCAATTTTTCAATCTGATGATTCTTAATTTAGGCACATTATGGAAGTTTGATTACTATAGTTTACTATATTTTCTTGATCCCCTTAGTTTTCCATTATTTTATGAGATTATGCACCTATTGAGCCTCAATTAAATAAAACACTTAGTAGTTAGTTTCTATTGAATATTATACATAACTTGGATACATATTTTCTTTGCTCAATGAAATAGTTTGATGATAAGGTTTATGAATTATTAAAGATTATTTTGCAATTAAATAATTTACTCTATAATAAGACTAAGGTTGCATTGGTTCCTAACACTTAGATATTTATTTTATTCTAAGAGTGACTTATGCTGATTATATGGTGTTGAAAGTGGATTTTTATGATTGTCTTAATCAAAGGGCGTACTTATAGGCATTAATCAAAGGCATTTTTTAAGAATCCACCATTATCCTATATGATGAAATATGCCAATGATAATAATTACAAATTTCACACATGTTAAATGGGAAAATATACATGTTTATTTACTCAAAATAAACTTATATAAAAATGTTCAGGTTACACATTGATTACATTAGTATTTCTCATACAAAATTTAATAAGCTTTTAAGCACCAAATTCAGCCACCCAACCTAATTACCTTATGATCCCAACTACATGTGACTCAAATACTGATCTAACTTAGGTAAATAATTACTAATATTAATTACTACATAGAATTTATTTACTAAAGAGGGTGTCTCACTAAGAGATGTATACCTTAAATAACTACTAATATACTAATAACAAAATATGTTTTGGATCAAAAGACTCATCAAAATCTCCTTGATCCAAGGGGGCCAAAAGATCATCTTGAACTAATGAATGTGAAACCATCCAATAATATTTTATACAATTTGCAAACTAACCACTTGTACATCTTGGTATTGATCAACCAATGTCACTTCTTCAAATCCTAATCTAACATGAATATGAGCATTATCTTGGACATACTCATCCAATTTAATCATCCATACATGTACTAAAATATGAGGATCATCACAAAAATACTCAACCACATGTATCCCTATCTCAATGATAATTTGGTACCTCTATATGGCACATAACGCTCGATGCCCAATAACACTGACCAGTTTGTGAACACTACTTGTCAGCAATGTTCCTTGGATTTACTCATCAAGAGATGATAATTATTGTAGTATTATGGTTTTCATCGAGACTCACAAGATGTAAATTTATTAAGGTGCATCATAAGACTAATTAGGGGCATGTAATTACACAAAAATTTCATTCTTAACTGATTACAAAGGTATTATACCATAGATTATCATATTGGTCTTAGCATCATACATATAAAACAAAATTACTTCTCAACCCTTTATTCGAATTAATGTTGAGGATACATTGGTTCACACAAATGACATACTTCACGAATTAAAAAAAATGGACTACTAAAAAATTAAGGACTTGTATTAAAATAAAAAATAATTTTAGAGAGGTAACATATTCCTTTACATATGCTAGGTATATATAGATTTTTAAGAGAGCATGCCCCTTCACCTTCTTGACATTTAATTTCTTCAATTATTCAGTCTGAGATAAATGTTCAATATTTTAATCATTACAATGACTTACATGAACAATTACATTATAAAAAATATACAATTTTTTTCCTTTGTTGCACATACAAAATTATACAAAATATGTGGAAAATCTAATTTACACACTCCTACTAACAAATTCTTCGAATTATATCATTATCTTGTGGATGAAGAAAAAAAGAAGTGGATGAATAAGTGGGACATTAACTTGCTTGATTGTCCTAACAATAAGGAAGAAATAAATTTTTTTGTGTTAGATAAATTTAGGACTGCCATGTGGTGAAATCAGATTAGCAAAAAAAAGAGCTTTATAATAGAGAGTTTGATCCTTTGAGGGAGCATGGTGAAAAAAAATATATGTGGGCTGCTTTCAGGGGAAAGGTGAGAATTTTAGTGGCTTAGTTGAGGACCGGGTCCCATCATCTTAGATGTGAGACGAGTAGGTGGATGATTCCCAAAGAAGAGAGGGCCAAAAGATCATGTATTTTTTATGACAAAGGGGTGGTTGAAACGGAATGAAATTACATCACTGAGTGTGATACATATGTAGATATTCATGGTCAGTTTGATAATAGTTAAAATATGAACAAACTTAGTGAGTTATTCGAGGAGCCTCTATTCCTTAATATAACTAGTTTACTAGTCAAGACTCATAGTAGAAGATCTGATCTCAAAAAGAGATTGAAAATATCTTTAGGGTTTCTTCTTGAGTCCCTTAGGATGCTTGGCCTCATGGATGTCATTTTCATTCATTCATTCATTTTCTTGAGTCAAAAGATGGTGACAAAGTGCATGCAATTGAAAATTGATTTCTATCCAAAGTTGGAGTTGCTATAAGCTTTGTTGCATTTACGATATGAATAAGTTTTAGTCATAAATTTGTTTGAAGTGTTGTTTATCAATTTTTATTTTTTGTGCACTACTTAGCTATCATTTTAAGTTTTCAACCAAGAAATATACCTACTACCATTTATGTGTTTTCAATAGGTTGGCATAACTGGGAGGCCATCATCCATTATGAGTTTTCAACTAAGAAGCATACCAACCTACTAATATTTATGAGTTTTCTATATGTTGGTGTCATAGTTTAAAATGTTAGTGAATCTCATGAGATGGATGCATAATGAGAAATGATAATGGTTAATGTGAGATGAGATCCTTCCATTTATTATAAATTTTTATCAAGTAATATCATAATTATTTTAAAAAAATCACTAAAAAATGGTTCTCATCTCACCAAAAATCTGTTAGAGTAATAAAATTTTGCTAAGTTTAACTTGGGTCTTAACTAAGAGAAGCTTCACCTTAGTTAGTATGACCCATGTGGGTGGGGTTCCATGTTGCAAACCCACATGTCTAAATAAGAATCAACATGATTGGTATGGATGCACTATTCATTTAGCAACTGAACTAGTTTCACACTACCAAATGAACTTTTCTCACCTTCCCTCAAAATACTATAAATAGAGGGAAAGGCTAGACTATTATAAGCAAGCAAGTTGGAATAAAAATAGAACTTTGTTTTTGTATAGCTGAATGCTTCAATAGTAGAAGGTTGTTTTTATTCAAGGTGAGCTTGAGTTAATTGTATACATCCATTATATAATTTCTACATGGTATTAGAACATGAGCAACAATACCCACAAAAAACTTTCCAAAAAATATTGCACTTAGAAGTGTGAGATCTTCAATGGTGAAGTAGACCTTTGAAAATAGATAAAATAAAGAGGCTTCTAAGTGACATAGCCAAAAGTTCAATATACCATGCATAAGATAGCCTAATCAACTTTATGCAATTCCAAGTGCGATATTTTTTACCTAGGAAAACATCAAAAGATCTCATTTTTTTCAATGTATTTTTTTGACATGTATCATTTCAAATAGAAAATTTTCTCAAAATATTTCATTTGATGTACGTAATTTGAAAAAAAGTTTTTAGTCTCATATGTACTCCACTTTGAAGCTTCATTAATAAATATTTTTGAGGGGGTTCCAAAGCACTATTTTGTGCCTAATATAATCAAGGGGTTTATCGACACCATTTTGTGTGCCTAAGTGTTATTTGCTTTGAGTGTGTTTATTTCAATGCACTTCTTCTTGGTCTCCATTGTTTTGCATTGCTCCAATTTACTTGTAAAAATTAAAAAAAAACAATTATGTTAGACTTGAAATTACCAATACTATTAAATTCAAGTAAGTATCATACATGGAAACTTTTCATGATTGATTTACTATGCAATAAAGGTCTTTAATAGATTACAATGGGCACAAAACTTGAGCCAAAAAAATTAATAGATAAGATTTGATGGATAAATCAGTCTGATGAAGCCTTAGGGCTCATAAGCATGAGCATTTTCGATATATTCAAATTTCATGTTCAAAATGAAGCATCTCCCCATGCAACATGGGAAAAATTAATAAAATTTTTGGTGTAAAGAATGACATCAAGATTATTCAGTTGGAAACTGAACTATCTTCATTAGCTCCTAGTGATTTTGAAAGCATTGTGGACTAGTTTTCCAAAGTCACACTTCTCAAAGCATAATTAATAGGATATGGCCATACAAATCTTGACAAATTTGTGATCATGACCATTCTTTCCAAGTTTAAAGGCCTATTTTAGATCTTTGCAACCACGTTTTTCTCTACCATGAAAAATTTTAGAGATAAATTTGAAATGCCTACATTTGAATAGTTTTGTGAATGTCTTACAAAAGAGAAAGATCAACTCACCCTCATGGGAGTCATCTTCTGTAGGCACTCCAAAACTCAAGAATTGGTGGCCAATCATCCTATAGGGATAAAGAAGAGTAAGCCAACACCCACATGACCCCAAGGTCCCAAGCCTAGAAACTTGAGACATACATCTTCTTCATCAACACCTTTCTATAAGAATACAACTACAAAGAATTATCCTATCTATGATCAAGATGGCCATCTTGAATCTCAATGTTGGAAGAATATGTCCCTTATAGAAGCAACCATGAAGAAGCATAAAATACACATTCACAAGTCATCTTCTTCCTTGTCTTCCACCAACAAAGGCAAATGCCAAGCTCTTTCTACAAATGCTTGTGCCTTCACTACCACACATTCCTCTAGGGATGCTTGGATCTTTGACTCAAGAGCTTCTCATCATATGCCAAAGTTAAAAAATGCATTCACTTCTCTTTTTGAGAGTGACACCTCCAAAATTTTTGATTCTACTCCTTTATCATTCTTAAGATCTGACATAATTGACTTATAGGATGGCAAAGTGAAAGATGTTTTGTATGCACCTGATATTTTAGTATATCTTCTCTCCATTTATAATATTTGTCATTCTCATGGAGGCTACATAATGTAATTTTATCCACACAATGTTATTTTCAGAGATATACAAAATCCTATAGTGGTTGTTGCTTCTAGAAAAGCAAATGATTTGTCTCAACTATATCAGTTTGATACATGTCATGAATCCAAATATCCTCATGCACTTATTCCTCATGCTGATTTATTGAGAAAATTATGGCATTAAATATTTCATCATCTCAATTTATGGTACTTGCAGTGATTGATCACTCACAACATGGTCAAAGGCCTTCCCAAAGTCTCTTGTGAAGGTAGTGTTTTTTGAGGATGTGTTCTTGGAAAACATCACAAAGAAATTTTTTTGAAAGGAAAGTCTTGGCATGCCAAAGTTTCACTTTAGTTAGTTCATAGTGACTTGATGTCTTTCCCTAAAACATATTTTTCAGGAGCCAATTATGCACTCACATTCATTGATGATTTCTCTCGATGAACTTGGGTGTACTTCTTAAAGTAAAAAAGTGAAGTTTGTGATCATTGAGTTCAAAGCCTTTGTTAAGAAGAAATCCAAATTCCTAATTTAATGACTTCAGATAGATAATGGAGATGAATTTGTGAACCATGAATTCATCAATTTTATGCTACTCATGGCATTCAATTACAACATATAAATCCTTACACACCTTAGAAAAATGGTGTTGCTGAGATAAAAAATCATACATTGAAAGAAATGACAAATTACATGATTCAAGCCAAGAATATAGCCCCACAATTTTGGGCAAAATCCATCAATTATGCCAATTATATTCAAAACCACACTCCTCATCGATTTGTGAAAAAATTGACACCAAAAGAGGATTGGACCAAAGAGAATCTAGATGTTTCTCACTTTCATGTGTTTGTTAGTCAAGCCTGGGAATTCATTCTTGATGAAAAATGTAAGGCCATGGATAAAAAGAGCCAATCCTACATTTTTGTTGGATATTGTGAAGATTTAAAATACTATCACCTATTTGAACCTCATACTCATGAAGTAATTTATAGGTGATATGTTCAAGTAGATGAACACTCTTTGGCTTGTGATCCCCCATCTTCACCTACTTATTCTCTAATTGTATCTACTTCACATCACTCTTTATCTAATACTGATGACTCTTAAAATGATCTACTAGACAAAGGACCTCTAGTTACTTTAGATCCTCCTCCACCTCTTATTACATAGATAGTCCCATGATGGGTCAAAAAACAAGAGAATTAATTGGTCCTCTCATAGGTGATCCCACTAACACTCATCAAACCAAATCTAAAAAGGCTATTATGGGCCTTGTTGCTCATGCTCCTAATTATGAAGATCCTCAAACATTTCATGATGTAGTTGGCAAACCTGAATGGGATGAATTAGTAGAAGCTAGATATCATTCCTTGTTGAAGAATGATACTTGGGACTTAATTCCTCTTCCAAAAGGAATAAAATTGGTTCATTAAAAGTGGGTATATCACAAAAAGTATGAAGTAGATGGTTTAGTTGACTAAGAAAAGGAATGCATCATAGTAGAAGGGTTTTCTTAAGTTGAGGTAGTTGAATATTCAAAGACATTTCCCCCCATTAAAAAGATGAATTCCATTCACCTTGTTCTCTCACTCGTTGCATCACATAATTGGAAAGTGCATCAAATGGATGTTAAAAGTATATAGTAGATGGTTTAATTGACCCTAAACCCTAAATATACATGATCAACCACCATGACATGTTCAAGATTATTCCCTTATATATAGATTTTGGAGATCTCTTTATGGTCTCAAACAAGCCCCTTGAGATTGGTATAAGCAACTGGATATTTTTTCTTGACAATAATTTCTCTAGATGCCATTCAGAACCCACTATATACACAAAGAGGATATATCGTGAACTCATTATACTTGTGATTTATGTTGATGACTTGATCATCACTGGGAGTTCTTCCTCTTTTATTAAGGATGTCAAGTCAACTCTCATGGAATAGTTTGAGATGTCCGACTTGGGCCTTCTTTATTACTTCCTTGGTCTTCGAGTTTCCCAATCTAAGAAAGGGATCATAATTTATAAGCATAAGTATGATTTAGACATGTTTCACCACTTCAACATGCTTGATTGTAAGCTGACCCCAACTCCGTTTCAGTCTAGAGTCACTTTGACTACTAGGTTTTCTACACCATTTGTTGATGCTACATTGTATAGATAGTTGGTAGACAACCTTCTTTATTTGACTCATATCAAGCTAGACATCTCATTTGTTGTTGGAATTGTATCTCGCTTCATGTAGGATTCCCATGAGAGTCATTGAAAAGCTGCCAAATGCATACTTCACTACATTTTTGGCACAATTAAATTATGGCATTGAGTATACATCAGGAGGCTCAAATCAGATAATGGGTTATACTGATTCAGATTGGGTAAGCAATGTTGATTATTTTAAGTCCACTTATAGATAAATATTTCATCTTGGACTTGGTCCCATCACTTGGTCAAGTAAGAAGCATCATGCTATTGCTCTCTCTTCGACTAAGGCTGAGTACCATGGAACTGTTAGTGTAAGCTAGGAGACTCTTTGGATCTAACATATTTTGTTTGATTTCATATTTCCATCCAAATAACTCACTATAGTTTGGTATGACAATCAAAGTGATATCCACATTTCTTGTAACATAGTGTAACACCAATGCACTAAACATATTGAGATTCCTTTGTACTTCATTCAATACCATGTGATCAATCTTTAGTAATATCAGAAAAAAGACCAAGTTTCTAACATATTAATGAAACCTATATCCACATCCAAGTCCATGTCTCTTCTAGATATGTTAGGGGTCAAGGAAGTTCTCACTTAGGGGAGATTATATACAGTTTAGAGTTTTAGAGTTTTATCTTCTCCCCAAGTTAATCTTAAGGGGGGATGTTAGAGTAATAAACTTATGATAAGATTAGCTTGGGTCTTAACCTAGGGAAACTTCACCTTAGTTAGTATGACCCATGTGGGGTTATGTGTTACAAACCCACAAGTCTAAATAAGAGTTAACTTGGTTGGTATGGATGCACTATTCATTTGGCAGCCAATGTTGACATTTAACACATGGTGCTAAACTATTCATTTAACAAATGAATCAGTTTCACACTTCCAAATGAACTCTCCTCACTTCCTTCAAAATACTATAAATAGAGGGCAAGGCTTGAGAATTGTAAACAAGCAAGTTGGGTTAAAAACTAAACTTTATTTCTATATAGTTGAATGCTTCAATAATAGAAGGTTGTTTTTGGTTAGGGTGATCATGGGTTAATTGTATACATATATTATATAATTTCTTAAAAATAAAATAAGATTGTGAAGCATTTATTACATGGTTTTACACATTTTTATACATGGTTTTCTGAGTTTATCAATACATGATTTTATGAGTTTATCAATATGTAGTTTACTATCTTATATTCAGGGAACTGAAAAAAATTAAATATAGACTACAACAAGATTTTATTATGATATTGGTAAGTGCTTTTCCCAGTAGGGTTACCTAGAGTAACTCTATATACTATGTTTTGGTAAATGTTTTTTCTAGCAGGGTTATATAGTTGTGCCAATAGTGAATACTAAATCATGGTTTACAACTTTACACATCAATATCATTATACTTATGTAGGCATCTTGTGAGATTCAACATCCATTAAACCCAATAATTTAATAGTTATATTTGAGACATAGTCTTTGACATTTGTATATTAGGATTCAAAAAAAATGGCTTGAGATTTTGAACTATGGTTTAGACTATAGATTCTATCCACTATTTATGACTTTGTGCCAACTGTCAAGGATTTCATAGTTTATTTTATGAAATTTTATGTTTTTTAAAGTAGCGATAAATTTATTTAGAAATGCTAAGAAATTACTAAGCCTCAAGTCCCATTTAAAATTTTTCCCTATCAAGAAATTGCTTGGAATGATATTTTAAACCATGGTTGGCATAAATATGAGGCCACTATTTATGATTTTTCAACCTTCTTAGCCTTGCTCACAAAGTATTCTTACAAAATAAAATTCTTGCTAAAGCCAAAATTGATCAAAATTATTTCTAAAGTAATAATTAATCAAAATTATGGAATCACAATAACTTAATGAGGAGGTGACATCATAGGAGTTGTTGCCATAATTGTTGACTAGGTTTGTTACATAGAAATTGACAATGCTAACAAGGAATATGTTACAGAAGTTGATCCATCAGGGTCCTGCTATTGGGTTGGTTGAGTGAAGGGGAGTTATTGTGGTAATTGTAGTTGTAGTTAAGTTATGTATTGATGGGTTCAATAGGGGATATATACTTTGGTTAATTTTAGATTTCTTAGACCAAAGTTAAAATATTAGTCAATTATGTTTTGTAGTTAGTCCAATGTATGAGCGTATCCCTGACCATGCTGAAGAGCATTCAGAGATGTGCTTGGATTTTCATAATCCATTGAATATCCTCTTCATTAATAGCTATAATTATTGGTTGATAGGTTAAAATATTTTTCTATATATCCCACATTATTTTCTCCATTGGGTTCACATAGCCTTGTGTCTTGATTAGTGCGAATATACTTCATAACATTTCAAACTCCTAGGGGTCTCAACCAACTCATTACATTGTCCCTATATAGCAATGAGTATATAGTGATTTTTGAGGGGAAATATTCATTTGGATCTCTAAAGCTATAAAATCAATCACTACCTTTGATATGTTAGCCTTTGTCAGGTCATCATTGATTTTATTCAAGTCTTCCTTCAGTTGAGCTTTCCAATCGAGAAACTATCATAAAATTTGTTTCACCTATGTGGTAGATGCATTTGTGACTTGCTCCTATTATTCAAGCAACTCAAATATGATTTTAGCTTCACCAAAAATCTTTTGCACTTGTGTTATTATATGATGAATGATTTGTGTTTCTGTCTAATCTTGTGCTAGTTTAGTAATGAGGGTCATGAATTGGAGTTACTTGGACATCATCTGGCCACCTAGGACTTGTTATACCAAATTAGGGTAGGTGTCATCAACTACCTTCCTATATTTTATGATGAAATCTTATAGCTCAACTTTCTCTTACCATAGCTACTCATTATCATGCTGGATTTGGTCAGTTTCTTGCATGATTGAGTTATGGAATGCAATAACACCTTCAATTTGATTATTTAGAGTACGTTTCACAATATTTAGGGTGACCTATTGAGGCTTGAAAATGAGAGTGAGTTATGTTGATGATGTTGAAGGTACCATTAGTGGTTGTAATAATTATTCCATAGGTAAGGTAAATAATGTGCACCTTGTGGTTGGACCCTAAATATCCAACCACCAAGATCCTTCAGTATATTCCCAAACTTAAGAACCTTCTTGTGAAGTCACTCATTTTGAATGAGAACTCATAGAGGTAGCTGAAGGTTGTCATTGGTCTTCAAACGCTTATATTTTTTTTCTATTAAAAATTTATTTTTATGGTTTAAACTCTTGTGTCCCTTGGCCTGATGTTTGATGTGCTTGGCCCAAGGTTGGGTGTGAAACTTGAATGTGTTGGGAAACCTCCACCTCCTCCTCTCTTTTCCTCTACTCTACATCTACCTGCTTCTATTTCTCTTACTCTTCCTTTTCATTATTTTATTCCTCTTCCTTATCTCTTGCAACATTTTTAGTTATAGATTTTGGTGCTTTTGCTTATTCCTTGGTAGCATTTTTATTTACCTCTTCCTACTTTCATAGGGCCTTAGTTATTTTATATTTAGCTTATTTGGCTACTTGGTCTACTGTAACTTATGTTCCATTGCCATCATGCAACATAACATTAAATCTAGTAGTTCCCATAATTACCATACCCCAATGCTTCAAGTTAGAACCTAAATAAATAATAAAAAGAGTGACAAAAGTAATGTTTTCCTTGAATTTGCAATTAAATCATCTATATAGAGTTTGAACTTGTCCAACCAAACAAATTAAAAGAAAGTGGATGACCCTTTTTAACACCAATGGTGATATATATCTTCTATAAATACCATACGATTCCAAGCTTGTCCAAAAACATTCTCAAAATTTTCATAAAAAACAACCAAATGTTTTAGAACATGTAGATCCTAAAACTATTGGATTAGAAGTTATTTGGGAACTATGTGAAATGCCTTCTAAAAATTAACAAAACAATAATAAATATTATGTTTGTATGATCATGCTTATGCAAATACAATGATAAGAGTCAAGATATGGTCTATTTTTCAATGAATACTTCTAAGACCTACTTACTCTTTTTCCTAAAAATTATTGGAATCTACAAATATCAAAATCAAATTATCCAACATTGTGTAAAATGGATTACTCAATATGTGATCAACTAGGATGGTTGTGTGATTATTTAGATCTTTTTGGTTTCCTGATTTGAATATGGGACATATAATATGAGATGCCCATGGAGGTGGGAATCCATGAGATATTATTATATTCAAGATATCAACAATATATGTTGCTAGAAGATTTAGACTGTGATGAATAAATCATACCCTTAAGTATTTTATGTTACTTGAAGTACATGTTTTGAGTGCAAAACTTGCCTGAAATACCATATAATATGTGAGGATATGCTTACCATGTAATATGTTTCCATAATGTTATAAAAATAAGATACATAATAAAACCAAATATCTTTGTTGACCAACCATAAAAAACTATAGATTGTGCCCCATATATATCTAAACTCAATGCCAATGAAACTATATATATATTTTTAATTGAAAAGTGTATTTTCATTAATATAAAAAGATATAATACATTGCTAATCATAAAAAAAATATCGGTGGAAAAGTCACACCCCAAAAAAAGCATATTGAGCTAAAGAAGCCTTGGGAAGAGAATAGTTCAAACAAGGCCACCAAGCGGCCTAACAACCATAGTTAAGCTAACTCAGGTGCACATCAACCAAAAAAGGAGAAGGATAAAAAAAAATAAGGAGATCATTAAGCATTAGCAGTAAACATGGCAGTAGGTGGAGATAGAGGATGCATATGATATTGAGGGTTCCCCCCACCCCTTGAGCTAGGGGGTCTTCATCAATCGAGATGGGGGCACAACCATTAGTTTTCTTGTTAATTTTAGTATCATTATGTAGTGGATCCTATTTGGAAGGAGAAATGGCCAACACCAAACATGATAACTTATCCTGAAGAGGGGACATCCAACCCCTTCACCATCACTCTCTTTGTTACCCTTATCAGGTCCTTAGGGAGGAGATGTCCAATGAGAATGAGAAGAAACACTCCTCTAACTTTGGGATTATTGACTATGAGATCAGTGATGCTTCCCTCCACACCCACACCCTTGGGGGGTGGGAATCATGAAGAGGTGGATTAGGAGACTCATGACTGATCACACAAGGAGTATTCCCCCAATGGTAAAGGAGGAGATGTAGATGGTGGAGTTCAAGCTTAACCTTTTCTATTTGACTCTAAATATAGAGGGTAACATTATTAATCAAATCAATTTTGTTAGTTATAGAAAAGTTTTTTTCCATAACTTCATTATTAAAATATTATTTATTTCTAGATTTTCAAATCTAAAAAAGAATACCATTACAAAAAATATGTTAAAATATTTTATATCTTGCAGGAAGTAGGGAGGAGTCTCCTAGGATATCCATCTTCCAAGTGAACATTTTAGGCTTGAAGAGTTTGAAAAGGGTATCGATCCATCTCCAAGTAAACTAGGCATAAGGACAAAATCAAAATAGATGCTTAATGTATTTTGAGTGGTGACAGGCTGGGAAAGTGGGATTCAAAACCTCTATGTGTTTGAGTTTATCACCCATAGGCAGACCTTGGTTAATAATACATCAAAATAAGTGGGATTTTTCACACTCAATACAATCCACCTAGATAGTATCAAACCTTAAAACTTAGACACGATGGAGAGAATTAAGAGACTATCAAAGATTGAGGGATTTAGTATCAATATGTTGAGGGGCCAAAATATCATAACCCAACATAAGGGAGAAGTGATAGAATGATGTGGTTATTGACCAGGACCAATCCTTCCACCATGGCATAAAAGAGGAAACTCCAATTTTGTATAAGTACTCTCCAGGTATGGAAATCTACAATTCAATAATGGATTCCACATCTTTTTTTAGATTAAACTTAGAATTAATCATATTCCAAGGAATCCAATCCTGAGTAACATTATAGAAGAGGTATCCAATCATGTGAATAACTTTTTAAAATAGCCTCACGATTTTGACCCAAACAACCATGGCAAAAGGGACATTGTAGAAATTCAATGTGGGAGATCACCATAGGGATTGCGAATTAAGAGAAAGAATATTTACAAACCCTTCCCTCACCCAAATGAGGTGATATTTGAGTTTTTAACAAGACTTCCAAATGCTTTACAAGACAAAATTTCCCCCTATCTTAACTAACATAGGAGTGATGAGAAAATTATGCAAACCAATCCCTTGCCAAGCCTTTCTACCAAGCGGGCACCCTTGAGTGATGTAATGCCTCAATAATATCTTCCATGCCTCATCTCCTTCCAAGATTTTGATGATCCATTTAACACCAAGATCAAGCCCTTGAATCTTAAAATCAATGAGCCCAAGCCCACTAGCTTCTTTAGGGTGTAACAAATGGCCCAAGAGACTCGATGAAAACCATGGTGCCCTTCATAATTGACCCATAGAAATTATCTCAAGAGCTTTTCTATCTTAGAATAAGAGGCATTAGAAAGAGCCCATCAAGATGTGTAATAAACATGAGTAGCAGTGAGCACCTTAGGATAGATCTGGAACTTCCCAACTAGGGTCAATGGTTTGGTGATCTAGAATCTACCCTTTGAACCACATAGGACCAAAAATATAAGGCAAGGATTTGAAAGCAAATGGAATACATGAAATTTAAACTAGACCCCACGAAGGATCCATTGCATCTTATATCCCTCCAACCAAGGAGGTTTGGGTGAAAGGGGTTGGTGATATAATTGTGTTTTTTAACATTATATGGAAGACCTAGGGGTGAGATAGAAAATGTCAAGACATTCCATAA
Source organism: Torreya grandis (assembly GCA_037957365.1). Lineage (NCBI taxonomy): Eukaryota > Viridiplantae > Streptophyta > Pinopsida > Cupressales > Taxaceae > Torreya > Torreya grandis. The sequence goes on along the minus strand of JARHVA010000091.1, from coordinate 679,161 downwards.
CATACTTAATAATGTCTTCATCCTCCTGAAGAGTGAGGAAGGAGTCATTAACAAAGTGCCCATTTATCAACTAGCACTCTGAGTTAGAGAGAGAAATACCCTTCGTCAAACCCCTGGAAGCATGGCTATCCAAAAGATAATTAAAGCCCTCTATAACCAAAACTTAAAGGGAATGCACAATGGGGCATGTAAGGATTCATCGACAAAGTGCCCATTAATCAACTAGCAGTCTGAGTTAGGGAGAGAAATACCCTTCATCAAAGCCCTAGAAGCATGGCTATCCAAAAGATAATTGAATCCCTCTGTAACCAGAACATAAAGGGAATGTGTATGGGGGCACCCATGTCTAATAAATTTGTGAATCTCAAACTGTTGAGATTGATAACTATTAATAGTAATACAAGCACCCACATCCTGAAACAATATTTTAATAGTGTGAAAAAACCTGAGACCAAACCCAAGAGCCTAAAGAATATCTATGATAAAAGGCCATTCAATTTGATCATAAGATTTCTCAAAGCCAATCTTCATGAATAATGCCTTTTGGTTGTATATCCAAGCCCATTCCATGCATTCTTAGATAACAATAATATTATCTAATATGTATCTATGTTAAATAAACCCTATTTTTTCACTTCTCATAATTAAGGGGAGGAAATGTTTGATTATGAGGGATAAGCTTTAGCTATGATTTTATAATAAACATTAAGCAAGGCGATGAGCCTCTAGATAATAACTAACTTAGGTTCACTAGCCTTAAGAATGAACTTGATGTTACTTTGATTAATGAGATGACCCAAAGAGTTGGACAAAATAACTTTAGAGTAGACTTTATGAAGATCATGTCCAAAAGTATCCCAAAGGGTTTGATAGAATTCACATAGAAACCCATCAACTCTTGGGGCCTTCTCATAACCCATATGTATGATGGCTTATTTAAGGTCATTGAGGCTGAGATGCCTATCATAGGAAACTCTTTGATATTTTGAGAGTTTACAGGGCACCACTTACAAGTATTGAGAGAGAGTAGCTTCATGAGCAAGGGAGGAGGGATACACAAGAAACACTCCATGATAGTGATGCATAAAAGCTTATAAGATATCAAGTAATTTAGTAAATCTATCTAAAGAACATATAATAGATTTTATTTTTTCTACATCTTGTCTTGAATGGTGGAGAGAAAAAATATTTAGTCACTTTATCTTTAGCTTTAAACCAATGCATCCATGCTCCAAGTTGTGCTCCTCTAGCCTTGTAAGCCTTGACTGACTGGAGCTTATGTCTACACATGAAGCCTAATTCTAAAAATGAGAAATTAAAGGCATGGATTAAAATTATCATGAAACCCTAAGATATTCATGGTTTATAGCATTATGAATACACCACCTAAAGAGAGTTGTCTATTTATCATAAATCTAGACAAAGGAGGTGGTGTAGGCTATTGCATCAGCACACCACTCAATACAACTAATGTTCTTTGTGGGTTTGGGAGCCAAGTGCCAATTTCTAATGATATGCCCCATAACCCCCTCATATTTAAGATGGGTGGTATCTAAGTAATATTGATGATATTCAAATAAGAAAGTGTTTGGAATCACAGAAATAAGTCAATCATGGACAGGAGTGAAGAAGAAAACGTCTTTTTTTGATAGTAAGGCATGGTCAAGATGCTCAAAAATTTAATCTTCTCCTTGAAAAAAATTAGACCAAGTGAACCAAGGAGAATTTGATTCTCTCCTCTTACAATGGTTGGGATAAAAACCCAAAGTTTATTTTGCATGTAGAACCATGCTTCTCATTCTCTAGCATACCATCTCATAGGGAGATGTCCTTCTTTATCTTTAGAAAATTTAATCATGTTGAATTCACCATAAATAATCCAATGCACATCTTGAAGAGAGTCTAGAAACCATCTCTAGAGCAAGGTGCATTCCATAACATCATTAGAGGCATATAATTTGATCAGGCCAATGATGTGATTACCAAAGTTAAATAAAATCTATACCACCCAATGGGTGGGGTCAAAATCCCATGAAATAATATTTTGAGAGAACTTAGGTGTTAAAATGGTAACCACTACCCCACGACCAGGCTCATGATAGGTGGCCTGACAAAGAGATCCATCCTAGATGGTGCAAACAACAGAAAGAAGCAAAAAATCAAAAAAATTGACTTCTTGATGATAATTGTTTCTAATCATATACTAACATGTTAGATCAGTGATCCATCTAACATTCCAATAATAAACTATCATTGGAAATTATCAATGTTCATATCATTTCCCTCTGTAAGACCTGAGAGGGTTGTAATCTGATTAAAAGTTGAGCTAGGAATGGAATAGTCTCTAAGTAAAAAAGGTTGTCTTTTTTTGACACATAATCCTCATATGCAGATGGCGAGGGACTATGTGAGAATTGCATAATAGGCTTATGGTTGAGGTTCATAAGACCATGGTTTGAATCTGAATCATTCACTCTTGAAGGGCACTGTGAGGAAGGATCCATAGGAGTGGGAGTGTTGACGTAGTGGATTGTACCCTAGATAAGAGGCCGAGCTCATGCCTTCCACATGCAACAATGGAAACTCCCCTGTCACTTGTGGGATCGATGAAGCTGGGGGGAGAGTCTCTAGATAAGGGCTAGCTCCCTCTGATGTATCTTTTAGGCCCTAAAATTCCTACTGCTAACAAATAAATGAAAAATGGGGGGGGGATGAAAAGGGAGAAAGATGCTGAAAAAATAGAACCTAAACCTAAACTAAAAAGGTGATACACCAAAAAAGTTGATCCACTCAACCTGACATACACTTTTCACCAAGAAGAAGCCCCCATACACTTTATCTGATGTGGAAAACTCTTCTATATCAGTGAGCCAAGGGTCCATAGAGATACATGGAGGAAGAACTATCAAAGGTATTCTGATACACACTTTGGTAGCCTATTCACATGCACCTATATTCCAATTGTAGACACTTCTGGCAAACATGCATAAGAACTTCACAATGCACTAGACATGCTGGAATCAATCTGTGAAAAGCATAAAAGGAAATGACTTAACACAAAAATAAAACATAGACATATGTGTGAGTGCAAGTCTAGAGGGAGGTAAAAATTGCTAAGTCGTGATTCAAGGTAAAATCCGACAGAGTTCTGCCTTACAAGCTCAAGAGATTTTTGGGCAGAGATTTAACTTATGAGCTAAGAGAATGGATCCCTTCTCAAAATGAGAATTTTAAAATATATAGAAAGAGGAAAAGAAGTAAAGGCACTGCTTTGGAAAAGACTTTGGTGTTCTTTGACAAGCTGCCCCATGTGCGTTGAGAACATCGAGAAGAGGAAGTCACTATTGCTAATGTCATTCTTCTAGAAGAGGCCTGATAGAACCATGATGTGTAATCGCCGGTCTTGACTTTGGTGTTCAAACATTAATGTGAAAGCATGGGCCACACCTCTTTTCTACAAACAAGACTGCTCCTTTCAAATATTTATGCGGTTTGTCTGCTTATAAATGCAAAATGGAGAAAACAGGCCACACCACTTACTATTTGTGCCGTTTGATGACCACCTGGCAATAACTTGCCTCCCTTTTGCCACTTGGAGTGTTTTTCCTTTTTTACACTTTGTCTTCTTCCTAGTTTTGTCTCTTTCTGGCTCCTTTGGCCCTCAGGGCTATCTTTTGGTGGGTCACTGCGTTCCTTGGGCTCTTCCTTAGGCTTTTTCCAAAATCAATAGTTATTTCATGAGCCTTAAATTTGATGTCTGCACACCCATCACTACGTTTAAACTTCCAATGACTAGTTCATTGTGCTTGATTTTGACGTCTTCAAGCCCATCACCCCTTAGAATTCCTTTGGCTTCTTGCTTTGGACCCTCCCGGAGGGAAGGTGACCCTTCGGCTTTGGAGAAGTGTCCTTCACTTTGACTGAGAGTCCCTCACAAGGGCAACTACCCTTCAGGGTCCTTCGGCTCTCGTGGTCTTGAAATCCTTCGGAGCTTTCCCATGGACTTTTTTCCCATGGACTTTTTCCCACAGACTTTTTCCCTGCAGACAAAAAGTTTGCAAGAATTGTTTTGAGCACTTTGCCTTTGACCTTTGAAATTTCCCTCGGCTTTTCCTCCCACGGTCTTCCTCCAAATTTCTTTGAACTTTTTTTTTGAAGGAATTCCTTCAGACAAATAAAAATGACCAAATAATTAGTCACACAAATGAAAATGACTAAATAATTAGTCACACAAATAAAAATTAGACAATATGATATTAAAGAGGGTAATTAAAAAAAATGAATTGGGAAATTATTGATGGAAGTGGTTTATATTGCACATGTAGGGTTAATAAAAAATTGATAAATTATTGGTGGGAGTGGGGAGTACAATAGAGTGTGGAATTCAGTAGAGGTAATTTGATGGGGGAGTGGGGACTATAATTGGCATTATTTGTGCAATATACCTCTACAAACAAAAGGAGGTTTTGTTAATTACTAATGGATCTAGAGCCAACCAAAGAGGGTGTGTGTGCCAATTCGATGGCATGATGCATTTTGAGTTTTAGCATATAAGTATAACAACTACTTGCATGGGTGATAAAGCTTGTTTGGATAGGACTTGGAGACTTCTAAAAAGGCATGCAAGGATTTTAAAGTTTGTTGTAATGAATTTGAATTTGGCAAGGCCCTTTGTAGTGAATTCAATTTTGTGGATGCCCTCTACATTGAATTAAGAGGTAATTTGAAACCCTCATTAAATTAAACACAAAATCTATAGCTTTCTAATTGGCAATTATATCTATCTAGAAGAATAAAATTAGTGTATTATAAGAGATGAGTTACATAAATAAGAGGGTATCTTATCATAAGACATTGACTACCATGTAACAATTTGGAGTTTTTGAGATTATGAAATAATTAGATGCTTGTATTCATTGTATAATCAATACAATGTAGTGACCATATCTTGAAGTTGTCTATTTGTGTTCCATGTTATCATGCATGGGTATGGTATTAGTTTTTAATTTTGTAACCAATTCACCAACATAATCCCTGAGGCTCATTTTCACTAAGTTTTCATGGCATGGGTAATGCATGTACATCATAATTAGTTTATTATTGGTTGTTGTAACTTATGGTAGTTACAAAGGCAACTGGGTACCAAAACTATTGTCCCCCAAAAATATCAGCTATTTTTGGGACAACATTTGAATTATTCTGGTCCTAAAGACCAAAATAATCTCTTCCCTTTCTAAATTTTGTCTTGGGCATTCAAATTCCTCATTTTTCAAGCTTTTTAGAAATCTACGGACTGCAAATAGGCTCATTTCTACAAGTTCAACGGGCTTCATGACTTTTGAAGGTGGATTCAATCAAAAGAATCAGTTTCTAACAATTGGTCATTTTTGGAATTGGTCTGGGCTGTGGCTCTACATTTCAATGTAGATTTCAATTTATAGAGGGTGAAAGATGTAGTTTTGCAGGGAAATGGAGTAAGGTTTAGGAAATTTGTAGTTGCATTAGGAGGCATTGAAGGGCTAGAGTGGGAAGACTTCCCCACCGCTAACAATGTAAAAGCAGAAATCCCCATTTAGTTTGCAACATTAATTATTGTATATGGACAATGTAGATTATTAAAATCTAGACCAAAAATTCACCAACCACATGCCTTTTTTCTTGATAAATTAATACATTTTACTAAATCCAAAAGACCAAAAAAATAGTGGAATTGCCAAAAAATAAGGCATCTTTGGTTTTGATAGTGGTGTCTCTATATTTTATATCTTCCTTTTCTGCTTTAACAAGATCCCTATCAACACGGAAAACAATATCATATTCTATGATATTCTAGCTGTCCAAGAATTGTATTCATGGTGCATAAAGATAGCAATAATTTAAACTTATGCATAGGGATAGTGTGTGGTGTATAGGAACTACAAACATTCGAGTTAGTTATTAACAATATTAAAAAGAAACTATTATAACTATGATTCAAATACATTAATTCAAGTGAACTCATAACGTATAATTTATTTAACCAATTAATACAATATTTAAAATATTATTATTTTAAAAATTACAATTTATTTATCAAAAAAGTTTACAAATTTTAAAACACTCAAAATGAAAATATTTAATTCAGTGAGGTAAAAGTTTGATTATAGCAAACTGATGCTAAGAGTAGTGCTAAGATTTGATGCCCATCTCAAACATTTTTAAGGGTTTAGAACGTATTTTATAGTTTTATTTTATTATAAACCATCACCAAAGACTTTCAAATTTTTCTGGACCCCATCAAAAAGACGTGTGCACATGCAATGTCCCCATCATTTTTGCTTATAGCCTTATAGGGCCCACTTGGAACCTTATAAGTGTTGGATGATGGACCTCAATTTTATATTCTCTTTTTAATAATTTTTTAAGTTTAATGTTAGTTTGCATTAAAATGTTTTAAAGCATGTTACCATTGTTCACATACGTGCGCAACATGCCTCCACTATCTAGTTTCCCCCCTCCCGTCCCCCCATCCATCTACCTCATTTATTTCTTGTTACTGCATCTAACAACGTGAGTCATGACTCATGATGCATCTAACTCATTTATTTCTTTCTATTGTTCACTTGCTTCAGACATCTAATACATTGAATTCTTTTCTCTCTCTCTTTCTACATGTTTCTAGAGTCTTCCAATTTCCATTCTATACTCTATTTTTATGTTAATCAATTTTGAGAATGCTCTATTTGGATGTATGAAGAAAAGGATAGCAACAAAGCTTTGCTTGTTTATATACAGAACCATGGTAAAAGCAAAAAGAAACCCCCTCTCCACTACTCAAACCACTCTTCTTCCAGCTCTGTAAGTTTTTATGCATCTCAATGGTCATCTTCTATAATTTAAATTGTATTGTTGTTACATAGATTAGATGACAACAATAATTATGGCTAAAAATATTTTTTTCCTATTTCTATTTTTATATTATTCCTTAAAAATTGGTATTGGTAGATTGTGGACTCAGTTACTCTATTGTGACTTCCTTTATTCCTTCTATGTCAAGGACATTTTATGATTGCTATGACATCCTCAGTGCCTTTAGGCAATTTGATCTATGAACCTGTGGGATGTTAGATTTACAAAAAGGAGTAATAAAATAATGAGGTGAATACAAGGAAGAGGGTGGAATTGTTGATGAACTGATGAAGGATTTAGCTTTTAGAATGCAATGTGTTGGGATTGGATTTTTATGGGATTAAAGAGAGTCCACATTGGGAATTGGATAGTAATAATGGAGGCATTTTAGGCCATTTGAAATTGGCATTTGCATAGTTATGCTTCTTGTACCTGCATTCCCTGATATAGGTAGTTGTATGTTGTAAGTGGTAGTGAAACTCTTCACAAAATTGTAATAGCCTGCAAATTTGCAATCATAATTGCTACAAAAGTTTTATAGCCTAACAAACCCCGACCATGATCAATTTTCTATTAAAAAATACAAATCTATACTATTTTGTCATGAATATAGATTTTTTTTCCTATCAAGAATAATTATTACATTGTAAACTATCTTGCACCAATATTTTTTATCTTATTCCAATTTTTATTGTTATTACTTTATTTGATTTTTTAATGCAGACAAAGACTATCACACATTTGAATCCTAAACACAATTATTACGTTCATAGAGCATGTGTTTTTTCCTCTTATAGTCATTGCCCTTGTGCATAGGGGAAGATTAAATAGTAAACACCATACCCAGATAGTAGTTGCCAATGATAAACACTTGGGTGCCATGACTAAGTGTATGGCATAATCACTGCACAACTTCATTATAATCTTAGGTTTATATTATTGAATTTAATGGATTTTTATCCTTATTTTGTAATTAAATTATGAGAAGATATCCATTTTTTTGGAGTTTTTATACTTATAAAAAACCCTGCAGCAAAAGGGGCTTAGCCACTGCCAAGCTACAAGGTTTCCACCTATAAGTTGCTCGTAATAACTATAAACTTTCACCTACAGATTACTTGTAGCAACTGCCAAACTATAGGGTTTCCACCTATAGGTTGCTCATAACAACTGCACTCTTACACCTACAAGATCCCGTAGCCACTACACAGAACAAACCATTGCTATGATAATAAGTAATTAGCTTTTAAAGTCTAAAAAATATTATAAAAATATATATTGTAGATAAATATTTTTTTAAAACATTATTGGAAGGTCTAAAATAAAAGTAAATTGTCATTGAATTTTTAGTTGACACGGAGGGGTGAACGTCAAATCTCAGCCTTGGCTAAGAGTTATCCCTCCCAAACTAATAATAAATAATAATATCGAAAAGAGAGTCATTCTGTAGCATCCAAAAAATATGGGTTTCTAGTGCGGCTCAGAGTTTGAACATTAAAAATTTTGGGTACAGGGTAGGCTTTGCCCATGTATATCAACGCCACTCCCCACTCCATTCTCACCTCATTCCAAATTTTTATCCAAAAGAGTCTCTAAAATTAATCCTACCAATTTAGCCTTAGCATTAATTATTTTTTCGATAGCAACAAAATAAATAAGTATCATGTACAATCATGCAGCACAACATTATAGCTTCTAGCTCCTATAACGACCATACCACAATGCTTCAAGTTGGAACTCCATCGTCACTACTCATGTCTTTGTTGGAGAGAATCGAATAGTGGACCTCCTAAAATGATGTAGTTGTGGTCACCAAAAGTTGCTGCTGTAAAATCCCTTTTGTCCAAGCTGGGAGTGTATCCCACCATCCATGAACTAGACAAAGAATAGGATGGGAAGGAGATAGAGAAGGCTCTACTCACAATGTTGGCTGCTCTCCCATCTATTCCAACCATATTCATCAGTGGCAAACTTGTGGGAGGGATGGAGTAGTGTATGAACCATTGGTTTATAATTAAATACATTTAGAAGCCATTTTTGGCTTGGAAACATTTAAAACCCTCATATAATGCATAAAATGGCTTGAAGGTTAAGTTGAAAAGCTCAAAACTTTTATGAGATTATGCATGGGATCTTGAGGAATTTGGGAAAGATAGAGAAGGTCATTGAGGATCCCTCAGTGGCATTAGGAAATAATTATGACATGTAGCCTTTATGAACAAAGGCTAAGAGGATTAGTCACTTTAAAACCCTCTCCAACCTTGTTTTAGGACTCCATGGTGGAAATTAAGCCAAAAGTGCATCTAAATGGATGAATTTGACCATGAGTGATGAAAATATGTTGTTGAAAACTCCACGAGGGTCAAATCCATGGAATTGGATTGTATGAAATCCATATAGGTTATGTAGGAAATAAATTTTCTTGATATTTTCTTGTTTTTTATAGGTCTTAAAGATGACCATGAGATGATAATCAATTTGGGAGGTATCTCAGGACTTAAACCAACTCCTCATGCCATTTTTAGGGCATGGAAATGCTCACAAGTGTCCCTGATAAGCCTCTCACTTTAGTGAGTCTAAAGTGGCATCTAAAATGACATAGTGAAGAGTATGGTAACTTGAGTTTGGTGTCAGGCACCAAGAGCAACAAACATGCTCTGATGCCATGTGTTGGGGGAATACAAAACCCAACACCGGAAGCACACAATTGATTACCAACTTCAAGCAACTTAATATGTGAAAATAACCAGAATCAACAAGTAACTAGAATTTAGAATAACACAGTATATGAGAGACAATACACAACTTGTATTAATAACTCTTGCAGAAGGAAATACAACAAAGAAGACTGCCACAATTTTTCTTCCATACACACCTTTAGGGCTCCCACAGCTCTAGGGCATAAACAGTAAATCTTCCCTCAAAGCTCTCTCTACTAGGTCCCAACACCCAACTCAAATACAGAGTTGGTGTTCACCTCCTGTGCTCCACGCACAACACAAGTGCTCCACGCACTCCACAAGCACTCCACGTGCTCCACAAGTACTCAAGGTACTTCAAGTAGATCTCCCATGAACCTACAATAACCTACACTTCAACAGACCATACTTATGGAAGGAACTCCCTTGCTTTCCTCTTAGCTCTATCCGAGTACACACTTGTACTCCAAGTAGATCCTGCCTGAAACTGCTCCCTATTGTGTTGCTGTCTATATGATCTTGCACACCTGCAAATCAAACACGGTTCTGCACACCTGTGAACCTTGACCTTGCACACACATACAACTGCAGATCAATGATCTTACTTACCATGTAGATCACTCTACACCCTGAAGAACCCTTGTCCTTGCCTCACCAAGTCCTTATGATTCTCCAACCAGTACCAAGCTTGGCACTGATAGGGAACTAGGAGGAACACCCTTACTCACTTCACACACAGAAGGAGCAAACTTTGCTCAACTCAAACTAGAACACTTTTCCAATACAACCATGAGTCTATTATATAGATCTCATCCAAACAATATTTAGACATCTAATTACAATAATTAGATCCGTAGCTCTTAGTCTAAAAATAGCTCTAATCATGCAAACACTTGGTTCGTTAGCTAACTACCCATAATTAGCTCGCAGTCGAACCACACAGGTGATCGACGTCGGTCCCTATCTGCCTGGAGGTGACCGACGCCGGCCGATCCCTGACCGACGTCGGTTGCTTCTCCTTGCTATCCTGCCGACATCGGCTGATCAGACCGACCCCACTTCTCTTGTAACTCAGCAACCCTTAGCAACCTCCTCCTTTTGTTTGCATCAGTGAAGCTTTTAGCTCCACAACCTAACATTTGGAAGATTTTTATGATGTTTTTGATAAATCCAAGAATATGAGGTGTCCTAAAACATGTCAAAAGACTCGTGTTATGGATTAGTTAGGAAGGATGAAATTATTCTAGTGCCAAGTGTCAAGACAGGCCTATTGGATAGTGATCATGATGGTAGGTGATGATGGAGCTTGTGTAAGGGAATGTCATGATGAAGAAAACTCCCAATGCAAGTGGAGGCATATTTTTAACTCCCTCTCATCAAAACACATGATTCACTTTTCCTAACTTGCTTTGGAATGCTCAAAAGGAAGCCTATGATGAAATCAATTCATAAGAGAGAATAATGGAGAAGATTTATTATGCCACACCTAGAGAAGAGGCTAATTTGGGATAAGATGATGTGTAAATTAGTTTCATGGCTCATTTTACACTTCATACACATGTATTTTAGCTAAATTTTACATTTGGATACTTGTCCTTGTGCCTCTTCAACTTCTCCTTTCTCTCTCTTCTTCTAGGTTCTATAAATGTGAGCCATTTTGGCTATTGTAAGGGAGACCACAGCTAGTATGGTGAATCCATGTTGGTATGACATTAAATTTTGTATTTTAAAATTGAATAAAAGTCTATTTTTGGTTTGTGAACATATTTTTCTAAGTGTGTGAGTGATGAATAATGGAGCTAAGTAACAGTATCATCCTTACTCCCTTTATCCTTCATGTTCAAACAAGAGTTCTAATTTTAGCAGGTCATATGAAGTGTATTAATTGTATTAGGCTCTTATTCAAGAAAAAAATTATCTCTATGGTGTGAAATATATCCCTAGATAAGTTATCTTGTTGATTATTCCATGTATGCTACCTTCACATTGAATCGATTATTCTAGAATCCTTCAATGCCTAGAGTTGGTCTTGGAAAGCTTTGTTGCTTAATAGGAATGTGATAGTCATGTGGGAATGTGTCTTGGTGTATCACCTCTTTAGTATAGTTTCATTTTCATGCAAAATTATAACTCTTTCCCATATACAAGCATTAGATTAGGTGATGTGCACTTCAAGAAGAATCTAGGAAGCTAGCCTTTAAAACCTAGAGATTCATCTCTCCTTCAAGTCCCCACAACTTGAGATATGATTCAATGTTGCATCAAATTGTAGGAGATTGAATAGACTATCCTAGGGTGAAAAATTTGCATCAAGTGCCTTTATAACATTATTTGACTAATATTCTACTATTAACATATTTGTAGATATCAAATTTATTGAACTTAAGCTCAATATTCAATATTTATGAGAAAATTAATCGTCATAAAATGATTATTTTACTATTGTCATGTAACTTCAATTAATTTAAACAATGGTAATAGAAAAATTTTAATACTTTTAAATTTTCTTGAACACATTACATGAAGTAGCTACAAGATATTAATAAGAGCTTTCAATGCCATTCACACATATACAATAATTAGTACATGAATGATTTTAAAATTATAGGCTGGTTCGACATACATCTTATAGTATATTGATGGGAAATTCCCATTTATTAGTAATGACAAGTCAATGTACACAACAACACCATAACTTGTAATTATTAAGGAATGATTTTTTGCATTTCAACACTTAAAAGCATACTACCTCTTTATATGTTATAGTATAAATAATGCCTCAGAATGTATATGGATTTTTCATTATGATTAACAAAATAATTAGAAAATAAACATTCATTTCATTACCAATTTTTTTACTTGACTTAATAATTAGTAAACTAGTAAAAATCATATAGATATTCACATAACTTCATGAGTCGATAGTGGTTGTTTCATTCATTCATTAAAACTTTATTTGATATAGAAAGAATTAAATTGCATTCATTAAATGATAGAAGTTCTTAGACTTTTCTATTAGTTTATATTTAGTCTAGTTGGTAAAATTTACTACACTTAATTTTTTTCCCATGTAGCATACATAATCATACCAGGTTGTGTACGTGTGCATGTAGTAGTCATTAGGTGGCATCCAAAAAATGCGAGGATTCCATTTTGAACAAAAAAAATTATGAGTGTGGGGTGGGTTTCCATTTTAAATGCAGCCATATATATCAACCTCTCACTCTCCACTCCATTCACATCTCATTTTAGATTTCACCCACTTCACTTTCCTTATGTTACATTACCATCATGTAGCACACTGTTAAATATGGTAGTTCCCACAATGAACATACCCCATTGTTTCATGTTAGAACATAAAATAATAATAAAATAGAGTGATGAAAGTAATTTTTTCCTTGAACCTACAATGAAATCATCTATATATAGTTTAAACCTGTATAATCAAATAATGTAAGAGAAAGTGGACAAGTCTATTTAACACCAATGGTGATATATATCTTCTATAAATCTTATATGAGTCCAAGCTTATCTAACAACACTCTCAAAATTTTCATGAAAAAACAACCAAATGTTTTAGAATTTATAAATTTATAAATTATTGGATTAGAATTTATTTGGGAACTATGTCAAATGCCTTAAGAAAATTAACAAAAAATAATAAACTTTATGTTTGTATGATCATGATTATGGAAATACAATGCTAAGAGTCAGGATATGGTCTATTGTTTGACGATTACTTCTAAGACCTACTTACTTTTTTTCTTGAAAATTCTTGGACTCTACAAATATCAAAATCAAATTATCCAACATTGTGTAAAATAGCTTACTCAATATGTGATGAACCAGGATGGTTGTATAATTATTTAGATCTTGTTAGTTTCCTATTTTGAATATGGGACATATAATATGAGATGCCCATAGAGGTGGGAATCCATGAGAGATTAATATATTCAATATATCAACAATATATATTGCTAGAAGATTTAGACCATGATGAATAAAGTATTCTATGTTAGTTGAAGTACATGTTTTAAGTTTGAAAATAACTTAAAATACCATATAATATGCAAGGATATGCTTACCATGTAATCTAATTCCCCAACAAATTGAGATTTAGTTTATAATGTTATAAAAAGAAGATACATAATAAAACCAAATATCTTTGTCAACCAACCATAAAGAACTCTAGACCATGCCACACATATATCTAAACTTAATACCAATGAAACTCTATATATTTTTATATTGTAAGTCATATTTTCATTAATATAACAAACTATAATACATCACTAATCATACAAAAATTATTGGTGGAAAATTCACACACCAAAAAAATTATATCGAGCTAAAGAAGCCTCTAGAAGAACATAATCCAAATAAGTCCACCAAGTGGCCAAATAACCATAGTTAAGTTAACTCAAGTGAACATCAACCAAAAAAAGAGAAGGATACAAGCACAAACAAAAAGGAGATCATTAAGCAACAAAAATGAACATGGTAGCAGGTGGAGATGAAAGAGGTAGAATATCTTGAGGGTTCCCCCCACCCCCTAAACTAGGGGGTCTTCATCAACTAAGATAGGGTCCAAACCATCAGTCTACTAGTTAATTTCAACATCATTATATTGGGGATCCTATCTATAATGAGAAATGGCCAACACCAGATGAAAGAATTTATCATGAAAAGGGCACCTCCAAGCCCCTCGCTACCACTCTCTTTGTTACCCCTATCATATCCTCGAGAAGGATATGGCCAATGAGAGTGAGGAGAGGCACTCCTCCAGATTTAGGACCACCAGATACAAGATAGGTGATGCTACCCTCCATACCCATGCCCTTGAGGGAGTGTGGGAATGGTGAGGAGGTGGATTATGAGGCTCATGACTAACCATACAAGGAATATTCCCCCAATGATCTAGGAGGAGATGTAGATGGTGGAGCTTGAGATGAACCTTATATATTTGAATCTAAATCTAAAGGGTAACATTAGAAATCATAATAATTTTGCTATTTATAATTTTTTTTCCATAAATTCATTATTAAAACATATTTTATTTTTGTATTTTTAAATCAAAAAAAGAATATCAATACAAAAAATCTGCCATAATATGTTATATCTTATAGGAAGTAGGGAGGAGTCCCTAGAAAATCCATCTTCAAAGTAGAAATTTCAAACTTGAAGGGTTTGAAAAGGGTATGAATCCATATCTAGGCAAACTAGGCATGAGGGTTGTTGTGTTATTTTAGTTAGTTCCAACTTCAGTGCTAAAGTTTCTCCCAATAAGCTAGCACACTAGCCCTATCATGTGAGAGATAAGTCTCACGTGCTCACCCAAAGTGCACAATGAAAGACCGGTTCTTGAAGGCTTTGTAACACAATAATGTATGTTTGTTCACTCTTTGTAATACAACTCTTAGAGGATTTTTTAATATGATGAGTATACTATTATTATCCTTCTTATTTCAGATGCAACTATCATTATTAATAAGATCATCATTATTATCAACATTAGTGACTCAAAAAAGAAAAAGATATAAATAACAAGATAAATAGCTAAACCATATCCCTCGTTAACACTTAGAGCATTTCATCATTCATAACACAATAATGTAATAATTGATATCTTATATTATATGCTTAGTAAATTACAAAATAGGGCTCTATTATCTATTCTGTAAAAGACCATTCTCACAAATAATTACAATAGGGGTATTTATACTTGTTTTGCCTTGACCAAGTGTCATAATTATAATTGTCATGAATAAATGGCACATGGATTCCCAAAAAACTAAGAGTTGTGGCTCTTACAATAAGTTATTCTTATAGAATCAGGTCCTTACACCCATAGATCCTCACTCTATGCTATATTATGGTGGTCATGTGTTTCATTCCTCATGGGCTGGTACACGACCTCCAATCAATGGAGTTAAAGTGCCCCATTTAAATTTTTCTTTTAATTGCTTTTGCATCCCTCATGCTCCACTTCCTATGCATTTTACTTTCCATGTGCTCCCCTAGTCTTCTTATTTTGTTATGAGTCCTCTATTCTCAAGTTCCTCATAACTTGTATCTTTGACTGGGTTCTATTGCACTAAGTCTCATATGCCATTGTCCACCTAACAAGTTCCACACCATAACACTTTTGTGCCTATCAGTGACATGTCATGATCCTCCTACACTATGGTCCTTTCATGCCATTCTAGACTTACATCAAAATGGACAATGATCCTTTTGCATCACGTGCCAAAATGTAATAAAACTTAGTCAAAATTTAGGGGCCAACATCACCCCACACTATGCTCTTAGTCTATCTTGGACTAAGCTGCACTATCATCTTCCAAAAATTCAGACACCTTTTGTTATATTTATTTTTATAAATTATCCCAATGGGATAATGTTTCAAGGACCTATGAAATTATTCCCTCAATGGCTTATTTTGATTCTTTCAATTCCTTAGGTTGGGTTGGAGTTTTGGTCTTCTTCACCTGTTTGTTTAGAGCTATGCTAACATCTTTCTAAACGTCTTCCAATGTGGAGACATCCTTATCAACATGTCCTCAGAGTGTGGAAAAAATTGATTTTATTTGTTAGTGATGGTTATCAATGGATTCTTCCATCATTTCAATGTCCTTGAATTCCTTCACACACTCGATGCAGTCTTTTATTAAAAGGGAAACACCAAATGTTGTTTGCCTCTTTATTTCTTCAACTTGGAGCTGAGCCTCCAAGATTTTATTTGGGAATGTGAGCCACATAAAAATGTTATCCAAAATGGGGATAACTTACCCAACTCTCTCCAAGGCACACTTGAAAATGTCAACTATCATGGTGAATTGTTTAATTATCTCTCTCCCCTCATCTCTTGGTGTGGGGCACTCCTTGTGTCCCTTGAGAAAAAGTTCAACCAGGGTCTCTAATTTCCTAATGGCATCCCCATCAAGTGGTACACCATCTAAAAGTACCAGATCCTCCTTCAAAATTATTTTTCAAAGGGTTAAAACCCTTACTTTTGCCTATGTGACCTATTGGATTTTTTTATTTCAAGGAGGTCACTTCCTCGGTGAGCACTTGCTTCTCTGCAATCACTTTGACGTACATCTCCACTACCCTGACATGTTTTATTTCTATTGTGCATGCATTATAATATAACAAAATATTTTGGCATGTCATTTCCATGGCCAGTTTGAAAAATATAGCATTTTCCACTAGTGGGATGAGCTTTTTTGGATAAATCCTCATTAGGTCCAATAGTCTTGGAGCATCTAAGCTAGAAAAGAAAAAAATCTAGTGGGATGCCAAATTTGGGCTCCTCATTGTGTATTTATATAAGGAAGGACACCTGCTTCATTGTGTCTAGAGTCACATCCTTAGGGTGGAAGTGTGACCAAAGATAGAGGTATTTATCCTCTATGTTGAACTAGTAATGTTTGCACGTAGTGGATGACTCTTTTTTTTTCTTATTCTTCTTTAGATGGCCCATTTCCATTTTCTAGGTCTCATTCGAGCTTAACCTCTTGATGGCTTACTATGGCCATCTCACTAGATCCTACTCCATTAGCATCAAGTTGGAGATCATCAAATGGGGCCTCCTATACTAGGGATGGAGTCTTTTCAGAGTTTGATCTTGAACTATGGATCTATACCTGTGAATACTTCTATTGGGGTGCTTGCCTCAAAGGATTTTGTGGGGAAAACTCTATGGTAGTCCTTAGAGATTGTAGATGTAAAGGTGGTTATGGAGGTGGAGAAGGTGGGGGAGTTGGTTGAGGAGATAAACGATTTAGGGTAGGTGAGTGGGGAAGAGTGGAATGAGTAGGGGAAGGTGAGGTTGGAGGTGAATAAGTGTGAGAAGGGGATGGAGATGGATGAGGTGGTAAAGGTGAAGTGTGAGGTAGAGGTGGATATGGCGTGGAAGGGTGAAAATTAGTGGGTCTATAAGGATATGCCTCTACCATCCTTTGTTATTTTTATTGGGCCTACTACCCACTTGAACAGACACTCATATCTGACCATTTCTTTAATAGTTGTGGTGCCTGGGGGAGCCTCTCTTTGGGGTATCTTTCTTAAGGGTATTAGCGAGGGTGTGACATATAGAAAAATTTATGGACTAACTCCCTGACCAAGATATCCTTAACCTTGATATCAGTTAAGTCAGTTTCCATTCTCTCCATAAAGTCCTTTCCTAGATATACATATATTTTCTAAAGGGTATGACATTATACATTGATCCATTCTACCTATAAACTGATTGGATGCACATCATATATCTGATTTATAGAATTGATGAAGTATCATGAAAAGAAGGCATATGGTAGTTTGAGACATGATTAAATCTCTCCCAATGAATTCATGCAAATACACACTTGGGAGTAATGTTGATTTACAACAAATTATGCTTAATCTGCAATGAAGGGGGCAAATCCTTTGGGATGTGCCATTCATTCCCAAATGCTACCTTCATCCCATCAAACCAATACCTCATCTTCATCTTTTATGAGGGGGTAATGTGCTGGGGACAAGTGAATAATTTGAAGTGATTGATGGGGGACCTATGAGTGGGAGGGTACATCCACTTCAATAAGCTTGAGCTATAATTTGGCACCTTGATCTCATCGAAGACCAATAATAAAATGATTTTTCCCCAAGGAAACCTATACTTGGGTGTCTTGTGGGGGCCTTATTTTCATCCTCAATTATTTTATAGACAAATCACAATGTCCAATTAAACTTTAGTCTTTGAAAGACTTGGTGGGTAATGTAAAGGTGGGGCATGTCCACCTCTTTCTAGTGATCAATCCCTCTGATCTTGGTGGAAATGACCTACATTGTGACACTGAGGGTAGGATCCTACAAGTTTTTGATATGAATTTCATGCCCTTACTTTTGGTATATGAGCATCATGGTAGTCTTTTAAATCTCCTCCATATCAACTAAGTCATCTAGCACATTTATCCCTGAGCACTATAGTCCTGTGACCTTATTGATCCTCTCTAGGGTGATTCTCATGTTGCACTCAATGAAGTAGATATAGTCCTAATAGATGCATGAGAGGAGGAACTATATTGCCTTTTTAGGTTTGCCAAAGTATGGTAGCTCAAAAAGTTTGAAAAAGCCCACTTGGTCCAACTAGTTTTTAATAGACAAGTCATAGACCACTTGATTTCTTATATTAGTGGTCTTGACTTGGTAGTCATTTTATAGCTCTACTTCATTCCCTAATTGGTAGTGGTTATAATTTAATATGGTTGCATTTGATACCTTAGATACCTATTTCTTTGCATATAAGACCGGCTTTAGGTACTACATCTCCTCTATTAATAAAATATAAATGGGGAGATGCTGGAGTACCTAGGATCTTATTGAAATCTTCAAAAATTCCATTGGCATGTGGGTGGTATGGTGTCATCTTGTGGTGCACGATCATGAACTCAGCCAACAAGATGCAAATCATGTCATTAAAAAATTGGGTTACATGATCACTGGTGAAGCTTAGGGGACATATTAACTATGTTATAACATTCTCCCAGATGAATTACATGAGATTTGATATAGTATAGTCTTTTTTTGATGTTGCTTTAGCCCAACATGTGAGGTAGTCAGTTGCTACAATGATGTATCAAGAGCCCATTTATCATCCTACTAGGATGATGGGCCCCACAAAATTAATAACCCACTTTTTGAATAGTTCTTGAGAAGGAATGGGTCGTAAGGGCATAACATCTCTCATGTTAGGTTTTCCTATACATTGGTAGACATCACATTGCCTAACATACACCTTTGCATATTTGATTAAAGTTGGCCACTAGAGTCTGATGAGAAACACCTTATGCACGGTAGCCTCTCCAACATAGTATGCTACAAAAATACCTTCATGGACTTTTTGTAGATTAAAATTTTACTCTATGTTTTTGTAGACACCAAAATTGTGTCGACTCCCCTTGGACCCTTACACACTTCATTAATTTAAAATAAATTACTTATTTTAAATTAATGACATCACCCCTCGACACCTCACCGTGGACACCTCACCTTGGACACCTCACCCATAGACCTTTTCTCACCCCATGACTCACCTAAGACCTATTCTCACCCCTATTTATTCCCTAACCAACTCTTGTGCGTATTTAGCCTGACTTTTGACAATTCTCCAATGGACTATGCACTTGGTGGATGGAGAACGGACTTATTAGCCCTTTTACTCATTCTCCACCCACCGACATTGATCAACTATCAGTTGATGCTGGTGAGAAATCTGACATCGTTTGACTTAAACTAAATTCTAATGATGAGTTATGGGCTGCCTAATCACGAATCACAAATCCTTTCTCTCTCTAATCAATCATTTTTGGGACTCTCTCTCACTTGGATCTAGCTCTCTCTGTCTTCCTCTCAAACTCTGAGACATCAACATGCATCAGATTCAACTAACACTCCCTTGGCCATAGAGACTCTACACCAGTCACTCCATATTAGACTGAACATTACACGGGGACTTGGACATCAGCCATAACAGGCACAAGCATTCAACACCTTGGTTCTTCATCTCACTAGAGCTAAGTATTTTTTCTACCTTTAATTTTAGTATTTAGAACACATTAGTAATTAGTCAATTTTCTATCTCTAAATACTACCAGACCAAACCCGACCTTCAACGAAACCCGACTTTCTTCCTGGAGAGGCTATAAAGCCTTCCTTTTATCTTGACCCTTTTTAACAACCTATCATATACCTTTGTCCTTCTGTGGACCTTATTTGTCTCCCTGCAATCCTACACAGACCCTTTTAACTCCCAGACTCCCCTATCAACCACAAACACAACCCTGAGACCCGTCTAAGGACCATTGCCCCTATCGACGTCGATAGTATAACAGACGTCAACAACTGACCAATTGACGCCGACCACTAACTGACATTGGCAACTGTGACAGACTGACAACATAATATAGGTACGCATTACCTCTATTTCTTCTGTTTAGTCTTTCACCATTTCTTTTCTAGCATCAATCTTTTTGTCAATAAATGGACTATCATCCCTCAAGGAAGTCTTTACACTTCTGGGACCGAGCTTTGCTTGGCAATCCACCATATATCTATCTAACAATCTCTGTGTTTGAGTCTCTTTCTTCTATAAGTGTCATCCTCCACAACCAAAGAGGAGCTCCTTCAATTATCTGGACACGGTGCACAATTTCATCTAGGTATCAACAAACCCCTGACCATTATCCTTAGTTTCTTATTTCTTTTAAATATTAAATAGTAAAAAAATGAGTAGAAACATTCTAGCACACCCTGTGGGAACCTGGAGTTTTCCTTGGGTTCATTTTCTTCTAAAAGGCAATCATTCATATCGCTGCATTAGGGAAATTTTATCTCCTTGTAGCCTTCTTCTTTCTTTTTCTTTTGAAAAGAAACCATAAGCACAAGTTAAAAAGAATCTTTCTTTTTCTTCTTGTCATTTTCTTACCTGCATCTTAGAGTAGTGAAATTCATGCTCGTAAACCTTTCTCACTTGTCTGCATCTGAACAAACATTTCAATTTGGGTTAAAGATTAAATGCATTTCACTCCTGCTTGAATGCATATTTAGCTCATCTAGTAATTAACCGCATTAAGAATAAATCATAGTGCACATATGTTACACAACCAGACCACATTCACAAAATCAAACATATAACATACTTGAGATAAGGCCCAACTAGGATTTCACCACCTAGCGGATACCTTACCCTTCTTGACGATCCTACTTGGACTTCATAACCAAGAGGAAGACCCACTCTGTTCTCTGGCAGAGTATAAATTCTAAGCAAAGTATATATTGGCTAAGCAGCCCAGCTCAGCTCTAGGTTCGTGAAGTGAGGGGAGCAAGCTCCTAGCACCAGGCCATGTATGAAACCTAACACAGACTTTTTGAGCGCCAAAACTAACCCAAAACTAGCTTTAGATTGCCTCTTTTAGGACCCATTCTAAAAAGCCCACTCCCAAACATATTCTTCTAAGGCATAAGCCACCATGACTCTAAAATCTATTCTTAGGAATTTAACATTTAGAGGTTGCTTGCCTTCATCACTTTTGCTATTTTTATCTAGTTTTTTGAGTTAGTAAGGATGAATTATTCTGAGTTCTTAAACAACTCAGAGCTTTCTTTTTCTTCCAAAAACTTCCAGTTTTTTGAGTTTTTGGAAACACACAGACACCGACATCAATTTTCAATTGATGTCGGCAACTTTTACTCACCGGTATCAGTTTTTCCACTGACATCGGCAACTTATCTTTACCGACATCGATTTCTCAACCGACGTCAGTCACTGTCAACAAACCTTTTCCAAAATAGCAAGCTTAAAACCCAACTTTCTTACTGTAAAACACCCCTTCTATTTTTCTAAAATTGAAATATACAATTTTTAGAACCTAGACACCTTTTGCCTTGGATGGATTTGACACACAGTAAAACTAAATCCTTTATTAACCACATGAGGAAACAACTACTTTCACTTTCACCCTTCATAACAAGTCCCTTAATGGAGTATACGTCAGATATTGAATGTACTCCTATCCAACCTACCCCCACCAATCAATCTCCTATTTTTCTCGAAGGAGATCAAGACTTGGAGAGATTCCTTGACCACAACGTCAAGGCTCTCCAACATTATCTCACGAGAATCCAATCGCAAGATCCTTTAGGTACCCCTATTTATGGGATGCCAACTTCCTTAGTCGAAGCAGCAATGATATCGACAGCATCCACTACCCAACTTATGACCATTCAAGCCATTACCTCAACTATTAACCCAACCATGGCCAATGCCCATGATTTGGCCTCTCCTTCCATTTTTGGACCTACCTCCATTAGGGGTTTTATACCCCCTCAACCACAATCAATTCAACCAAGTACTACACCTTATCAGAGCTTGATTGTCTCGACCCCACACACTCTTGTGCCTATAAACACAGGAGTGACTACCTATCCTTTTACTAATGCCACCATTCAACCACCTTTGGCAGTATCTAGTCAACTTGTGCCCTCCAACTTCATGGCACAAGCCCCTTTAGCCTTAACCTCAGTCTCTATGATGAACTACCAATATGTATTGCCTATACAAATGCAACCTAGTATGTCATACGCCCCTCCTAATGCCTTCCAGGAACCTTACAACTTAGGGGGTGCCCCTCATGCTAATTCATCAACCGATCTCATCAAGATGCTAATGGATAAGATGTCTAATCTTGAGACATCCATTTCCAGTTCAAGCAATGTTATTTCATATGAACAAGTCTGCAATGAACCCATTCACCCTTTGGTGCCTATTCAACCATATCCTAGCCAGTGGGAACTCCCCAAATTTACTCATTTTTAGAGTAAAGAGGACCTATAACAACATCTACGAGCATTTAGACACGCTTGTTACCTCATAGCACAAGATGATGTGTTATTACTTCGCACGTTCCCCATGTCACTTTCTGGCATTGCCCTTGATTGGTATAGCTCCATTACCAATCATTCAATCTTTTCTTTCACTCAACTCGCCCAACTATTTATCGACCACTTTTCAATCAACATCACTAAGAAGGTCTCTATCATGGACCTATATTCTATTAAACAATTCGATTATGAGTCAATCACTGACTTCGTTACCCATTAGAGAGGTTTGATTAACCAAATCTCTTTTTCTTTGCCTCAACTTGAGCTCATTGAGCTCTTTTCACGAGCATGTGCCAAACACATCTCATCTACTTTACAGGTCCAAACATTTCGCACATCTGATGAAGCTTTCACCATGGCCAAAAAGCTTGAACTCTGTGTTGTCGAAGAAGATAAGGTCAAATTGTGTAGTAACGCAAAATCTAATGACCCTTCTTCATCCAAACCTTCTTCTTCCCACTCCAAGTCTAAAGGAGTGGCAGATGCTATGGTCTTTAGACCATCATCTTCAACAACAACCAACCAATTTCAACCTTCAACATCTGAATACATCACTCGACAATTCCAACAACGATACGTACAGTGTCAATATAATCCAATAGGAGAGTCATACACTTTCGTGTTGGATAAACTTGTCAAGTAGGGAGTCCTCAACCTCCCTCAAATTTGACCACCCCAATTTGACCCTATAAAAGCCATTCCTACATGGTATAGGGAAAATAACTTTTGTAATTATCATCGTGTCAATGGTCACAACATAAACAACTGTAAAACCTTCAAAAAAATCATTCAAGACATGCTGGACAAGGGGGATCTTGTTTTAGATAACCCGAATGCACTAGTTGACCAAAACATAGATGTCTTTAGACAACCATTTCCTAACCAGCCCCCCAGTCAACATAACATTCAGACCATAGTTGATGACCTTCAAGAGCGTAATATACGCATGATTGACATGGTTTCTAACCAACCTCTTCCATAGTTTGAAGAGGTTAATAAACCTATTTGTCCACTACAAAAAGAAGAGCCTTCTTCTCCTATTAGTCCACCACAGGTAGAAGAGCCTTCTTCTCCTATTTGTCCACTACAAGAAGAAGAGCCTTCTTCTCCTATTTGTCCACCACAGGTAGAAGAACTCTCTTCTCTTATTTATCCATCACAAGTAGAAGAGCCTTCTTCTCCTATTTGCCCATCACAGGTAAAAGAGTCTTCTTCTCCTATTTTTTCACCATAGGTAGAAGAACTCTCTTCTCCTATTTTTCCACCACAGGTATAAGAACTCTCTTCTCCTATTTGTCCACCATAGGTAGAAGAACTCTCTTCTCCTATTTGTCCATCTTAGGTAGAAGAGCCTTCTTTTCCTATTTGCCCATCATAGGTAGAAGAGTCTTCTTCTCCTATTTTTCCACCATAGGTAGAAGAACTCTCTTCTCCTATTTGTCTATCATGGTTAGAAGAGTCTTCTTCTCCTATTTGTCCCCCATATAGCCCCCTTTCACACATAGGAGAGTCCACTTTGACTTCTCCCATATTGGAGGATGCCTTGATGGCACCAACACCGGCTGCCATGCCTTCATCCTTCTTATCATCAATGGGGGATCATACTTTCCCCACTATTTGACCACATGTAGAAGCCATAACCATCCCATGCCTCTCAAACCTCACTCACCCACAAGTGAAGGTAGACTTGAACCTCAACCCATACAATAGTAGTCCTCGCACCATACCAAAGAACACTGCTAAACCACGCCAAAGAACTCCTCTCCCACCATCACCTTTGACCTCTATTTTAGGCCCACACCCATCCACCTTAATAGGAGTGCTTCTTACTCCAGCACCTCACAGAGGCAAATTGCCTCCAATACTCTCTCAACCCAACACAAACATACTTCCTCCAAAACATCCAACACCTCTCAACAACAAAGTGTCATCTACAGGTGTGACCACACCACCCATGAAAAAGATGGTACGAGAAACTCCCCAAACAACTCCTAAAAAGAAGCTGTCAACCCCAACTGCCACAACAAGCATAAAGCCATTGGTGGGTTCCTATGCTTTGATGTTATGCCAATTGTTGCAGTCATCTAGCATCACTCTTCTGCCTATTAAACCATATCAACCTCTCGAATCAAAACCATCTTGGTTCGATGACACTAAAATCTACTGGTATCATTACACACCTGGGCATGATACTGAGTGTTGTTGTGCCCTTAAGGTTGCCATTCACCAACACTTGAAAAAGGACACCCCTCACATTGAGGCTTCTTTTGACCACTTTTTCAACCAATCACTGACACCATCCCATGCCTCTCGAACCTCTTCACCTAAATCAGGATCCCCATACAAGACTATGATCCCTTTACCACCATCCACTCCTTTATTCAAAATCAACACTGTTCATGTGGCCACTAGGCCCCAAACTGTGAAGAATAAAGGAAAAGACCAGACTTTTACACTTTTGAAATATCCATTATTTGTCAAGACCTCTCAATCAACACAACCCAAGATTTCTATCTTGGACATGTCTCGACCACCATCTCTGGGGGAAATTCCTCCTAACCTCTCTAGTCCACATGATGTTTGGTATAAGCAACTTGTGGACTACTTGACATATTTTATCATACCTCCCAATCTCTCTAGCAATGGACGATAGGCTTTTATCAGAAGCACTGCTCGCTACACCATGCTGGGGGACATATCTACAAACGAGGTCAAGATGGCCTCCTTATCCAATGCCTAACAACCATTGAGACTTCCCATGTCATCAAACAAGTCCATGATGGAATTTGTGGGGAACATTTTAGTGATAACTCGATTGCCAAGCACATCTGCCACCTGGACTATTATTGGCCCACTCTTAACCAAGACTACAACAACTATGTTCGGCATTGTACCAAATGCCAACAACATACTAACCAACATCATACTAACCAAATTCACAACCAACATTAACCAAAACTTACCTACAATAATGACCAACATATGACCAATTTAGAAAGAAGCAAATGGGGCAAGTTTTCTCCTAATTGACTCAGACCTTACACAAGCATGGATCAGAGACTTATCATCTATCTTCTCTCGAAGGCCGACCAAAACTCGAGCCCTTTTATGCCTTACCTCCATGACCATTTTACTGTTAGTCAAGTCATCATTCACTTGAAGTTTAACTTGAGCTCACCCCTTGAGCAAACCCCATCATTGTCATTCCTATTCCTTTCAACCCTTTTGTCAAGCATGAGTGCTTTGTCCTAATAAAAGGGAAACCTTTAAACCTATATAGTCAAGTCCATGACCAAAAGTCCAGTCAAAAACAAAATAAATTTGAGATACCTATTTAAAGGTCATTAACTATCAATGTAGACTGTTCCCTTGAAGGACAACTACATCATTGCTGTAATAAATAGATTGATCCCTTGAAGGATAGCTATTCACAGACATCAAAACATATAAAGCATAATATAGACCACTCCCTCAAAGGATGGCTATGCCCAAATTTTGCTACATAAATAGCACAACATGACCATAAAACACAATAATATCCCCAAGTGGACTACTCGCATTGATCAGTCCCAAAAAAAAAGGACTGACAAATTATTAAGTCATGGACTTGTCTATAGTCACTCTCAGGGTCACCTATAAAAGAGGCAAAGTTGTCCTTGCTAAAAAAGGGTTACCCCATCCTCTCATATCACATAATCACACTTATCACCCCAACATACTCAAGGGATTTTGAGTTCACTTAATGTCAAGTGATTCAAATACTTATCTAACACAAACCAATGGTCAACGACGTAATGCATGAATGAGGCTTTTGTTTCCAAAAAACTTATCTATGCTATCATTATAGTCCTTGTCAATGAAAGATCAACTCACCTTTCACTTCTTATACATCTTGGTCACATCCAACCAAACCAAACCAAACCTTTTTCTGACCACTAACATGACTTAACCCATTCACAATAGTTTCTATGGAAAAAAATACACATGAAAACTATCGACCACATACAACCAATGTTATAGAATACACCATCACACAATATGGAAAAGGCTATAAAATCATCTACAATTCATTTTTAGCATACACTATCACCAATATGGAACATTGCTAGGGATGAAAGACCACATCACCAATGTTATAAAATACACCATCACATAATATGGAAAAGGCTGTAACATCATCATATCTTCATCATTTCAAGCATGTACCATCACATATATGGAAAATGATGACATCTCTAACCTGACCAACTATCAACCACTTGGACCCTTTTTCTAAACTACATTGGTTTGATGCCCCTTACAACAGGGGCTATGTAGGCAGCACTCAGTCTTTTGAGGTTAGCTCAGCCATTCCCCTGTTCATCTCCCTAATGACGAAGGCCTTTTCATTCATCCATCTACTTGACAGACCAACCATCTAACCTTTAACCAAATCATGACCAAACAACTAGCCCAGACACTGTAGAAGTCACTTTCAACTTCTCATGGGGCACACTAGAGATCACATATATCTCCCTGACCACAACAAACAACTTTTAAGCTCACTTATATCTCAATCCAACTCAACCAACGACCATGGTGATCATGACCATCTCCCCCGACCATGACCATTTTTGAGACAACTCTGCCTTAGTTGTTTTGATTGCATGTATGCTACCTCATGAATAGATAGCAAAATTGTGTGAAACTCACATTACGACCCTCACAAGTATCGGATCATGCCCAAGTTGATCCCCACTACTTGTGACATTTTCATGTTTTCCAGGAGCACTTTCTAAGCCCAAGATACTTGGAACATGATGACCATTGGAGCTACAACTTTGATCGATTAACCCAATCAGCTACGACTAAATGTTGGGGACTGATTATTTCAATTTTAGCACTCTTAGACCTTGCCTGTGACAATTTGACCTACCTATCATGTGAAGTGGTATACATGCAATCTCAACTATTGCAACGTTCACACTCCAACTTCACCATACCCATCCACTGCCTATCAAATTAGCACCCAATTTTAGGTTACCTTCCCTCGACTCTCACTTTGAGGGGGAATACCTCATCACTACACCTGGGGCAACCCACACTTATTTTTGTCTTGAAATTCACTAGAACAACTAACAAAACAAAAAGGACCTCGTCCCATACCCTCATCCAACACTTGGGGTAACCAATACCTTATTTTTGTCTTGCAGTTCGTCAAGAACAACCAACAAGACAAAAAGGGGCACATGTAGACACCAAAATTTTGTCGACTCCCCTTGGACCCTTACACACTTCATTAATTTAAAATAAATTATTTATTTTAAATTAATGACATCACCCCTCGACACCTCACCGTGGACACCTCACCTTGGACACCTCACCCATAGACCTTTTCTCACCCCATGACTCACTTAAGACCTATTCTAACCCCCTATTTATTCCCTAACCAACTCTCGTGTGTATTTAGCCTGACCTTTGACAATTCTCCAATAGACTATACACTCGACAGATGGAGAACGGGCTTCTTAGACCTTTTACTCATTCTCCACCTGCCGACGTCGATCAACTGTCGATCGATGCCGGTGGGATCACCGATGTCGATTTATTTAAACCAAATTCTAACGATGAGTTATGGGCTGCCTAATCATGAATCATGAATCTTTTCTCTCTCTAATCAATAATTTTTGGGACTCTCTCTCTCACTTAGATTTGGCTCTCTCTCTCTCTCTTCCTCTCAGACTCTGAGACATCAATAGGGATCAAACTTTAAGTAATGCTCCCTTGGCCACAGAGACTCTACACCAGTCACTCCAAATTGGACTGAACATTACACAGGGACCTAGACATCAACCGTAATAGGCACAAGCATTCAACACCTTAGTTCTTCATCTCACTAGAGCTAAGTATTTCTTCTGCCTTTCATTTTAGTATTTAGAACACATTAGCAATTAGTCAATTTGCTATCTCTAAATACTACCAAACCAGACCTGACCTTCAACCAAACTCGACTTTCTTCTTGGAGAGGCTATATAGACTTCCTTTTATCTTGACCCTTTTTGACAACCTATCATCTACCTTTGTCCTTTTACGGACCTTATTTGTCTTCCTGCAACCCTACACAGACCCTTTTAACTCCCAGACTCCCTCTGTCGACCACAGACACAAACCTGAGACCCGTCCAAGGACCATTGCCCCTACTGATGTCGACAGTATAACCGACGTTAGCAACTGACCAACTGAGGCCAGTAGACTAACTAACATTGGCAACTATGATAGACTGATAGTAGAATATAGGTATGCATTACCTCTATTTCTTTTGTTTAGTCTTTCAACATTTCTTTTCTAGCATCAATCTTTTTGTTAATAAGTGGACTGTCATCCCTCAAGGAAGTCTTTGCACTTTTGGGACCAAGCTTTGCTTGGTAGTCCACCATATATCTATCTAACAATCTCTATGTTTGAGTCTCTTTCTTCTATAGGTGTTGTCCTCCATAGCCAAAGAGGAGCTCCTTCAATCATCTGGACACGGTGTGCAACTTCATCTGGGTATCAACAAACCCCTGACCATTATTCATAGTTTCTTATTTCTTCTGAATATTAAATAGAAAAAAATAAGTAGAAATAGTTTCATTCTAATTTTCAGTCACGCACCACAAAATTTTGCCTTCACATATTGTGTTCTGAGATGGAAAAGTTTTGAAACAGAGCACAGGCTCTATTTTCCCTTTTTGATTCATTTTGTCTAAGTGTTGGAATCAAGCGGAACTTGACAAGTGTCCTTGTCTGAGGCATCCTTCTCAATGGAAACTACTAAGTGTCGTCATCTAAGGCACCTTTTATATTCTTTATGAGTTGGTTAGAATATGCCATGTATCTCATAGTGATTCAATCAAATGTGCCAAGTGTCAGCGTCCACAGTTACATATCGGCACCCACATTTTATCTCTTTATAGTGGAAGGTTTTAAAAGGCTAAGTATCGAGATCAGGTGGAAAGCGCTAAGTGGAAATAGCAGAAGGTCTCAATATTGCTTTTATAAAAGCAAGAAAAGCTGCCACATATCTTCCTAAAAGCAATGGAAGTCACCACGTGTTGGCATCTAAAATATGTTCAGTTCAATAGCTTAATATAATCAGGGAGTTCAAAGGAGCGTCCCAAAAAAACCAAAGGGTCAAGTGCCCTTTCGAAAGGTAGTAAGGTGAAAGCAAACCATTCAAGTGGAGGTTGCCAAGTGTCATCTATCGAGCCCCTTTCTATTCCATTCCTAGAAGAAGCAGAAGATGCCACGTATCTTCCTAGAAGCAGTGGAAGCCACCACGTGTCACCATCCAAAAGATCTTCATTTTTCATTGTTGAATAAAGATTATGGTGGGTCCTCGGTTTTATTTCTAAAAGTCTATGGAAGCTACCAAGTGTCACCATCCATAGGAGCCTAACATGTGTCTTGAGCATTTCCATAGTATAGCTAAGAAGCAATGGAGAATGCCATGTGTCTTTTGTTGAAGCAAGCAGAGATTGCCACCTGTCCTTATGCCCCTTTTCAAAGTTGCTCAGGTAAGAAATGTAGTGGGTCTTATTTTATTTCAAGCTATTGAGGTTTTGAGGAAGTGGATGGTGAGAAGTGTCAAAGGTAGAATGATCCTAAGCCAAGACACAAAAGAGTATAAGTTATGCAAAAAATGCCACGCATCTTCGATAGTTGCTATGAAACATGACAAGTGTCATCCTTCGGTGTCTCTAGAAGTAATAAGAAGATTTTCAAGGAATTGACTAAGTGTCATCTTCCATTTAATAGAATAGAGCATCTTGTGTATCTATTTTAGCAAGTGAACTGTAGGGAAACAAAGAGGAAAATTTAGTGGGAGTTATTTCCAGTAGATGGAGCAGTTCACTGGGTAGATATTTGGGGCTTACAAACATTGAAAGCACCATTTGTTTGTCCCATATGAGATAAAAATAGGATAGACAGTTACGTAGCTAAGCAAGTGATGGAATGAGAGATTCTAGCTCAGGGAGAGGCACTAGAGATGAATCAACATGCCACAGTCAGGGCAACCACTTTGCTCTAGCATGGCCCTTCCTGACAAGACTAGAATGCATCTAGGGCATTGAATGTGCTGAATGGGTCACTCCATGGGACAAAGTGCCAAGCCTCCCTCAGGCCTCCATATAATGTAATCTCTTGTATCATTTGGAGGGAATTAGAGGCTATAAAGAGGAGTGTAGGGATCACCAAATGATCATGATATACTGAGAGAGGGAAATTTATGAGAGAGAATTATTGTAACTAGTTTAGACTTTCTAGAGCTATGGCTAAGTAATATCATTTGCTTTTGTCTCATTTTCTTGAGTTGAAAGGTTTATATGACTGTACATGTTTTTATACCTTTTATATGATTGAAAGATTCAAATAAGAAGATTGAACCCTATGCTTTTGTTGATATTATTTGTGTCATTTGCAAAAGTAGTCTAGACTATAGATTTTTTAGAGCTGAGATTAGGAGTGTCATTTGATTTTGTCTCATTTTCTTGAGTTGGAAGGTTTACATAATTGTACATGTTTCTGTGCCTCTTATGTGATTGGAAGATTCAAATAAGAAGATTAAACCCTATGCCTTTGTTGACATTTTCTATATCTTAGCAAAAGAAGTCTATGATGTGAGCCTCTGTTTCTATTGTTTCAATCTTTTACATTGATCATGCACTTGTTTGCTCTTAAATGTAAATGAATCCTACATATAGTCTCACTATGCTCAGGATTGAGGTTGAATTACATTTAGGTGCATTACCATATATTAGGTTTTCTTTCTTTGCATTTGCATTTTTGTTTAAATTCCTATGCCTTTTTCCCCAACACTTGATATAAATAAGAGACCAACTTCTCTAAAATCTGGAGGTTGTTTCAAGTCGCATGTCTCACATCTTGAAACTTTCCATTATTGTTGTCTGAAACAAAGCGTAATTTTAAACATCAATAGTTTTTGGCATGCCTGCTGGGACAAATATTTCAAGGAGTTGAAGAATTTTGGTGTGTTCTTCAGCCAACTAGACTTTGGAGGTTTTTATTTTATCAACATCAATGATGACTCTGAGTTGAATCAGCCAGTTAAGCAGTCCTAGTATCATCAAGAAATCACCATTTGGTATGTATAATGCTGTTACTTAGAGTTATGGGTCTTATGCCCCTTCATATATTTTTTAATCAAGATTAGGTTGCTCATGGAATCACATCAAGCAACAAGGATGCATATGGTTATAAGTTTTTCTCTTCACAGGTCTGATACGACCAGCCTCAACCTTGTCATGAGCCATATCAGTCTTATGCCCAATCTTCCCAATATGTTACTCAACCTAATCTCATTTCCACCTTCAAAAAAGCATTACTGGGATATAAAAAATATGTATTAGAGCTTGACAACAGAAGGGGATGTGGCCAAGAAATTCCTAATCATGTCATCTATCAAGTAAGAAATGTATTAGATATGATTAAAAGTGAATGGGATCTCATTGAAAGAGCAAATTGGCAAAGGCTTACATATGAGATGTTGGATGTGTGTGGCTTGATTGCATTTTTAGAAGAGAAGATGAGCATTCATGAGAGATAGCCTTACCAAGTCTATCACCCTGTATATTCACTGCCACAAGTTTCATATTAGATATACGCAACCCCTGCTCATGAGCCAAGTCAAACCTATCAAGGTTATTTCCCCAAGAATGTTGAGTCTATGTTGGCAGCAAGGGAAGTGGACTCCAAACCCTCACTTTCCCCTCAAGTCCCTCTCACCCTTCCTCAAGAAGCTTCTTGTTTTTCATCACAACCTTCATACACTCCCCACTTCTATGATGATTCCTATGAGCTCCAAGAAAGACTCTTTCAATAAAATCTAGCTAAGCAAGTTGAGGAATTAGAGGCAAAGATGAGATTGCTTAGAGAAAGAGAGATAGAGATTTCAGACCTTAGAGAGGAGCCTACGCCAAAAAATACCTCCTCTATAAATCCTCATATCTCTCAACATGATGTCCAAATTCCAAGTTGGAAGAGGGAAAATCACAAACCAGCTAGGGATTTTAAAGAAGATAAAATTGATACCTCTTCTCAAGGGAAAGTTTCTGGTCACAAGGTCATGAGTTGGAAATAGACAATGGAATCATGGAGCAGAAAGAAGGAGGAGAAAGGTTTTTCTCAAAGCCTTGAAGAGGTTGAGGCTGCTCTCACTCATGATGATGATCAAGCAGAAGATCTTACATTTGAACACACCCCATCTACATCCCTCCAAGAGAGCTATCAAGCTACATCTGATATAGATGAAGTGATGAACAAATGAAAAGGAGAGGATCATTTGATTCTAGCAAAAGAATTATCTCCTCTTCTGCATATGTATAGCCATCATTCTTCTTCTTTATCCCTTTTCAAAGAGGAATATATTTTGGAGGAAGTAGATAAGTATGCAGAGGAGTATACTCAGTTCATGGCTAGTCAAGAAGATTTCATGAGCACAAATGAAGAATAAATCACTATAGGTTACACTATTCTTCGAGAAGACTGTGATCTGGCTTTAGGTGAAAAATACAACATTGAGACTCAGATAAGTATGCAAAGGGGATGCAAGCTTTCAGACTTATCCTTTTAAGAGGTTGAAGTCATCAAGGAGGATGATCATGCAATGAAATTGATCATGTTTTGAATGACTTGTTTGAAGTCATTGGGGCAGGTTACACTATTCTTCAAGAAGACTGTGAGTTGGCTTCAGGTGGAGAAGGCAGCATTGAGACTCAAATAAGTATGCAAAATTGCTACAAAATGTCAAAATTGTTCTTTCAAGAAGTTGATAAAATTGAAGATGATATTTTTGAAGTAATCAAAGAGAAAGATCATGAAATGGAACTCAAGCATGTGACAGAAGGAGATAAGCCAAAAAATGATGTATGTCAAGAAACACAGGGTGAAGAGCCAACATACATTGATTTCTTGATGAGACACAACATCATAAAAAATCAGCATTCAATAATTTTTAAAGAACAAGAAGAATATGTATATATTGGGGACATGTTTGATTCTGATTCATTTGGATGCAGGTAAATTAAGGTGACAAACGAGAAGGGCAAGTCATCAGAGTTTCATACTATTCAATCACCTATTTGGCATCATAAGTTTTTGTATCATAAAGGATACTTTAGAAATCTTCCTTTTGATCTGGGAGGTAGGCAAACTAATGTAGTTAGGTAGTTTCCCTTTTTTGCATTGCTTTGTTTCCCTACTTTATTTTCCTGCTTTTCTTTTAAATAAGTGTTCTTTGAACACATAAATGATAGTTCAAAATTTCAAATTTTTAAAAAATTCTCCAATACATTGAATGCCTCTCAAATCTTTAGAAATCCCCAAGGTACCTTGCACTGCCACTTGCAAAACGTGTCTATCCCGCTATTCCATAAAGATTGAGTAGGATCCGCTAACAGTTATCTGAGTTTAATGCCATTTTGAGACTTGATAGGTAAATAAATACCTATTAGCAAGGTTTAAAGTTCACAAGTTCTCAAAGATTCTTACATCTGCATGAAAAATATCCTACTACTTGCATTTTTTGTGCTTAGTAAACTTGCTTCAGTGAAAGTGTATCTATTTTGCAAAAGTTGATACAAGTTACCATAGAGAAGATATAAAAATGGAGCGGGCACAATCTTCACATCAAGGAGCTGGGATGTATGAATCCCTTGATAAGTTTCTTGCAAGTAAATTGTATGCTTCAGCTCTTGCGTAGCTATTCAAGAACTATCCAAGGACCAGGTTTCTTGAAGCTGGCCCAGCAAGTGATTCAACAAAAATAAAGGATTATGCAGATGGCATCATGGATCCAATTCTTCAGAGAGCCAGTAGCAAAAATCTTAGAGAAGGGGCACATCAAAGGTGTCTACAGAGAGCTAGAGTAGGACAGTTTGAAACATTTGCCATGAGGATATGGACCTCATAACTGGCTCAATTCATTGTCCCAACTGTGCATTCATACCTTGACTTGGTCAAATTATGTGCAAACTTACTTCATGCACCTTTAGGCACCTTTCAACGAGGCCCATTCATAGTGTAAATTACACCACAAGCTATCAGGGATATGTTAGCCCTGCATCATGATAGTACAGCTACATTTCCCACTGTTGCTAAGATGCAAAGAACATGGGAAAATATCAACACTCAGACAAGGTTCTTGAGATCTGAGTTACAATTGGGTGATGATGACACTACAGTGCCCACTCTCCCTACATTAAGAGCTCAATTCACACAGGCTAGCCAAGACGCATTGTCTATGATGGCTCTCATCTTTGGCATGAAAGATGATATGGAAATGTATGCAGAACAAATGGCTATCCTTTTCAGGTTGAAGACCATTGACAAAACCTAGGAGTATTGACTCAAATTTTTAGAATAAATTGTTTTCTCAATGGTAGAATAATTGGCCCATTTCAGATCAAAGGGAGTGTTCAGGTATTCTTCTTATTTGTTCCACCTCATGCTTTTTTAGAACTCTAAACTCTTTGCCCATCATACGTATATTAATATGTATGACCCATATTTTGATCTCCAAAGGACCATTCCTGTGTCTGCATGGACACACATTTTGTCAAAGACTAGTGACCCATATGAGTTCTAGGAATTATTTGTCACTCCTACTTTTTGCCATCTCAGTAACATACCAATTATGAATAAATTATTCCCTAGTGTTTCAAATCTTTTAGCTAGTTGCCCAATTTCTTACAATTTCTATTTTGGATCGCACCATATCATTATAAGCATCCATGGTTTTTGTGGGGAATCAATATTGCTACCTAAGATCTTGAATCTTAGGTTAGCATTCCTAGAAGTCACTAGATAGGTATCCATAATTGATAATGAATTTGGCATGGGAAAGAGGAAAAGGAAAATGTATAATCTACTATGGATGACCAATGGAATGGTTTTGGAAACCAGAGATATTGAAGTTGTTTTGCTCAGAAAGCTAGCCTTTTTGGGTTTCATTTTAATAGAGGACAAATGGGTTTATGAACCAAATGATTTCATAGCTTCTTGGATAAGAAATAATAGAGTCACAATCAGAATTGCACATGAGGGCCGCCCTTTTTGGGAAACCAAGAAAAATCCTAGGGAAGACAATCCTAGATTTTATGTTGAGTTAATAGACTTGCCACTTCCACAAAATAGACCATGGGAGACATTCTATGTTAAACAGAGAGATTA
This sequence comes from Torreya grandis, assembly GCA_037957365.1. Taxonomy (NCBI): domain Eukaryota; kingdom Viridiplantae; phylum Streptophyta; class Pinopsida; order Cupressales; family Taxaceae; genus Torreya; species Torreya grandis. The sequence goes on along the minus strand of JARHVA010000091.1, from coordinate 642,943 downwards.
TGATCCTAAAGTCAGAATGATTTTTGGCTTAAGGAGAGATTTAAAGAATAAATATTGGGATACTGAGAAGATAGAGGCCTATTGGAAGTATAGGCAAGAAATTTGTCAAACAACCCATTATTTCAAGAATGTAGACACAGATGAAAGATGGGAAGAACTATGGGATGAGTGTCATCTCTCCCCTGAATCTAGCCTAGAGATAGGTAATTTTCCTACACCAGGTGAAGAACAGGAAGCTAGGGCTGGGTCAAGCCAAGAGTCATAAGCCTTAAAGCAAACTAAAACTATAGCAACTATATCAGTTTGGCCTGAATCCCTCAGCACCATAGAAATGCAAAAAAGTGTGGTGCCTTCAACATCACAAGCTTCCCCATCAGCCTCGATTATAGATGTTCCCAGTTCCCCACAAGCCTAATTGAAAGGAGCAAAAATACAGCCAGAAGAAGAGACACCCAAGAAATGAAAGAGGGTGCAGTTTTAATTAACTTCAGAGGAGGAGATGGACACTTCACAGTGTCAATTATAGGGTACTATAATTTCTCCTTAAGTAGGTACTACTCCTCCCTCTCCTTCTCAGTCTATTTCTTCTCCTGTTGGCATGATGCCTTCATCTAGCTAGATGACATCCCCTGCCACTTCTGCCATTCCTATTTCTCACTTTATCCCATTTATGCCACCTCAAGATTTAACATTACCTTATTTTTCCCCTTTTGTTCCCAAGAAACCTTTCCCTTAGATTGCCCATAGCCAACAATTGGCTATTCAATATGGTCTACCATAGGGACATCCTTTTGTGCGTGGGCACATTGCCTCTCCTTCCACCTTCTAGACCCAAGCAGATGTTGCTAGGAAGGCAAGGGAAGCCTAAAGAGAGAAGAAGAAGATTAAGGAGAATAAGGCTTTGGCTACTCCCCATTTACGGTCATAATTTGACTCCATTCATCAACAATTGATGGTGACTCATTTGTCACTAAATGTAATAAAGCCAGCTGAGCAAATGTAGCTAGAGGATTATACGATGAATTTTGTAGCCATCAACATGTCACTCTTTAGGCCACATGACAAAGTTGAGCTACTAACTGAATCTACTTCTGTAGTTACTGAAGATTATTTGAAGATATCAAGAAGGCTACAAAAGGTGGAAGCTGAGCTAGCAAAGGAAAAGGTAAATTGTGATAGTTTGGCCTCAGAAATCAATAGTAAAAATAATGAGGTAGAGAGTCTGAATAAATAATTGTAAAATACTGTTTCTCTTCAAACTCACTGGGTAGTTCAGGCCCAAAAATATTCTTTAAATGCAGAGCTCATGTAGGTAAAGAATGCGATGACAACCCTCAGGCATGAAAAGACAACACTACAAAGGAAGAGTGAGGAGAACCTATTGTAGGTTACCCAATTGCAACAAAAGCTGCTAGATGAATAGAATAACACTACGGTCATAATAGCCCAATTTCATTCAGAGCAATAGAGAGCAACAAAATTGACACTAGAGCTGGCTAATAGGCCAAAGAGTGTTAGAGTATTAAGTTTGGTAAGGGAGCTATACGAATCCATGTGGAAGAGAATATTTTCAAAGATTAATCAGCTCAGGCCTTCTCTCACCTTCCTGCTAAATGCACAGGAATTATGGAAAAAGGTGGAGAGTTTAGTTGTAAATACTTTGGCTACAGTCTCTGAAAGAGTAATGGACTCAAAAATATTGCTGCAAAAGCTGTATGATGTAATGGATGAAACACTGTCAGCAGTAGGAATCAATGACAGAATGTTCACTACCAAGCAGGTGAATGAAGTTCTCAGTTGCAATTCGGCAGCCAATAGTTGCAAGGAGCTTTTGGATGTCATGAAGGAAGGAATCAATGAAATGAAATAGTAGGTTGAAGATTTAGTGCAACTAGGTTTTCCTTCTCCATTTCCTAATGACAACACCGTGCTAGTGGTAGAAGAAATTGAACCTTTGTTGTTGGAAAAATAGAAAGATCAAATAGTTTTCCAAGATCTAAGGGATGTTTCATCAGTCCCTAAAGTAGAAGCTGTCTTGGTTCTTGTTTCTTAGCTCGAATTCAAATTGAAGGCTATGATTCAAATTTTGCAACATTTTTCACACAAGGATAATATTAACCTTGATTTAGCCTTTAATGAATTGCATAGTAAGAAAGGGTTATCTGATGAAGAGTGGTCCATCTACCAGACAACATCGTTGAAGCTGTAATTTTGAATTTTTGATTTAGCAGGAGTCATGGTTTGTTTTTGAGTAGGCTCAAAAGTCCTTGGGGTCACCAATAATTGTAGAGTAAAATTTTACTCTACATTTCATTCTATTTTTTAGTCACACACCACAAAATTTTTCCTTTGCATACTATGGTCTGAGATGGCAAAGTTTTGAAACAGAGCATGGGCTCTATTTTCCCTTTTTGATTCATTTTGTCTAAGTGTTGGAATCAAGTGGAACCTGTCAAGTGTCATCATCTGAGGCATCCTTCTCAGTGGAAATTGCTAAGTGTCATCATCTGAGGCACCTTTTATATTCTCTATGAGTTGGTCAGAATATGCCATGTATCTCATAGTGATTTAGCAGAATGCACCAAGTGTCAGTGTCTGTAGTTATATATCAACACCCGCATTTTATCTCTTTACAGTAGAAGGTTTCAAAAGGCTAAGTATCAAGATCAGGCAAAAAGTGCCAAGTTGAAATAGTGGAAGGCCTCAGCATTGCTTTTCTAAAAGCAGTGGAAGTTGCCACGTATCTTCCTAGAAGCGACAGTTGGCATCTAAAATATGTTTGGTTCAACAACTTAGTACAATCAGGCAGTTCAAAGGAGCATCCCAAAAAAACCAAAGGGTCAAGTGCCCTTTCAGAAGGTAGTAAGGCACAAGCAAACCATTCAATCAGAGGCTACCAAGTGTGATTTATCAAGCCACTTTCTACTCCATTCCTAGAAGAAGTGGAAGATGCCACGTATCTTCCCAGAAGCAGTGGAAGCCACCACATGTCATCATCCGAAAGATCTTCTTCATTTTTCATTGTTGAATAAAGACTGTGGTGGGTCCTGGGTTTTATTTCTAAAAGTATATGGAAGCTACCAAGTGTCACCATCCATAGGAGCCTAACATGTGTCTTGAGCATTTCCATAGTATAGCTAAGAAGCAGCAGAGATTGCCATGTGTCTTTTGTTGAAGAAAGTAGAGATTGCCACCTATCCCTATGCCCATTTTCAAAGTTGCTCAGGTAAGAAATGCAGTGAGTCTTATTTTCTTTCAAGCTATTGAGGTTTTGAGGAAGTAAATGGTGACAAGTGTCAAAGGTAGAATGATCATGAGCCAAGACACAAAAGAGTATAAGTTATGTGGAAAATGCCATGCGTCTTCGATAGTTGCTGTGAAACATGACAAGTGTTGTCCTCTGGCATCTCCTAAAGTAATAAGAAGATTTTTAGGGAATTGACTAAGTGTCCTCTTCCATTTAATAGAATAGAGCATCTTGTGTATCTATTTTAGCAAGTGAACTATAGGGAAACAAAGAGGGAAACTCAGTGGGAGTTATTTCCAGTAGATGGAGCAGTTCATTGGGTAGATATTTGGGGCCTGCAAACATTGAAAGCACCGTCTGTTTGTCCCCTGTGAGATAAAGGTAGGATAGATAGTTGCACAACTAAGTAGGTGATGGAATGAGAGATTCTAGCTTGGGGAGAGGCACTAGAGATGAATCAACATGCCACAGTCAGGGCAGACACTCTACTCCAGCATGGCCCTTCTTGACAAGACTAGAATGCATCCAAGGCATTAAATGCATTGAATGGGTCACTCCATGGGACAAAGTGCCAAGCCTCCCTCAGGCCTATGTATAATGTAATATCTTATATCGTTTTGAGGGAATCAGAGGCTATAAAGAGGAGTGCAGGGATCACCAAATGATAATGATATACTAAGAGAGAGAAATTTTTGAGAGAGAATTATTGTAACTATTTTAGACTTTCTAGAGATGTGGCTAAGTAATATCATTTACTTTTGTCTCATTTTCTTGAGTTGAAAGGTTTTTATGACTATACGTGTTTCTGCACCTTTTGTATGACTGGAAGATTTAAATAAGAATATTGAACCCTATGCCTTTGTTGATATTATCTATGTCATTTGCAAAAGTAATCTAGACTGTAGATTTTCTAGAGCTGAGATTAGGAGTGTCATTTGCTTTTGTCTCATTTTCTTGAGTTGGAAGGTTTACATAACTGTACGTGTTTCTGCACCTCTTATGTGATTGGAAGATTCAAATAAGAAGATTGAACCCTATGCTTTTTTTGACATTTTATGTATCTTAGCAAAAGAATTCGATGCTGTGAGCCTTTGTTTCTATTGTTTCAATATTTTACATTGATCATGCACTTGTTTGCTCTTAAATGTAAATGAATCCTACATATAGTCTCACTATGCTTAGGATTGAGGTCAAATTACATTCAGGCACATCGCCATAGATTAGGTTTTCTTTCTTTGCATTTGCATTTTTGTTTAAATTCCTATCCCTTTTTCCCCAACACTTGATATAAATAAGAGACCAACTTCTCTAAAATCTGGAGGTTGTTTCAAGTCACATGTCCCACATCTTGAAACTTCCCATTGTTGGTGTCTGAAACAAAGCACAATTTTAAACATCAACACTTTTCATAACACCTTAAGGTGTTCATGTTGCATTATACAACAATGAATCACCTCGTCATGATCCATTTTATAAAGATATATTGGGATGAATTGATAAGGTGTGGCATGAACCATGAGTTTCTTTTTCTCCTATGTGATGAGAGACTCAGGTGCAGAGATAATGTTTAAAAATTCCATAATATCTTCTAGTTCTTTAGGTACCCATGTAACTCAGAAGAGCTATACATTAGGAATATCATCTTCTATGGTGTATGAGTGTTTTCCATTCTCAATCTGGGACATGTGGTCAGGTCCATAGTTAGCCTTTCTTGGTTTTACCATTACAAAAAATTAGAATTATTAGAATAAAACAATCCATTGACAAATTATTCCATGTATCACTAGTTTGTTGATAAGGTATTTCAAGTCCTCATGATCTATATAGAATGTAAAAGGAGTGGTTAGAAGATACTACCTAAAATTTTATAGAGTGTAGACCATTGTGAAAGGTTCACACTTGATGGTGATATAGTTCCTTTCAGCCAGTTTCAACTTCCTACTAGCAAAGTAAATGGGGTGATCCAAGTGTCATTCATCTGGTTGTGCAAGTATCATGCTAAATTCCATGCCAGATGCATCAACATGAACATGGAAAGGCTTTATCTAATCAGGGAATTGTAAGATAGGAGTAGTAATTAAATTTTCTGAGTGTTTTAAAAGCTGCTTTGCAAGAATTAGTCCATATAAACTATTCATTGTGATTTAAAATTTCTTCTAGGGGTGTGACAGTCTTGGCATAACCTCAGATAAACTTTCTATAATATCCCATGTATCTTAGGAAAGCACACACCTTATGCTGAGTCTTGGGCATTGGCAGATGAAAAATTATAGAGACCTTGGCTGGGTCCACCAGCCTTCCTTATAAATGATATGCCTAAGAAGTATGATAAAAGGTGTCATGAATAGGCATTTATTTAAATTTAAGGAAATTTGTAACAATTGATAGTGCTCAATCATGAGTCTCAGATTAGCACTGTGGTCCTAGAAAAACCCATATACTGTCCAGTCATCTAAGTAGAATTAGAGGAATTTGTGAATGAATTTTTTAGAAGCTTCAATTTCTATCTATGAAAACACTATTGGGGCATTTTTCAACCTAAAAGGCATGATGGTATAGGCAAAAGATTCCCATTCAGTAGTAAAAGTCATCTTAGATTGGTCTTCCTTAGCTATTTGGACTTGGTGGTACCCCAAGAACATATCCATAAAAGAATACACTTCATAACCAATAACACCTTCTAGGATTTCCCCTATAAAAGTCATTGGAAAGGGATCAATCACATAGGATGCATTGAGCATTATATAGTCCACACAAATATGTATACATCCATCCTTTTTGATACCAATTATCATGGGACTAATCTAATCAAATTTGACAATGGGATTAATGACTCTAGTGTGGAGTGTGTTGTCAATCTCTTCTTTCACTCATGACTGAAGATTAGGATTCATTCTATATAGTTGTTTCTTTACTGGTTGAGTGTCATTAACTAGATTAATGTGAATTTTACCTAAAGATGGGTGGAATCCCTTCATATCACTATAGTTCCTCAAGAAAACATCTTGGTACTCTTTTAACAACTCAAATATTTGTGAGATCTCTGTATCAATCCAATAGTTCCTGATGGTATCCATCTTTGGTTCTTGCTCTATGTCAATGTTGTGTTGTACAATTTGAATAGGTCTATGGTAGGAGTTATCTATTTGGAGACTTGTATCTTGAATAGTTCATATACCAACACTTGTAGGGACATTTAAATGGTTAGTCAAGGGGTTGATTAAAGTATATCCTTCACCTTCCTCTACATAGAAGACAAGTTTTTGCTTTCCCAGGTGGATCTCCTCATGTCATTATTCATTAGGAAATGGAGTAGGCATAAAAATTGGAAGTGTTGGAGGCTCATGAAATAAGTGTAAAGGTTTCTCAAGTTCTTGATGGATGTTTCGTATGTGGTCTTCTAAGGGACTTGAGTCTATAATAACTACTTCATGTATGGCCTAAAGAGTGAGGTGCAAGTCCATCCTTGATGAAGAGTAGGATATCAATGACATCATGTTCTCCTTTAGTAAATGCCAAAATATGTTACCCATGTGCCTCTCTTTATGAATATACCACGCCCATACCCAAGTGCATAGAGTCCCATAGAATGCATGCACCCATATGTACTCTAGTAAACTTGTTTCCTCAACTCTCTATATACTCTCACAAGCCTCAATGTGTGGTTAGACTGCTTGCATGCCACTATAACTACGGGTTCCTTTTATCTTATTATTGTGGTGAAATTGGTGATGGAGAGTAGATCATACTTGATCCCAATTCAAAAGGCATGCTTTATGTGTATGCCACCATCTTGTTGTGGAGCCATAAAAAGGTGATCCAATGACCTCATCTGATTAACCTCAGTGTTATATAATTAATCAAGGCACTAGAAAAAATCATGCACCTCCATTTATCCTTGGAACCATGGGGATTCATCAAGTCTTTCTATTGGTGGTCCTACCAGTGGCCCTCTCATTGATAAACTCATGAGGCACACAAACTTTTGACATTTAGGAAACTAGCATGAGAAGTTTTCTCCTTTGTTGATGGTGTTACATATCCTTTCAATGAGATCATAGTCATCATGGTCCCAACAAGTACAAACATTATTTGTAGTATTAGAAATTGACTGGGTATCTGTCCAACATAAAATACCATTTAGGGTTGGATCATGTTGCTCATAATTCTAGGCTATGAAATTATATAGGTGGTTGATGTCTTCATCAATATTTATGGGATATATATAAGGAGGTCCTTATGCTTGGTCAAAATATATTACTATGTGATGATCAATGTTATCAAAACTAATATATTGGTTTTTAAAGCTCAAGTCTGCATGGTTCTCATAGTACCAAGGCCTTCCTAGTAAGGCTAGATAATCATCAGCTTCAACTAATTCCAGAACCTCAAAATTTTATTTAAAAGGAACTCTAAGTATGTCGACTCTGTCATTCTTAAGGACCCCAATAGGGTGCACTCAAGTCTTATTTTCCATAAATAAGATGTGAGGTGAAGGCTGTAGGGATGGACTAGACATTTTTTTAGGCATATTTAGTGAGAGAATTAACTTTTGCATCAGTATATACTAGAATGTCCTGGATTACCCATCCATTGATGGAAACATTAACAAATATTTCTCCATCTTTGGGTAGAGTGGAGGAACTAGGATTTTCCTAATGCCAAACATGATTTAAATAGTGGTCTTCACTTTGATGACTATGAGGGTGTACTTCAAGTGGTAAGTTGGTTTGAATTTTAAACCAAGCACTTAGCTGGGGAACAATGTCCTCATCCAACATATGCTTGTATAGTTCCTAAAAATTCTACCACACCAAATGTCAAGGTTTGGCTTTTGTTTGCACTACAACATGTTGTGTCACATCCTTGTCTTTGAGGTATTGAATCTCACTTTGAAGCTCTCATACGAGTGACATTGTATCTTGAAGGACATCATTTTACTACTAAGCATTAGGGTACTTTTTAGCTCATGGTTCTTCTTGATGTACCTTTTCTATTCGATTGGTTATGGATTGAGTTTATCCCCCACTACGATTGGTGATATTTACTTGTTATACTATTGGGATGGTTGGGCATGCATGACATTATGGTTTATTTATTTGAATCATTTCTATTTCCTTTTAATTGTGCTCCTTAGTGATGACTACATATTGATTAGGACACTCTTCTAGTTGATGGTCTTTTTTATAAAATGCACATGTTGGGCACTCTAAGAAATCTCTTTAAAGGTGGTCTGGTGACCCACACTTGTAACAAGTCTTGGGTGGAAATCATCCACCTCCTCATCCATCCCCTCTCCCTCACCCATAGTAGCCACCATTGTCTGGGGTATTAACGATTAAGGTTTGGCACATGTCGTACACTTGAGATTCATAGATGTCACTGATCAATCAATAGTCATTAGTGTCATGGGTATAGGAATCATAAATCTTACAATACTTAGACACCTTAGTGTTTATACATCATTTTAAAAGAGGATAATAATGGACATCATGTTCTTCATGGTAGATCTCACAAGTTCATTTTAGTACCACGTAGATGTTCTTGCATGGGTAGTTGTTCCTTATATGCCCTTCAGTTTTATAGTCAGTACACCAAACACCATTACATTTCTCATGTGCATTATTTTCCATTAAATTTTAAATTTATGATGTCATGGATGTTATATGTACCTTCATAAAGGGACTAATCCTGATATTCATGCTTCTAACTAATTTAGTGCAGAGGGTAGCTTTCAAAGCTTCATGCACATTGGTGAATTTTTTTTGTGATAGGGTACATCAAAAAGGTAATAATAATCCTCTCAAAAACCATTAAGCATGCCAAGTAATATTTATTTCAAATGAAAATTTAGAAAGCAAGGTTTTAAATTATGCGTCATACTCATGTATGCTTTCTATAAGTCCTTGATTTATGTCTTTCAATTCTGCTATACTTTACTACTCAAATTTAGGAATGTTAAATTATTATAGGAAGGCTACTTTGAGCTAATCATAGTTGACCATCACTTGTTGAGGGTTAAAATTTTTATACCATTTGTGCACGTGCTCTAAAAGCATAGTTTGAAACTACATAACCTTTTATTTAAAAGATGTGATTTTGCATGCTCTCAAAATCAATTCACACTTGTGGACATGCTTAATTGCATTCTCTACCCCTCAGTACTCAAGTAAGTGTAATGTCATCTCATAGTGGATTGTAGTGGGTTATGCTAGTTAAATGCGTGGTTGCTAGGAATATCCAACCCCTATTCCATGAGGAGGGGGTCCACTTCTGCTTGTATCTCTTCCTAATCCTCATCCAATACCTCCAGTAGTAGTTCCCATGGAAAGAGGCATGGTAGAGGGTTGGTTTACCAAGTTTGGGATTGTATTCTAGCCTTGAGGTCTAGATCTACTAGGCATTCCAATCTATGCCACATAATTCCTTTGAAGAGGAAAAGATAATGTAGATTCTAGATAAGTGTCAACTAGTCTAGTTCCAGTCTCCCTTACTGGTTCAATTTTTGATTTTGAACTATCTATATCCTAATTTTTTTATGTACTCTGTTTGACTCAAAGGCATGAGCACGTACTATGGTAGAGGAGCCTAGTTAATTTATACTTGGTTCTTTGACTCTTGAAGTCCATCTCACTTCTCCTTCATAAGATAGAAGTGGTAAATATCATGGGTCAAAAGTGATGGGTTCCTTGTGCATGTACACTTCCCTATAGCTCCTTATGACACTCCTAGAGGTCTCCCAGTCTCTTCCCATGTTTCTAACTCCCATGATCCTTTGTCAAGATTCATCATACTTCTATTTTCATAATGTTTTTTGGCTTGATACCATGTTGGAACATAATCTTCAATCAAACCTTAGTCTCCCCTTCTAAATGTGTGGCTCATGCATAGGAAATTTATCCCTCCATGGGTAGAGTTTCCAACCCAAGGTCAACAATTAATTTATTAATTTTAAAGGAAAAAAATAAAAGATAGCATCCCCTCGGCTCTCATAGAAATTAGAATTTTGCTTCCTCAAGACATGAATAGATGGTCACAACATACTCCAAAATGTAGTTGTTCTGAATGCCTCTCCACCAAAAGTTAACTGCTTGCATACAATAAATCTAAGTTGTGCTAAACTCTTCTACCATTCAAGTGTCTAGGGTTTCCTTCTTCCAATATTTCTAAATCATCCTTGAGTATATGCTAAGATCCAAGCATGCAAGACAACTATAGATATTTTGGTTAACTATTATTTTGATGTACCCACTATTATTTCTAGATCATCCTTGAGTTTATGTTAAGATCCAAGCATGCAATATTTCTAGGTTAACTATAGATATTTTTCTCTACCCACTATCGTGCAAAGATTCTTATTTCAAGAAATGGAATTGCAAAGTTATCTTCAATACTAGTAACCCATTCTTTAATATTCTCTAACATAATGGGCTCAAACCTTTTCCCATGATTATGCTTTAATTACCTCAAGTTCTAGTAATGGAATTAAAATGTTGGGTTCTTTTAGTTAGTTCCAACTTCGACACTGAAGTTTCTCCCAATAAGCTAATGCACTAGCCCTATCATGTGAGAGCTAAATCTTGTGCACTCACTCGAAGCATACAATGAAAGATTGGTTCCCAAGGCTTTGTAACATAATGATGTATGTTTGTTCACCCTTCATATTACACCTCTTAGAGGATTATTCAATACCATGAATATACTATTATTATCCTTCTTGTCCTAGATGCAACTATCACTATTACTAAGATCATCATTATTATCAACAGTAGTGACTCAAAAAAGAAAAAGATATAAATAACAAGACACATAACTAAATCATATCCCTTGCTAACACTTAGTGCATTTCATCATTCATAACATAATAATGCAATAATTGATGTCTTCCATTATATGCTTAGTGAATTACAAAATAGGGCTCTATTATCTATTCTCTAAAAACCATTCTCGTAATTGATTACAATAGGGGTATTTATACTTGTTTTGCCCTGATAAAGTGTCATAATTATAATTTTCATGAGTAGATGGCACATATAATCCCAAAAAATTGACATTCATGGCTCTTACAATAAGTTCTTCCTATAGACTCAGGTCCCTACACCCCTAAATCCTTGCTCTATTCTATATTCTAGTGGTCATGTGTTTTATTCCTCATAAGTTGGTACAAAACCTATGATCAATGGGGTTGAAGTGTCCCATTTGAATTTTTATTTTAACTACTCCCATGTCCTTGGTGCTCCACTTTCTATGTGCTCCACTTCCCACATGCTCCCTTAGTCTTCTGCTTTTATCCCCAATCCTCTATTCTTGGGTCCCTCATGACTTGTCTTCTTAATTAGGTCCTCTCGTGCTGGGTCTCCTACGCCATTGTCCTCCCACACCTAGAAATTTATATGCCATGACACTTTTGTGCCTATCAACTATGATCTATGGTCCTCCAGCACCATGGTCCTTCCATGCCATGCTGAACTTGCATCAAAATAGACAATGATTCTTTCGCATCATGTGCCAAAATAGAACAACACTTAGTCAAAATTTATGGGCTAATATGGGAAAAACCAAAAGAGATGTTTAATGGATTTTAGGTGGTGATAGGATTGGCAAGTGGGATTCAAAACCCCCATGTTTTTGAGTTGATCCTCCATAGGCAAACCTTGGTAAATGATACACCAAAGGAAGTGGGATTTTTTAGGTTCAATACAAGATGCTAATATATTATCAATCCTATGAGCCTAAACATGATGGAGAGATTTAAGAGACTATCAAATATTAAGGGATTCTATATCCATATATTGAGGGGCTAAAATATTATAACTGAGCCTAGGGGAGTATTGAAAAAATGACATGGTTGTTAATCAGGACTAGTCCTTCCACCATGGCATAAGAGAGGAAGCTCCAATTTTGTGTAAGTACTCTTTAGGTATGGAACTTTGTAATTCACAAATGGATTTTACATCTTCCTTATTTAGATTTAACTTAGACTTAACCATATTCCAAGGAAGGCAATCCTAAATAACCTTATAAAAGAGGTCTCCAATCGTGTGAATACCTTTCCAATATCCTCAGGATTTGACCCAAGAGACCATGATAAAAGGGGAATTATGGAAATTCAACATGGGAAACCACCATAGGGATTGATAATTAAGAGAAAAACTATTTCTAAGACCTTACCCCACCTAAATGAGATGAGTTTTGAGTTTTTCCTAGGCCTTCTAGATGATTTACATGATAAAATTGCCCCCTATATTAACCGACATATGAGTGATGAAAACACTATGCAAACCAATCCCTCATTAGGCCTTTCTACTAAGAGATAACCCTTGAGAGATTTAATAAGTCAATAAGATCTTCCAAGCCTCATCTCCTTTCAAGATTCTAATGATCCATTTAACACCAAGAGCAATCCCTTAAATTTTAATATCAATGAGCCCAAGCCCACTAGCTTCTTTAGGGTGACAACAAATAGCCCAAGAGACTCAGTGAAAATCATGGTGCCCTTCATAATTAACACATATAAAGTTTCTCAAGAGATTTTACATCTTTTCATAAGAATCATTGGAATAATCCCAACAAGATGAGTAATAAACATGAGTAGCAGTGAGCACCTTAGAACATATTTCAAACTTCCCAGCCAAGGTCAATGGTTTGGTGACCCAGAGTGAGATTTTTTCTCTACCTTTTAAATCACATAGGACCAAAACTTTGTAGGTGAGGATTTAAAATAAAATTGAATGCCAATAAATTTAAATTAGACCCTAGGAAGGATCCATTACCACTTATATCCCTCTAACCAAGGAGGTTTTGGTGAAAGGGACTAGTGATAACATTGTGTGTTTTACCATTATATGGAAGACCCAGGGGCAAGACAAAAAATGTCAAGACATTCTATAACATAGTTAATAGAGTCTTCATGTTCTTGAAGAGTGTGGAGGGAGTTATCAACAAAGTTCCCATTGATCAAATAATATTCTGAGTTAGGGAGATAAACACCCTTCACCAATCCCCTGGAAGCATGGCTATCCAAAAGATAATTAAAGCCCTTTGGAGTCAAAACATAAGGGGAAGGTGAAGGGGGGTACCCATGTTTGATAGATATACAAAGATCAAAATTTTGGGATTAGGAACTGCTAATAGTAATACAAGCACCCACTTCCTGAAACAACATTTTAATAGTGTGAACAAACCTGGGACCAAACCCAAGAGCTTAAATCATAGCCATGATAAAAGGCCATTTAATTTAATCATAACATTTCTCAAAGTCATTCTTCATGAATAATTCCTTATGGTTGGATATCATATCCCATTCCATACCTTCATAGATAAAAATAACATTATCTAATATGTATCAGTGTTGAATAAACCATGTTTGTTCACTTATCACAATTAAGGGGATCAAATGCTTGATTTTGAGGGCTCAAGTTTTAGCTATGATTTTGTAAGAAACATTAAGCAAGGTGATGGGCCTATAGATAGTAATTACCCCAGGATCAAAAACCTTAAAAATGAACTTGATGTTACCTTGATTAATGAGATGACCTAAAGAGTTGGATAAAATAACTTTAGAATAGACTTTATGAAGATCAGGTCCAACTGTATTCTAGAGGGTTGGATAGAATTCATAGAGAAACCCATCAAATCTTGGGGCCTTGTTAACGAACATATTCACAATGGCTTATTTAATTTCATTAAAGTTGAGGGGCCTATCACAGGAAACTCTTTGAGTTTATAAGAGTTTACAGGGGACCAATTTAAGGTATTTAGAAAGAGCAGCTTCATAAACAGGGGAGGAGGGTTGTACAATAAACACTCTATGATAGTGATGCATAAAATCTTGTAAGATGTTAGGTAATTTGTTAAATCTATTTGAAACGCATATAATAGCTTTTTTTTGTCTACAACATGTCTTGAATAGAGGAGAGAAAAATTCTTGAGTCAATTTATCTCCAAGTTTAAACCAATGCATCTATTCTCTAAGATGTGCTCCTATGGCTTTGTAATCCTCGATCGAATGGAGCTTATACTCCACATGGAATCCTGAGTCTACAAATGAGGGATTAATAACACAACTTCAAACTATTTTGAAACCCTAAGATATTTATAATTTGTATCATTATGAATACATCACCTAAAGAAAGCTGATTTTTACCATAAATCCATAGAAAAGATGTGGTGTAGGCTATTACATCAACTCACCACTCGATCTAGATAATATCCCTTATTGGTCTAGGAGACATGTTCCAAATTATAATGATATGCCCCTTAGTCCCCTCATGTTTGAGATGGGAAGTATTGAAGTGAAACTAAGAATTATGGGATTTAACTTGTTAGATAGTCCACTAAATGTGGAATAAAATAGGATGATGGTCAAACAAGAAAGTGTTAGGGATCACATAAATAGGCTGATAATGGATAAGAGTGAAGAATAATAGGTCTTATTCTTATATCAAAGCATGATAAATCTATTTAAGAACTCAATCTTCTCCTTGACAAAAATTAGACCAAATAAACCAAGGATAATTTGATTCTCTCCTCTTGTGATGGTTGGGATTAAAAATACCAAATTTATTTTGCATGTAGAATAATGCTTCCCATTATCCAACACACCATCTCATGGGGAGACATACTCCTTTGTCTTTAGTAAAATCAAACATGTTGAAGTCACCACAAAGAATCCAATACACTTCCAGAATAGAGTATGCCAATCATCTCCAGAACAAGGTGCATTCTAAAACATCATTAGAGGAATATAAGATGACCAAGCCAATTATGCAATTACCAAAGTCAAAAAGAGTCTAGACAACCTAATGGCTGGGGTTGGAACCCTAGTAAATAATATTTATAAATAACTTAGGGTATAAAATGGTGACCCCCCATGACCAATCTTATGATAGGTGCCCTGATAAAGAGATCCATGCAAGATGGTGAGAATAATAGTATGATGCAAAAAATTAGAAATTTTGACTTCTTGCATGCAGAAATTTTTTATTTTGGAAAAATTATGACAACTATTTTTCACTGTATGCATATGTGTCAGATCAATGAGCCATCTAACATTCCAAGAGTAAACTATCATTGGGAATCATCAATATTCATATCATTTCCCTCTTTAAGACATGAGAGGGTTGTAAATTAATTAAAAGTTGAGCTAGGAATGGCATAGTCTACAAGTGAAAAAGGTTACCTTTTGTTTGGCACATAATCCTCATCTACAGAGGGTGAGAGGCTATGCGAGAGCCACATAATAGCCTTACGGTTGAGGATCATAAGACCATGGTTTGAATGTAAATCAGTCACCCCTAAAAGACACTGTGATGGAGTTTTAGGAGCAGGAGATGGGAAAGAAACAAAATGGGCAATGAAAATCTATTTTCAATTGAGAATATACATAAAGAATGACTTACACATAGTAATAAAAGCCAACAAAAAATAATTATAATGTAATTAAATTTCTCATTTAAAACTTTACTTATGAAAAGTAGAAGCCTTCAATTAGTTATAAAAATGGTTTAAAGAAAATTAAAATTTTAGTGGGCAAATAAAAATAAGGGTGAAAAATGCCAAGTCCCTATGGGAAGTAGAGGTTAGATATGATGGTGGTAGTGACTCAGGCAACTTCATGAGGACTGCAATATAAAGCACATGCAATAGTTTAGGACATTGCAAACATATTTTAACTAAAGTCTATGAGGATAAATAACAAGGAAACTTAGATTGCAAGTAGTAATTTACCAAAAAAAATAGTAATTCAGGGGAAGTCATATAACTATGAGCATAAGAACCAATTTTATTCCCTAATCATGAACATATTATTGCAGGTGTCTTGGGTGTTTGAAAAAACTAATGCAAGTAAATATTATTGAGAAAAACTACCTCAATATGGTAGATATTTTAAATAATCCCTAGTCAAAATCATGTATTTTACCTCTTTAAGACTTGCTCACATACATATATATAGAAAATATATATTTTATAACATCCCAATTCTCTTTACAAAGGGAAAAATCCCTATTGCAATACTAAAATGCCATATCAATTGTATACATTTTAATAGAGTAGTGTGTTTAATAAAAATTTAAAGTGAAGACTTGGTGAAAATCTATATTTTTTTACCATAAAATGGGATTATTTTCCCCTATATTGCCAAAAAGAGGCATTCAAAAGTTGCAACTTATTATGATACATTTTTTTTAATTAATTGTTAATTTATGGAAACAAATTCTCTAGAAAGAGAGGTAAAGTCAAACTCATAGTCATGGAATGTGAGAAAAGGCATTGGATACCTATATGATAAAATAAAATCCCTATGCTAGTGTATGCATGGATGCTATCTAGAAATAAAAAAATGAAAGGTAACTAGTAACTAGTAGTTCAATAAACCCATACCATCTACACTAGCACAATATATGAAAACCAAACAGGGAGGATAATTCCATACATTTTAGTAATGGTTTTTGTGAGTATAATGTTTACTAGGTTTAGAATATGGGAGATTATTTAAAATTTAGTATAGTTTGTGTGAGTAAAAAATTCACTAGTTTTAGAGACTTTGAGAGCCCTATTTTGATTTTGCACATCACATAATGGTTGTAAACATTTTCCCCTTATATTAAGAAGCTATCAGTGAATCTATCTCCTCAGTATGGGATACCATATATAATTTTTTTAATTTAAATTCAATGGGATACCATCATTACTTTCTAAGGATCGTTCAAATTTTTTATAAGTGTGTCTAACATAAGCTATAAGAACTTTATGACAACAACTAGACTAATAAAAATCTATGCTACCTATAAACTATTACTACCTTTAATGGGTTTTCCTAGTACCAAAAAAAAAAGTAATTCAGGGGAAATCATATAGCTATAATTATAAGAACCAAATTTATTCCCTGATCATGAACATAGTATTGCAGGTGTCTTGGGTGTTTGAACAAACTACTACAAGTAAATATTATTTAGAAAAACTACCTCGATATGGCAAAGATTTTAAATAATCCCCAGTCAAAAGCATGTATTTTACCTCTATAGGACCTACTCACATACATACATACATACATATACATATACATATACATATACATATACATATACATATACATATATATATATATATATATATATATATATATATATATATATATATATATATAATATAAATTTTATAACATCCCAATTCTCTTTACAAATGGAAAAATCCCTATTGCAATACCAAAATGCCATATCCATTGTATACATTTTAATAGAGTAGAGTGTTTAATAAAAATTTAAAATGAGGACTTGGTGAAAATCTGTATTTTTTTACCATAAAATGGGATTATTGTCCATTATATTTCTAAAAAGAGGCATTCAAAAGTTGTAACTTATTATGCTACAAATTTTTTAATTAATTGTTAATTTATGCAAACAAATCCTCTAGAAAGAGAGGTAAGGTCAAACTCATAGTCATGAAATGTGAAAAAAGGCATTGGATACCTATATGCTAAAATAAAATCCCTATGCCAGTGTATGCATGGACGCTATCTAAAAATAAAAAAATGAAAGGTAACTAGTAGCTAGTACTTCAATAAACCCATACCATCTACACTAGCACAATATATGAAAACCAAATAGGGAGGATAATTCCTTACATTTTAGTAATGGTTTTTGTGAGTATAATATTTTCTAGGTTTAGAATATGGGAAAATTATTTAAAATTTAATATAATTTATTTGAATACAAAATTCACTAGTTTTAGAGGCTTTGAGATCCCTATTTTGATTTTGCACATCACATAACGGTTGTAAACATTTTCCCCTTATATTAAGAAGCTATTAGTGAATCTATCTCCTCCGTATGGGATACCATCTATAATTTTTTTTACTTGAATTTAGTGGGATACCATCAGTACTTTCTAAGGATCATTTAAATTTTTTATAAGTGTGTCTAACATAAGCTATAATAATTTTATGACAACAACAACTGGACTAATAAAAATTTATGCTACCTATAAACTGTTACTACCTTTAATGGGTTTTCCTAGTACCATATATAAAATATTTAAGGCAGGATGAAAAACATGGTTAAGAATATTTTATTCTAGTTTTGAGACAAATAATATTGAATAACTGGCTTATATTTAGAAATTGAAAATATAAAATAATTATGCTCTCAAATTTTAATATATGAGTTTTCACAAGCTTAGGTAGACCAAAACAATACATAGTGCCTATTTATACCACTTCTACCTTGTCTTCTTCTAGCCATTCATTTGCATTTGCATCGACTCTTCATGTGGCCTTAGTCTTCGATACAAACCTTCCTTTGTATCGTGGTTGACTATCAGCTAAACTTTTCCAACATGCATACTATCAAATAAACACATAAAAAAATTGGTGAAAAACATGCTGTGAAAACCTTAGAGTTTGGAAACATTGAAAACATCTTTAATAATAAACAAACCAAGCTAAATATTCCAATTTTACCTTGATCTTTTTTTTGAAATTCCTATTATTATGCCTCTTCCTATATCTATGGAGTTGTTCATTTTGTTCTTCCACAATGTATTGTCCAATCCTAAATTCTCCATCTTTAGAAATTGAGATATTAGATTCAACAGTTCTTGCATAACCTTGAACCGATTGCATGGAACCCAAGCCACTATTTCATATAATGTTCATAATGATCAATATATAAGGTATTAAAAAAGTTTTATGTTTATCACATGTTATAGAGCCACCCATATAAGTCATTATGCTTAATATGAAATAACTATAAGTGTGGGTTGCATCTATTGGTGTAAATGCACACATTACATCAATGCCATGGGATGAGTTCTAAAACAAATGCATCATCTATGTTATAATATCTTCATAATTATTATTATTACATTAGGAATAATGTTATACAAAATGATATGCATAGTGGAGTGCAAAGTAAGAAAATTACCTTTCCACCCATGAAAACCCAAGTAAAAATGATGTCTTTGTACAAACAATTCTCTACAATAAGATATCCTATAGATTCTAATACATGGTGATTAATAATCATTTATAATTCTATTATAATTTGTGTTATTGAAGGTTGTAGCTAAATAATTTATACATCCATAATAGCAGCTTTCCCCTTTATTATCCTAGTCTAGGTTGTGGCTCTACATTTCTATGTAAATTTCAATATATAGAGGGTGAAATATGTAGTTTTATGGGAAAATGGAGTGAGGTTTAAGAAATTTTTAGTTACATTAGAAGGAATTGAAGGGATAGAGTGGGAGGAATTCCCCATCACTAAGGACTAAAAAGTAGAAATCACCATTTAGTTTGTAGCTCTAATTATTATATATGGACAATGCAGATTAACAAGAACTAGTTTGCAAATTCACCAGTCACATGCCATTTTTATTGACAATTTAATACATTTTAATAATGTATAAAATACTAAAACAAATTAGGGGAATTTCCAAATAAGTAAGACATCTTTGGTTTTGATGTTAGTGTCTCTATTATTTACGTCTTCCTTTTCTACTTTAACAAAACCCTTGTCAACATAAAAAACAATATCATATTCTATGATATTTTAGTTGTCCAAGAATAACATTCATGGTGCATAGGGATTGTAATAATTTAAACTTGTTTCACATAAAACATAGGTATAGGGTGTGGCATATAGTATCTGCAAACATATGACCTAGTTACTAATATCATTAAAAGGAAACTATCATGCTTGCAATTAAAATGTCTTGATTCAAGTGAACTAAAAAATAACATACATTTTTTTCAGTCAGTAAATATATATAGAAAATAATATTTTATATATTATTAGTTAAATAATTTATAATTTATCTATTAAAAATATTTATATGTTTTAAAGCACTCAAAATGAAGATATTTAATTCACTGAGAGATAAGAGTTTAATCCCTTCTTAAAACAAACTGATGCCAATAGTTATCCCTTCGGACTAATAATAAAGAATGGTATCAGGAAGTGAGTCATTCTATGGATCCAAAAAATATGGGCTTCCAATGTGACTCCAATTTTAAAAATTTAAAATTATGGGTCCAAGCTAGGCTTTGACCTTGTATATCAACCCCACTTCCCACTCCATTCTCATCTCATTCTATATTTTTTCTGCTCCACTTTTACCTACATTCCATTCTCATCTCTAAAATTGAAAAGAGTCTCTGAAATTCATCCTATCAATACCCCAATGTGAAGAGAGTAACCTACATATCAATACTTTAAAGAGGGATCAAGCCTGATGTAGTTTTCCCCACCTAAGAGTTGGTGAAAATGTAAATGATGATAGTATGTTAGTGGCTTTGATTGCCTTGAGTGTGCTTGAGATTAGAAAGATGGAAAATTTGAGATTAGGGATGATGTAGATGGTAGTATGTAGAAGTAGGGAAGAATAGGGACTAATAACCTTGATTGTACTTAGCTTGTTTCATGTTTGAATATGTATTTTGCATCTAATATCCATATAGTGGATATAAGGCTAAAAGTCATGTATTTATAGTGTTTTATTATTTGTGTGGATAATAAAAAATGTTTAAGCTGACCTTAGGAGGGTTTTACCTTTGAAAATGTATTTGTTTAGGAAACTTAGGGTAAAGGACATAGAAGCCATTTTGGAGACACTAGTGCCATGTGGCTCTAGTGTCCCTAATGTGTCGTTAATGTGCAACTAGCAGAACACTAGGCACAAAGGGTTATGATCAAGAAAAGAGGGTCTGGGACTATGTTTAAGCTGATAAGGGATGCCTATGGCCCACATGAAGGCTAGAAAAGTGTGAGAATAGGCTCTAGGATAGGTCTAGGGCTAAGTTACGAATAAGTAGTCTCAATTAGCACTCAAATACCAATTTTAGGTGATCACAAGAAGAAACAAAATGGGTGATAAAACTCTATTTTCAATTGAGAATGTACATAAAGAATGACTTAAACATAGTAATAAAATCCAATAAAAATAGTTATTAATGCAATTAAATTATTCATTGAAATCTTTACTTATGAAAAGTGGAAGCCTTAAATTAGTTAGAAAAATGGTATAAATAAAGGTAATAATTTAATGGGAAAAGAAAAACAAGGGCGTAAAGTGCCAAGTCCCTACAAGAAGTAGAGGTTAGATTTGATGGTGCTATTAATTTAGATAGCTTTGTGAGGCTTGCAATAAAAAGCTCACGCAACAGTGTAGGACCCTAAAAACATCTTTCAATTGAAGTATTAAGAGGATAAATAACAAGCAAACTTAGATTGCAAGTAGTAATTTACCAAAAAAATAGTAATTCAGTAGAAATCATATAATTGTGAGCACAAGAACCAATTTTCTTCCCTGACCCTGAACCTAGTATTGTAGGAGTCTTGGGTGTTAACACAAACTACTACAAGTAAATATCATTGAGAAAAATTACCTAGATATGGTAGAAATTTTAAATAATCCCTAGTCAAAATCATGCATTTTATCTCTTTAGGCCCTATTCACATAAATATATATAGAAAATATATTTTTTTATAAGAGCTCAATTCTCTTTGTAAAGAAAAAAATTCCTATTATAATACTAAAATTCCATATCCATTGCATAGATTTTAATAGAGTAGTGTGTATAATAAAAATTCAAAGTGAAGACTTGATGAAAATATGTATTTTTTGGCCATAAAATGGGATTATTGTCCCCTATATTGCTAAAATGAGGCATTCACAAGTTGAAACTTATTATGCTATTTTTTTTTAATTAATTGTTAATTTGTGCAAAAAACTTCTCTAAAAAGATAGGTAAGGTCAAACTCATGGTCATGAAATGTGAGAAAAGGCATTGGATACTTAGAGTCTAAAATAAAATCCCCATGCCAATGTACACATAACAGCTCTCTAGAAAGAAAAAAGTGAAAAGTAATTAGTAACTAGTTTTTTAAGAAACCTATACCATCTACATTGGCACAATATATGAAAACCAATCAAGGAGGATAATTCTTTACATTTTAGTAATGGTTTGTGTCAGTATAATATTTTTTAATTGTAAAACATAGGAGAATTCCTTACAATTTAGTATAGTTTGTGTGAGTATAAAATTCAATAGTTTTAGAGGCTTTAATAGCCTTGTTTTGATTTTACACATCCCAAAATGGTCATAAAAATTTTTCCTTTCTATTAAGAAGATATAAGTGAATATGTCTTCTTGTTGACCAAATTTTGGTCCTACAGGCCCAAAAAATTGGTCTCCCTTTTGAATTTTCTTTAGGGGGACTGATTAGTCAGTCTCTAATATCTTCTCCTTACTATAATTTTCATTTTTTTCCTTTGTCGAAGGCTTGTTCTATGAAAGAGTTAAGTGATTTGAGCCCTATAGGTTTTTGGGTTGATACAGAGGCTCATTTTGCTTCAAAAAATTGCCTTAAACAAGCCTTTTTGGTAAAGAAATGGGCCATTTCAGAGAAATACAAGTCTTTTACAAAGACTCTGAAGGTCAAGTGCCCTTGCAGAGGGTAGGCATGTGGAAAATGGGACCTTTAACAAAGCTCTGAGGGACACTTTAGGCCTAAGGTGCCATTGTAGAGGGTAGGAACACATTTGAAAGCATGTTTGCAAGAGAGAGAGGTAGAAGACCCAAATAGAAAGTTTCCTTCGAAAAAGTGACAAGGTGGAACCAAGGGATTTCTTCAAACTTTTTATCTAAAGAAAATCCAAGGGAGAAACCAAAGGGATATTTCCTTCAGAAAAAATGCCTAAAGGAATTCCTTCAGACATTTTGTTGAAGAAAAACACAAAATGGAAGGGTTGAGACTCTGAAGTCAGGTTTTCCTTCAGGAAAAATGCTCGAAGGAATTGAGATGACTAAGGGAGCCTAAAGGGTAGGTGCCCTTGCAGATGGTTCTCAGTGACCAAAAAGGGACCTTTTCCAAGCTCTGAAGGGACACTTTCCCTTTGGGAAGGTGTAATTGCAAAGGGCCAAATAAATTACCAAAGGGATGATAGGCCCGAGCATGCCAATCTTCACATAGTGAACTAGCCATTGGAGTTTAAATGTATGATGATGGGCGCGCGAATGTCAAATTTAAGGCAGCAAAATAGCCTTTGGTTTTTTAATAGTGACAAGCCTATAGATGTCAAATTTTATGGGATGCGTCGATAGAGAAAAGAGCTCAAAATTTTAGGAAAGAGACAAAAAATAGAAAGGAAAGAGGGAACAAAATAGAAAGGAAAGAGGGAACAAAATAGAGAATCCAAAATATGGCCATGCACACATATGACAACATTTGAAATGTTTCAAAAGATGCAACCAACCAAACATAGACATGAATTAAGTAGTTTAGGTGGCATAAAAAGTGTCAGCATAGGAAGATATTTGTAGTGACCCATGATTTTGTAGTGACATTTAATACGATCCATGATTTTGTAGTGATATTTAATATGGGTTAAGCACCAAAGTCAAGACCTACGACATCTACATCATGGTTATTTTAGGGTGTTTCTAGAAGGATGACACCAACATGAGAAAATTTCCTCTTTCATTGTATTCAATGTAGCATGGGCCGCTTATTCTAGAAAGCACCAAAGTTTTTTACTTGATATATATATATATATATATATATATATATATATATATAGTAACCTCTCAATTGAGAAGGAGATATCTCTCAGCTTGTATGGCAAAGCCCTATATGAATTTACCTTGAATCAAGACATAGTGCTTTTACCTCTATTTGAGTTTGCACTTTTGTATATGTCTATGGTTTTGTCTTGTGTTAAGTCATTTTATTTCATGTTTTCACATAATGATTCCAACATGTCTAGTGTATTGTGAGTTTCTTCTTTTGTAAGTCAGCAAGAAGTGTCCATAATAGAGTATAGGCACATGTGAATAGGCTACCATAGTGTGTCTTAAAAAGCCTATGGTGGTTCTTCCTCCCTGTATCTCTAGAGGACCCCCTATTGAAACACTAATGCAGAAGAGCTTTTCATGTCAAATGAAGTGTATATCAGCTTGTTCTAGGTATAAAGTGTATGTCAAAGTTGAGTAGATCAAAAGAATTTTGGTGCATCACTATTTAGATAGGTTTTATTTTAGTTATATCCTTCTCCTTTTTCACCCCCCATCATTAATAGTATTAGTAAAAGACTTCAGAGATGCATCAAAGAGAGCTAGCCCTTATCTAGATATTTTCCCCTCAATTTTGCTAGACCCATAGTAAAAGGGGAGTTTCCATTGTGCTGCATAGAAGAGAGAAGCTCATCCTTCTGTCAAGGGTGCAATCCATAGCATCAATAATTTTTGGCATGCTCGGTGGTATAGTTTGTCAAAGGAGTTGAAGGATTTTTTGGTGTGTTGTTTAAGTAATCAACCTTTGGAGGCATTTCAACCAACACCAATGGTGACTCTGAGTTGAATCAGTTGGTTAAGTAGTCTTGGTGCCATCAAGAAATCTCATTTTGGTATGTATAGTCCAATTGCTCAACAACATGGGCCTTGTATTCCTTCATATAACTTTGATCAAGCTTAGGTTGTTCATGAAATCACCTCAAGTAGCTCTCTTGGTTTCCCTTTACCTAGTGTAAAATAAATAATGCTGGAGTTTGAGAAGCAAGTGATAGAGATAAATAGATTGGAGGAGCAGAATAGATATTAACAAGAGCTTTAGGGCTTGAAATCCATGAAGGAGGAAGTAGCAAAATGGGAGAGTCCATTCATTCAAGGTAATTATCCATGTGTGCCTTCTTCCATTCCAAAGCAGCCCCTTCATATTCTAAATAAATCCCCCTCTTGTGTACCAAATCCTTTCTACCAGATAGTACTTGCTCACTCTAGATCATCTGATACATTAATCACTCCTGATCTTAATCCATTACACCTAGATTTTTGACACCAAAGGGCATTAGAGCAGCCTCCTATGGAATTGAACCTTCTCAATTCCTTAGGTTGTGAATCCTCCTTTGAAGGGAATACCATGAACTAGCATGCCTATCTTCTAGAAACTCTTCCTATACATCAATAGTCTCTTCCTAGTCTTCCTCAACCTCCTCAAGTCTTTCAACATGATGTCAAGATTACAAGTTGGAGGAGGGAATACCATGAAATAGCTCAAGGCCTTAGAAATGGTGAAGCTGCTCCTACTCATGGTGATCCTCATGATCTCCAAGAAAGGATCTTCCAAGAGAATATAGCCAGGAAAATTGTAGATTTGGAGTCTAGAATGAGATTCCTCACCCAAGGTGTGATGGATAGTTTAGACCAAACAATAGATTCCATGTCTGAACACACCCCATTTTCACTCCTTCAAGAGAGCTATCAAGCCACATATGATATAGATGAAGTGTTGGCCAAATGGAAGGATGAGAATAATTTGATTCTATATCAAGTACTTCCTCCTCTTCTACATGAGTTTGTCCATCAACCCTCCACTCCATTCTTTTTCAGGAAGGGAACTATTTTGAAAGAGGTAGGTGGAGAGGAGAGGATCCAATTTATAGCTACCCAAGAGGATATCATGAGTGATAATGATGATGAGATCATCATGGATGATCCCTTTGGAGATATCATCAATAAT
Organism: Torreya grandis; assembly: GCA_037957365.1. Lineage (NCBI taxonomy): Eukaryota > Viridiplantae > Streptophyta > Pinopsida > Cupressales > Taxaceae > Torreya > Torreya grandis. The sequence continues at coordinate 617,179 of JARHVA010000091.1, read as the reverse complement.
AGAGAAGACACATGTCATGCATACATATGGATGTTCTAGCAATATGAAGAATAAGTTGACAAACTTTATTTGTCAACAATAGATGATGAGGAAAGTAAGCATGGTGAGATCTCTCCTCCCTTGTTTGATGAAATTACTTGTTTCTTTGATGAAGAGAATGACCATGCCATGGGAATCAAGTTGGAGGAGGATCAAGAGCATGTTTGGGAATAACTAGAGACTCTTGTTTTTTAGCAAGAAAGGGAGAGGCTTGTCCATCTTGTTGAAACTATTGAAGAAGAGAGCCTTGAGAAAGAAGGTGACATTCTATAGGATAAGCAATCAGTTTGTGATCTCATTGCAGACATCACAATAGACATACTTCTCTAATAAATCCATGATGAAGTAGAAGATCAATTTGATAGACTCTTCAATGAGGTAGAAGGGAACAAGTCAATCCATAATTCATATCAAGGGGGTTATGAGCTAGATGATCCCTATGGTAACGAGCTAGCAACCATTGACTTCTTGGTGAGATACACTAGCATGAAGGGATAACATGAGGCAAGCTTCCAAGAGCAAGATGAATTAATATATGTTGGAAGCATGTTTTACCCTGATTTAATTGGATACAAGCCAATCAAGGTGGTAGGCAAGTAGGCGAGTCACCAAGTCTCTATTCCATTCAGTCACTTGTCTGGCACCATAATTTTTCTTACCGTGGAGGCTTGAAAAGTTTTCCCTTTGATCCATGAGGGAGGAAAATATATCTTGTTAACTATACATAATGGTTTGCTTTCAGTTGTATTTATTTTCCCTAAGTGTTATTTACATAGGTGTAGTGTTTTTTGCCTTATTGTGTGTTGTTTTTCTTGTTGCTTGAGGTAAAGCTTTGTTGGTTCATAGGTCTTTAGAAGGTTGTTGCTAACTAATTCAAGCTACATCTTGACTCCATGCCCAATGGAATTTGAGGCCATCAATATTTTTAAGCATAGCAAGCATACTTCCCTTATGAATCACTAGATTATTAACCAAATTTTGGTCCAACAGGCCCAAAAAATTGGTCTCCCTTTTGAGTTTTATTTGGGGGGACTGATTAGTCAGTCTCTAATATCTTCTCCTTACTGCAATTGTCATTTTTTCCCTTTATTGAAGGCCTACTCTATGAAAGAGTTGAGTGATTTGAATCCTGCAGGTTTTTGGGTTGATACGGAGGCTTATTTCACTTCAGCAAATTGCCTTAGACATGAATTTTTGGCAAAGAAATGGGCCATTTCAAAAAATGCAAGTCTTTTAAAAATACTCCAAAGGTCAAGTGCCCTTTTAGAGGGTAGGTAGGTGGTAAATGGGACCTTTCACAAAGCTTCGAAGGACACTTTAGGCCCAAGGTGCCCTTGCAGAGGGTAGGAACACATTTGAAAGCACATTTGCAAGAGAGAGAGGCAGAAGACCCAAAAGGAGAGTTTCCTTCAGAAAAGTGACAAGGTAGAACCAAGGGATTTCTTCAAACTTTTTGTCTAAAGAAAATCCAAGGGAGAAACCAAAGGGACATTTCCTTCAAACAAAATGCCTAAAAGAATTCTTTCAGACATTTTGTCTAAAGAAAAACACAAATGGAAGGGCCAAGACTCTGAAGGCAAGTTTTCCTTTAGGCAAAATATTTGAAAGAATTGAAATGACCAAGGGAGCTTGAAGGAGCTTAAAGGGTAGATGCCCTTGCAAAGGGCTCTTAGTGACCAAAAAGGGACCTTTTACAAGCTTCTAAGGGACACCTTCCCTTTAAGAAGATGCAATTGCAAAGGGCTAAAGAAATTACCAAAGGGATGATGGGCCCAAACACGCCAATCTTAGCATAATGAACCAGCCATTGGAGTTTAAACATCCGATGACGGGTGTGCAAATGTCAAATTTGAGGTAGTAAAATAGATGTTTATTTTTTAATAGTGACATTCCTGTAGATGTTAATTTTGATGGGATGCATCAGTTGAGAAAAGAGCTCAAAATTTCCAAAAAGAGACAAGAAATAGCAAGGAAAAAGGGAACAAAATAGAGAATCCAGAACATGGCCACACACACATACAAAAACATTTAGAATGTTCCAAAATATGCACCTAGCCAAGCACATACATGAATTAAGCAGTCCAGGTGGCACAATAATCATTAGCATAGGAAGATATTTGCAGTGACCCATGCTTTTGTAGTGACATTTAATATGACCCATGCTTTCACAGTGATATTTAATATGGGTTAAGCACCAAAGTTAAGACTTGTAACATCTATAGCATGGTTATTTCAAGGTATTTCTAGAAGGATGACACCAACATGAGCAAATTTCCTCTTTTCATTGTATTCAATGCATCATGGGCCACTTATTCTAGAAAGCACCAAAGTCTTTTCCTTGATGCTATATATATTGTAACCTCTTAGTTGAGAAGGAGATATCTCTCGGCTTGTATGGCGAAGCCCTGTAAGAATTTACCTTGAATCAAGACATAGAATTTTTACCTCTATTTGAGTTTGCACTTTTGCATATGTCTATGATTTTGTCTTGTGTTAAGTCATTTTATTTCATGCTTTCACATAATGATTCCAGCATGTCTAGTGTATTGTGAGTTTCTTCTTTTGCAGGTCTGTAAGAAGTGTCCATAATAGAGTATAGGTTCATGTGAATAGGATACCATAGTGTGTCTTAGAATGCCTCTAGTGGTTATTTCTCCCTGTATCTCCAGAGGACCCCCTATTGAAACACTTATGTAGAAGAGCTTCTCATGTCAAATGTAGTGTATATCAGCTTGTTCTGGGTGAAAAGTGTATGTCAAAGCTGAGTAGATTAAAATCATTTTCATGCATCACCATTTAGATAGGTTTTATTTCGGTTATATCCTTCTCCCTTTTCACCCCCCAATCATTAGTAGTAGTAGTAAAAGAATTTAGAGATGCATCAAAGGGAGCTAGCCCTTATCTAGAGATTCTCCCCTTAGTTTTTCCAGACCCACAACAAGAGGGAAGTCTCCATTGTGCTGCATGGAAGAGAGAAGCTCAACTTTCTATCAAGGGTGCAATCCACAACATCAACACTTCTTAGTATGAGAGACCATCTATAATTTTTTTTTACTTGAAGTTAGCAAGATACCATCAATGCTTTCTAAGCACTATTCAACCTTTTTATAAGTGTGTCTAACATAATCTATAAAAACTTTATGATAAAAAATGGACTAATAAAATCTATGCTACCTACAAACTATTACCACCTTTAATGGGTTTTCCTAGTAACATCTACAAAATATTTAAGGTGGGATAAACAACATGATTAAGAATATTTTATTCTAATTTTGAGACAAATAGTATTAAATAATGAAGTTATATTTATAAATTAAAAATACAATATAATTATGGTGTCAACTTTTTATATATGGGTTTTCATAATCTCAAACATACCATAATAATATACAGTGTCTATCCATACCACTTATGCCTAGTCTTCTTCCAAACATTTATTTTCCTTTGTACTGGCTCTTCTTGTGGCCTTAGTCTTTGATACAAATCTTCCTTTGTATCATGGTTGATTATCATCTAAAATTCTAACATGCATACTATCAAATAAACACGCAAAAAAATTAGTGAAAATCATGTTGTGAAAACCTTAGAGTTTGGAAACATTGAAAGCATATTTAATAATAGACAAACCAAGCTAAAGATGTCAATTCTACCTTGATATTTTTTTTGAAATTCCTATTGTTATGCTTCTTCCTATATCTATGGATTTTCTCCTTTCACTCTTCTATAGTGTATTTTCCAATCCTAAATTCCTCATTTTAGAAATTGAGCTATTGGATTTAGTAGGCCATGTAGATCCTTGAATCGATTGCATGGAACCCAAGCTATTATTTCTTAGAATGTTCAGAATGATCACTATAAAAGGTAGTGTAAAAGTTATTTGTTTATCATATGCTATAGAGCCACCCATGAAAGTTGGTATGCTTAAGATGAAATAATTATTAGTGTGGGTTACATCGATTGGTGTAAATATTTGCACACATTACATCAATACCATGGGATGAGTTCTAAAATAAATCTATCATCTCTGCTACAATATCTTCACAAAGATTATTATTACATTAGGAATAATGTTTTAGAAAATGATATGTAGAGTGGAGTGCAAAGTAATAAAATCACCTTTCTACCCCCAAAATACTGGGGAAAAATGAGGTCCTTGTATACACAATTATCTACTCTAAGATATCTTATAGATTCTACTATGTGAAGATTAATATTTTCTTAGAATTTTGTTACTGAAGGTTGGAACTAAACAATTTGTGCATCCATAATAGTGGGGTTCCCCTTTATCCACCCCATCTGGGGTATGGCTCTGCATTTAAATTTAAATTTCAATTTATAGAGGGTGAAAGATGCAATTTTTTATTCAAATGGAGTAAGGTTTAGTAAATTTATATTTGCATTAGAAGGCATTGAAGGTTAGAGTTGGAGGACTTCCCCACCATTAATGACTAAAAATTAGAAATCACCAATTAATTTGCAACTTTAATTATTGTATACATATACTGTAGATTATCAAGAGTTGGACCACAAATTCCATATTCACATGCCATTTTTATTGACAATTGAATACATTTTAATAATATCCAAAAGACCAAAATAAATCAATGGAATTTCCAAATAAGTAAGACATCTTTAGTTTTGATGCTGATGTCTCTATATTTTGCATCTTCCTTTCCTACTTTGAAAAGACCCCTATCAACACGGTAAGCAATATCATATTCTTTGATATTTTAGCTATCCAAGAATCACATTCATAACATATAGGGATTGCAATAATTTAAACTTATCACACATAGAGATAAGGTGTGGTGCATAGGGACTACAAACACATGACTTGGTTACTAACATCATTTTAAAAAAATATCATGACTATAATTCAAAAATCTTAATTTAAATAAACTCAAAAATAGCATAATTTTTTTCAACCAATCAATATATATAAATAATATTTTACATATTATCAATTAAACAATTTACAATTTATCTATAAAAAAAGATTTACATATTTTAAAACACTAAAAAATAAGAGTTTAGTCACAAAGTGATGCCAATAGTTATCCTTTCAAACTAATAATAAAGAATGATATCAGGAAGAGAGTGATTCTATGGAATCCAAAAAATATGGGATTCCGATGTGACTCTAAGTTTTATCATTAAAAATTTGAATATCAATGCCACTCACCCCTTCATCCTCACCTCATTGAAGATTTTGCTTGCTCCACTTTTCCCTACATTCCATTCTCATCTCTTGAGCCACTTCTATATTTGGATTCAGAAGAGTTGAAATTCATCTTGCTAATTCAACCATAGCCTTAATTTTTTTTGGTAGCAAAAAAATCCAAGAATTGTCTCCCAAAGCACAATGTTATAGTGGCCACTGACCATACCATAAAGTTTTAAGTTGGAACTCCATCGTTGTCACTCATGTCTTTGCTAGAGAGAATCAAGCACTTGGCCTCCCAAGATGTAGTATTTATGTTCATCAAAAGTAGATGCTACATGTTTGTTGCTACAAAATCCCTTCTTTCCAAGCTAGTAGTGTGTCTCACCATCCATGAACTGGAAAAAGAACATGACAGGAAAGAGATAGAAAAGGCCCTGCTCATAATGCTGTCTAGTCACCCATCTATCCTATTAGGGGTTCTTTGGTACCTCTATTGAAGGAATATAAAGTGTTGTGGATTCAAATCATTTAATTACAATATTTTTAGGGTTTTAACACAAAGAGAGGGGGATTTAAGACATTTTATATGAGGAGGAGGGGTGTGTTTGTTGGATTTAGGTATGCAAAAACCCATTACATGGGGCTTCTAAAGAGAGATTATTACATACTAATGGTTCATTGATTTTTTTATTTTATGTAACAAAAAGGAAAATAGTATCAATATACCAATAATAAACCATTACATAGATTTATGGTTCATTTATTTCTTTCATTGATGTAGCAATATGGATAATAATGTGAATATACAAGGGGTCAAAATTCTAAACATTCAAATTCTTTTATAGTATAATCCTAGAATACAAAGGTATAAAATTCAAATTCCTTTATATGTATCCCAAGAATGATATGCATAATTTAAAGGTTATTACATAGATAATGAATATATATAGAAGCAATTTTCATCTATATATAGACTCCTTTTTGAAAAAAATGTGAATACTTGATCTGTGTATACCATTATAAAGAATGTAAAGCCTATGAGTTTTCCCTTACCTCTAAGAAAGTGGATAAATGTCCTTGAAACTTTGATGGTGTGGCTATATAAACTTACAATGTTACTTTATACTAAGAAGAAATGCTTAAATGAGGAAATATAGATGTTGTCTTATGGAGGGAGCAAAGGGGTATATGTTATGATCACTTTTTTATTGTTATTCCATTGTATAAAAATACATTTTCATGGGGATATACACACTCATCCTTTAAATATGAATGTAATGTCAGTGATCTTGGTCTCATCACTAGAATCAGATCCAAGATCTTATTGTATGACTACAATAGTCTTCTTCTTATCATCTTTATTGTTCCAAAACCTCTTTGTCTTGAGTTTTGGATGGAGCTTCCAACACTTGCATCTTCATAGAATTTTCTCTTGCAATTAGAGAAAAAAGGCTTCCCATCCTCTTTATCAACCATGGATGTGTATTTTATCTTACTCTTTCCTTTACTTTGATTTTAGATGGTTTACCAGGCTTATTTTTGAAGTATTCTCTATTTTTGGTCATTTTACTCCTTGATTCACTATGGGTAGCTTGGACATAAACTTCATCAATATTAGTGGGGTTAATGATGAGTATTGTATGTCTCAAATAATTATGTAACCCACCAATATATTTCAAAAGAGTCTCAAGTGTAAATATGAATGCCTAACACCAAAGCCCTCTTTCTAAACTCTTGAGTGTAAATTTGTACACTTTGACCCTTAGTTTGCCTTAAATTTTGTAAATCCATAGTAGCTTATTGAATGTAGCCTAATGGATAAAATTTATTTTTCAATGTAAAAAAAAAAAACACTCCAAGAAGAAATCATTTTCCATGTTTAAGGATATCCTATTATATGTTACTCTCCCATCAAATGAGTGTGAATATTATCTAGTTGAATTTTTGCTCATCATCCATAATCTTTTAAACCATGCAGTGCATATCAATCTGCTTGATCTAATGATCTAGTTTATTTATACTAAGATCTCCATTATAAATTAGCAAATCAAACTTAACTAATATCAAGATTTATCTTGGAAGAAACATAATTCAAAAACTTTCTTTTGTTCATCAAAGCAATAACTAGAAGGTTTGGGAGGAGATTGAAGAGATTTATGAGGTTTTTCTCCTTTATCCCTACCACTAGTTGAGGGTTCTTCCTCCTTTTTTTCCTTAATTTTCACCCTTAATCCTTTTCTTCCTTTAATAATACAACTCTTATACTATGTTCTTCATCTCTAAAAAATCTTGACAGAAGGCTGTTTCCAAGTCTGGTTCTTCCCCTAGGACAATCCATGGCTTGACTTGAATGTTGTGCACCAATTTTTTGGTTATACTCTTTAAGCAATCCTTCACCACAATTGATCTTAGACCCGGTTAACATGAAAAAAATAAAACTTGAAAATCCAAAAACCACATTAAAATATCCCTGATCAAATTCTATGATACTAAACTTGATCCAAATTATTAGTTAGTGCAAAATGCCCATTATTTGCCAATTTCAGATATTGATGATAATTTTCTCAATTTCCATATTTTTTTAAGAAATTGGTTTATTTGATTAAAAATTAGATTCACTACTAATTAAAAATAAGTAAATAAATAGAAAATAGAAAAATGCAAACTAAATTGACAATGAACTTCACCCTTTTGGTAGCTACATCTCTTGATCTTAAAAGCGCTGGAACTGATCTATTAAATGGTGTAAAAAACACTTTTTGTATAATTTGAACACCAAAATATGTCTTTAGTCTATAAATATAACCTATGATTTTCCTCTATAAAGTTTTTGAAACAATATCCTATATGGAAGTTTATCTTTCTTGTATAAAAAGATGCTTACTTGATAAGTAGGAGGTCTTTTCCATAATGAGTCAAATTATGATATTGCTACCAGGATTCAACTGTGTAGTTTTCAAGTCAAAATCATTGGCCCATGTTTCATGAGAAGTGGTTCACATGAACCCATATCTCATGAGAATGAATGTTCCACTTAGCACTCATTGCATCTAAGTGATACTCATAGGGGTGAAACATTGGGCTTTACCGGGAGGTCACCCATCCCATTACTACTTTACTCAAATGCACTTAACCATGGAGTTTACTCTAAGGTTGGACTAAAACATGTGATCTAATAATTTGACTCAAAAGAGGATGGTTAGTATGATGTTAGTTCCAAAATGAAAACAAAATGAAAAAACACACTAATAACATAACATCTTTAGGCCTAGACACTAGGGAGAGCTTAGTTAACAAAAAATAATAGTAAACATAACTAAAAATCAAGGAATCAAATAAAATAATTACTTCGCCTTCCTTGGATGCTCCAAAATTCTTGTTGTAAGTGGCTTGCTCAGCTTATGCTCATGAAGTCCTTGGCAATGGAAGCTTGGCTACCTCCATCTATCCTTGATACATTTGGCTTTGGCTTGGCTTGGCTTGGAATCAATTTGACATGGTAAAAATAGTTTTATGAAGCTTCTGGAACCAATTTTTCATTATAAATTTGCACAAATTAAGCTTAGAAATGATGTTGTGAGGCCTCCTATTTATAGATTTTTGGATTTGATCAGAATCAACCTCAACTATCTATCTCAAGATTGAGATGTGTGGTTGAGGATTAATTAAATTTTTAGAATTAATTTTGTAATTATCCTCATCATGGCATTGGAAGAAGGAAAATTAAGAGGAATGGAGGGCATCATGGAAGGCATTGATGAGGCATGGAGAGCATGAATCTTGATATTTGTGGCATTTATAGCTTAGGGATGTCTCCCCAAGAAATGAGGTCACTTGATGATACAGATATTCAATGTTTATTTCCAAAACAAAATATTCAATAAGTCTCTATAGAATTCTTGATTAGAACTTAATTTGGGTTAATTAGCTCTTAAACATGATTAAGCACTTTATGCATAAATTATTCAAATTGAACAGAATGTCTTGTTATTGGTCCAAATTTTGACTGGATTGGAATTGTAAGTCACTATCAGATGCATTGGATGCATATTCCCCTTTAGGATGTTGCCAAAAACAAATAACAAAGACATGAGTATTGTGTAAAATATTTGATAGGAAAGAGTAATCTAGAGCATGTGGGTGCAAAATTGGCATTTTGACTCGAAATGAACTGATCAAAGTTAGTTGGCCCATAAATTACATTGCCCCATTTAGTGATACCCTAACCAAAATCGGCACTTGAATATGTCATTTTCACATCATTTAACATGTTTTAGTGTTTTTAGGCCAAATTTTTCATTTTGGGTAGAAATTGGTCAAAATCCTAGTTGGAGGTTACCAACAGCCACTTTTAGGTGTCTACAAAACATGGGCCAATGAGTTTGACCCAAAAACTACACAGTTGAATCTTGATAGCAATATCATAACTTGCTTACTTGTTTCTTTCTTTCTCTCCTTCAAAAGGTTAAAAAAAACAAGTTTTCCTCTTTGTCCTTTTTTAAATAAAAGAATGAGCGTTTTATAATGTTTCTATGGCCCTTGTTTCATGGTTTGAAGCCTTATATTTGAATCTATACTTTGGGATTCATATCCTTCCATTGCCTTGTTTTTAGGCTTGTATAATGCTTCCAAGCATTTTTGATGGGACTTAATCCCACATTAATAGGTATTTTTTATAATAATGTTTTTAATTGAAGTTTCAACACCATATGAATTGGTCTTAAGACCAATCTTTTCTTGAAACTCATGCTCCACATTTCAAGATGCCATTGGTACATGTGTTAAGGCCTGATTGGGCCATTTGTACACATCTAATTAGCTGATGATGTCAGCATTATGTTATGTTTTTTATTATTTGTTTCCACCACCATTAGGGCATAAATTGTGCATACGATGTCCATTTGACCTCGTTCAAATTGCATTCAAAATCTCTCTAGGAGTTCTTCAATGTGCAACTAATTTGAAGATAATTTCAAACCATCTAATTGGATCGGTATGGGGATCCTCCTGAATGAATTAGAATGTGATTTTTTTTTTGAAATTAAACAAGAACAATTAATAGTCAAAAAGAAACAAATAAACTACATCAGATCGCAAAATTTTAATCCAAAAACCTCAACATGGGGTAAACCAGCTTGGTAGTGTTAACTAATCACCACTTCTTCCTTCAAAAATTGGGAACTAAGAAAGGGTACGAATGGAATATGAATCCACACTCTATGGCTAATTATTGTTCACTCAACTCTAAATTATTCATTTCCAAGAAATGAAAATAGAAACATAAATGGGTACAAAATGTAGAAACTTAGATTTTCAAAACCCTTAGTTCAAAATTATTATGGAAACTTCCATAAAATATTATATAAAATTATAAATATATAATATTACATATAAGAAAAAAATGCATAAGGGTAAATTCACACATTTGGGGGATAAAAAAGGGCCTACCCGTGGACATGATTTTTCTCAAATTTTAGAAATGTGAACTTCTGTAAATAATTTAAGATTGCTACACTCAAAATTTGAAGATGGTATAAAAACATGAAATGTATAATTCTGATTATAGTTTCTATTTATTTTTTTTGAAAAATGGTTAAATATAAATAGGTCAAACATCTAAAATTTTAAGAGAACCTCCTATTTTTTTAAAGAAAACATAGTACATAAATGACCATGCAACCCACCATTTTTTGAGCATCATTAAATATTATTTGAAACCCTTTGGTAAATATTTAGATAAGATCTTCTAGTGTGTTACTAACTTTTTTTTAATATTTTTTGATGAATATTTTATTATTAATTTTTAAATTAAGTAGATTCTAAAAATTGACAAAAAAATGGATAGGCAGTCGTGCGGCCCACCATAACTACCTCAAAAAAAAATTGATTTTTTTTTTGAATGTCTATATAATTAAGCCTAGTTTGTTACCATATAATTTATTTTTCACTTGGATCAATGAAAGACAAATTAGATAAAAATTAATAGGTATGTATGGGTGTGACATGTAGTGGCTTAAAAAAGGTGTTGTTAGAAATAAATATAGTTTGAACTCTTAAAATAGCCAAAAGAATATAAAAATCATATATTTAGAAAGAGGAAAATGTGCTCATTGTAACGGTAATAATTTTTTGAATTTTGATGTTGAAATCCATAGCATATTTAGAAATTGAAGTTGAGATTTGTTGGTTTTCCTCAAAACCCTCAGTCTCAATTGTAGATGCATAGTCACAAGCCTTTGGATCAAAGGTCCAAGCCATTTCTAAGCCTAAAGGATTGGTTTTAAATTCAAATTGAAATAATGTGTATACATTATATAAATTAATACACATTACATACACATTATATAATGTGTACATATTGCTTTGAAATAACACAAAATAAACATATTTTGTATTTGTTATAGGTGAAAGGTCCCATTAGCCATGCATCCTTATAGGGAAAATGTCAAATTTCATGTTTCTTATAGGGGAAAGGTCAAATTTTGTGTTGCTTTAGATAGTGAACTAAGGTGCCATAACATTTCATTACACTTCAAAAAATCTACCCGTTTCTATATATCATCTTAACTACTTATAACTAAGGTTTCAAGTCTAAAACATTATACATTTTACATTATAACTGATTTTATCATCAGAGGCCATAAAATGCATTTTTTAAACTTATGATCAAAACGTAACCTTTAGAGTACCAATCACTATAAATTAGAGTATCAATACTTGACTCTTACTTGTCAATATATGATTGGTTAATTTTAATTTTATAGAATAAATGTTGAACAAGTATTAGATACTACATGTTCAGCTTTTGGTACACTTTAATATTTATATACACCAATAAGTTTCATCAATAGAATACATTTTAACAAATCCTTGTTCGACAATTGGAACATGCATAACTATTGGGACCTTTCCCCTAGTAGGGCAAGGATATACCTTAATACCTTGCTTAAAATCCTACTTGCCATTAAATTTCATGCTTCTTATTGATATTATCCTACTTGCCTAAAATTCTATCTTACCCTTTTGTTGTTTCTTTGATATCTTTGATCAGACCCCTTTATTTATAAATTTTGAAATAATTTGTTTAAGTGGAAAACACATTGGATTGGACTATGTAGTATAGATAATCTTGTGTAAGTAAAAAAAATAATTGAGCCCTTGGTGTAACAATGCATTTCTTGGATATCTATTTTAAGAATGCTATCTAATGGAGCCCAATACCTATGAATTATGCCTTGGATTGTCCCAAAACATTCCTAAAATGTGTTGAATAAAGTCCCTTAAGTTTCCTCTAGGGTCACTTAGTGCATCTAATTCAATAAGTGCATTTTGAGGTCCTAATTGAAAGTCTAACAAGAGTCTTTTATTGTTACAATTATTCAAGATTTCCCTAATGTATTTAAATGCATTATAATTTTTTTTCCTAAAATTAAGTTATCTTGTGAAAATATGGTTAATCCTCCATTCTGTGCACCTGCTTCATATACCCCTCCATCACACATGGGATAACCATCAACCACTCCATCCACTCCCACCTCATCTAAAGAGTGTGTCTTTGACATGGGACTATCCCTAGCTGCACCATGGATGTGAAAATTGTAAACTAAAAAACAAGCTAGAAAACACTTGGTGCTTATCAATACTATATAATTATATGCCTTACTATGTAATTGGGATGGTAAGATATGAAAGTAGGATGATGAGTACAATGTATGTACAAGGTTTTATTAAATATTTTGATCAAGTTGGGTACACATTTTATTTTATATAAGATATGGTTTTGAGTTCAATAAACTTGAAATGGTCACATGTACCCATTAGTGATGATGTAGTTTTAATATGTTGTTTTAAGATGTCATGCCTATAGTGATGAATGTATAACTTAAAAACTATCTAAATGCACTAGGGACTTTGTTCAAAACCATTAAGGGATGGCTATATGATTTATAAATATAAGGTTGCATAGACTTGGTATTGACCAAGTATGCCATATGTATAAGTTACCCCAACTCAAAATCTATTGAGCTTATTCAAGATACATTAAAGGTGATAATGTCCCCTAAATTTGAGACCTACTTCCCCTTAAGGATGATGCTAAGAAAAAAGACCCAATAATTGTTCATGTGGATGATAAATTATTCACCTAATATAGATGGTTGATTATAATTGAATCCCAGTGTGCACCCCCTCATTAAAGGTTTCAAGATTATATATTTTATACATATATCTTTAATCATCTTGTTAATATTTCATTTTAATGAGCTTAAACCTTATGATCTGGACTGCAAGAAAGTATTACATCTCAAAATTCTTGCTTTGGCTTGGGATTTGAGGTTGAGGAGTCCATTGCTAAATTGTGTTCTCTCTTATGTGTAGGAATTAATATGAATGTACTTTGGGATCTATAGGTAATTCAAGGTAGAGGGATATAAATAATTTGAATACATACATGTAGAAAATTGATAACATTCAGTGTTTGATCAATTTGGATGGGACCTTAAAGGACTCTACATGATAATTTTCATATAATAATGGTAAGTTAGAGGCTCAGATCATGTGAATTATTTACTAGATATGAGTTGAATGGATCGATGTCAATTTGTAAACATTATTGGCTTATATGTATGTATGATAAATTTTTGAATATTCCTTAATTAGATTGGTTGGAGGTGATGGTACATGTATAGGTATTAAAGATGTGCATATATAAAAACTCTAACACTTATCTAGGTGTACTAGACCTACACATGTGGAAATATTTGATTAGATTGGGCATATTAAGGATCTAACATATCTAATGCTTATAGTTTATGTGATAGTTAGATCTCTAACACAAATATATGTGTGTACAAGATACACATGTGGTGATGTATCTAATTAGATCAAGCCTCACATGGATTTGATAGAGCTCTTTAATGATTCTATGATCTAACACCTCTAATAGTGTTGACACTTCTGAGAACATATGAGGTACACATGGTGATAGGTAATTAGATTTGGCCTCCCAGGGCATTGTCAACTCTGAAACTTCCAAGACTTGATGCATCTCTAATAGATTTAACACTTTTGGGTGCAAGAGGAACACAAATGTCACAAAAAGGTTCAATTATAGGGGAAATTCAATCGAGGAGGCATGGGATGCCAAATTTGAAGCCCTTCTTGTCATAACTATATGATATGTGATTTGGGATAACATTAAGTACGATTAGATATCTATCATGAATTAAACCAATTAGTTTATTTGTTTAATTAGGGATGTGATTTGGGCCAAATTGAGCCCCTAAAACAAATTTATGGATCAATCTATTATATAATATAGATACAACATGTATGGCTTAACTAATCCTAATTTAATCAAAAATGTAAATATGAATGTAAATGTGGCCAATTTCAACCCATTGAACCTAAATTGGAGTCTACTATGTGATTGAAAGGGCTAAATTAGGTCACATTTCATGACATGTTGATTGTAAACCCTAAATTTATAACTTGAACATGAATAGTTACCCTAAACCCTAGTATCATGATATATACACATATACAAACCTATTACACTAAACCCTAACCCTACATCTTAATTTTATAACGAACACAACCCCTAAGTTCCTTGATTTTATCACAAATTCATGGGAGGATAATGATGCACTAAGGGAGGAATCAAAATAAACCCAAATACCTATATATTTCCATGAACATTATATCATTATCACTCTACAAACCCTCATGGGAGTGGTTTTATTGAAAAAAAAGAAGTCAACAATATTGATTGAATCAAGTAATACTCAAAACTTTATCAATAATAAACTATTTGTGTTTGAATGGTTTTGTCTATCCAACTCTAAAGTTTCAAGTCATGATTGTAGATATGTGCTTAGTCTATTTTTCTAGTAAATTCCATAGTATTAAACTTTGTGTGGGAGAATATTTGCTAGATATCCCTATTTTTCCATTCCTATGGGTGGTGAAAATATCATGTTGGGAGTCCAATGGATAACTACTTAGGAACAATTAAGATGAATTTAAAATATTTATTCATGTATTTTCATTATGAGGGTATTAAATTTTAATTATGTGAGTTATGTGAAAACTACCCACGGTTGGTGAGTTCTCATTTGATGCAAAATATTCTTAAAATGTGATCAAATGGGTTTATGGCTCAGTTATTTTCAATAAAGGCACAAACACCAAAGACATTTACACTTTCATATCTATAAAATATTGTGGAGGAAAATTCAATAAGTTTTGGTGACATTCTAAAAGGACTTTTTAAAATGGATCATGATCATGCCATTCAATTAGTGTCAATGTGTCCACCACCCAACATCAGGTCTTATAGGTACCCATATGTCTAAAAGAGTGAGACTAATAAAATGGCACAAGAGATAATGGAATAAATAAATATCTATCATATTCAAAGTAATTATTCCTCCCTAATGGTGATGGCACATAAGAAGGATGACACTTAACATGTATCCTAACTATAGGTAACTCAACAAGCACACCATTAAAGATAAGTTCCCTATTCCTGTAATTGATGATTTAATAAATGGATTACATGGTTTTGTTTATTTTAAAAAAATTAAGATTCATTATGGGTATAATAAAATAATAATTAGAGATGAGGATATTCATAAAGCAGCTTGTAGAACACATGAGGGCCACTATGAATTTGTGGTGATGCCTTTTGGCCTTAGTAATGCACCATATAGATTTCAAAGTTTGATGAACTCTATTTTTGGCCATTTTTAAGTAAATTTTTCTTGGTGTTATTTTATGATATTTAAATATACAAATAAACATGGGAGGAACACTTGCATCATGTGAATTATATTTTGGATATTCTTAAAAAACACCAAATTTATGACAACCCTTCTAAATTCACTTTTGGAGTTAAGGAAGTTGATTTTTTGGGTCATGTTGTTTCCCATGAGGGAATCAAGGTGAATCAAAATAATATCAAGGCTATAGTATAATGGAAAGTGATTAAATCCTCAAAAACCTCTAAGGATTCTTAGGGCTCATAAGTTACTACTATCATTTTGTAAAAAAATTATGACAGCATAACAACACCACTCATAGCTTTATTGAAAAAGGACTTCTTCCATTAGAATGAGGAAGCCACCCAATCATTTAAAAATATCAATGAGGCCATGTGAAACACCCCATTTATATCTACTCTAGACTTCTCCAAAACATTCATTGTGGAATGTGATACTTTAGGGTATGGCATGGGAACATTACTCATGCAAGAAGGGAGACCCATTGAATTTTAGAGTCATAAAATCAAGCATAGGAATTTTATAAAACCTATTTATGAGAATGAAATGATATCCATCCTTCAAAAGCTAAAACAATGGCAACCATATCTGATGAGGAGGAACTTTAAAGTTAAGACATATCATGATAGTTTAAAATACTTCTTAGTACAAAGGTTGTCATAAAAAAATGGGTCACTAATATGTTGGGATATGACTCTGATATCATTTATAAGAGTAAATGAGAATGTTGTGGCTGATGCACTATCCAAGAAGGACGAGTCCATAAAATTGGTATTATGTGTCATGTTTATATTACATGCCAATTGGGTGGATAAAAGAAGATTAGAGTGGGAGAATTATGTTGTTACAGATGATCTTATTAAAAAATATCCAAGTGTGTCAAATAAATTTGTGTGTAAATGGGATGGTATATGGTACAAGGATAGGTTTCACCTCTTTAAAAAATAAACCCTTAAGCATAGAGTGATTATTGAAATTCATGCTTCTCAAAGAAGTTGGCACTCAGGTTTATTGAAAACTTATCATAGTGTCAAGCAAGATTTATTTTGGGAAGGGATAAAAATAGAAGTCAAAATTTTTATGGTGAATATATGGTGTGTCAATAAAATAAATGGGATAGAATCAAGACCCTAGGTTTGTTTCAACCTCTATCTATTCCTAACCAAAGGTAAGGGGAGGTTTCCATGAATTTCATCATTGGGTTGCCAAAATCTGAAGGAAAAAGTGCAATCATGGTTTTGGTGGATAGACTTTTTTTTATGCATTATGGCATCCATTTTTTGTAAATACAATAACAAAAACATTTATAGATACATTTAAGAAACTCCATGGAACCCTAAAGATCACAATAAGTGATCATGAAGTTAATCTTAATCGTAGTTTTTGAATTGAGTTATTCTCATGTTTTAGTACCTAGTTAGACCTTAGCTCATCTTATAATCCCAAATATAATGAAAAAAATGAGATGGTCAATAATTTTATATAGGGTTATATTTGTTGTTTTGTTTCATATAAACATGAGAGATAGTTTTAATGGTTGATACTAGAATAATGGTGGTATAACACTTATTTCCACACCTCATCCAAAAGGTCTCCAAGTTTTGTATTTTATAGGTTCCATCCATCTCCTCATATTTTTAGGGTTCAGATAAAGGTTCAAGCAATAAAATAATACATTCACCACCACCATGAGGTACTCTCTAGTCTTAGAGAGAACTTGGAAAATAGTGCAAAATTGCATGAAGTAGAAATCTGACCAACACCACATTGAAAGATATTTAAAATTTTGAGATCAAGTTTTTATATGTTTACAACCATATAATAAAATTTCATTGAAATTATAAAATAAGGATAATAAACTTTCACCTAAGTTTACAACCCTTATCAAGTCTCATAAGATTGGTAGTGTATCATACAATCTGAAGTTACCTCACTCAACAAAAATACATCTAGTCTTCCATGTTTCCTACTTGAATAAATTCATTAGAGAATATTTTCATCCCACATTGAGTTACTAAATCTTGATGAGGAGGAAAGAATCATTTTGATCTTGACGAAATAATTTAGACATCCACTAAGATGTTATAGATGAGGTTGATTACAAATCATCTTATCAAGTGGAAGAATTTTTATAGTGAATAAGCGACATGAGAGGATAAAGCATTCATGCAAAAGAATCCAAAAATTATCAACATTGAGGAAAATTTTGTTTTTAGGGGAGGGAAATTCTACATCCTTAACCTATAGCATGTATTAGGATATGTGTATCCAACTTATGGCTATCATAACCATTAATTTATTTACATGATCACTTCCATAGCTTCATATTAGTATGAGGGTAGACCTAGGTTGTTTACATAGCATAATTAGGGTATATATAGGAGGTAGTGGTGAGTCTAATCACTAAAATTAATAGTTAATACTAAAATAATGCACTTGTGATCGTCCTTATGCATACTTAACCTATGTTCAGTTCCATGATTCTTAATCATTATTATTTTACTTATATGTGAATGATCCTATATCCTTAATAAATTTTGATACTAAAAATTCATATTTTTCATTCCAATCATTCTAAACTCATTATTATATTAATCCACACTCCCACTTTAGTTGTCTCTATTCCTTAGACAAGACTGCTCCTTTAGGATAATATCATTCACCAGTAGTGTCTAAAGCTGCTAGTTTCATTTTCGTACCAAGTAATGACTAATTATTTAATTTAAAATTCACTAATAGGTCATCATGCACTTTTTACAAATCCCATTCGAGTAAATTTCAAAAAGGACACTATATAAGGACATTTTACCACCATTTGTTCACTAGTTGGTAAGGGGATTCTATATTGAAGACTCTAAAATTATTCTAACTATAAATTGAGAAGAAATCATGTATTCTTCCCAATTTTGAGTTCATACAACCTAATTAGCCTTTATCTAATTTTAATACAAATTTAAGGTCATAATTAATTTTTGAATCACATAATTACATCGAGATTATACTAGCAAATATCATTATTCTAGTATTTCACACACACCACTTTCATATGAGATAATTATATGGAGCTTGATCTCTTCATTTTTTAATCACATAATTACATCGAGATTATACTAGAAAATATCATTAATTTAGTATTTCACACACACCACTTTCACATGAGATAATTATATGGAGCTTGATCTTTCTTCAAAGTATTGCTATGTAGATAGTGCTCAAAATGGGTGTGTTTAGGTCAAGCACAACTTCAGCCCTTAACCTATTTTTTCTATTATATTTATTCCTCATTATTTATTAATATAGGGTTATAATTGATGAAGAATGTAAACAATGGCTCCCATAGAAAATTTAGCAACCTTGATCTCACTCACATGACCAACAGGTGAAAGGGCACTAATCTAAATTTACATATAGTTAAAAAAACCCTAATAGACATTGATGTACCCTACATAAGATAACACAAGATGACCTTGTCCTATATTAAACTAGAGCCATGTTCTTGATTCACATCAACCCCACATAGTCACATAATCAATCCTATAGTATTTGTTACAATCCATTGGATCTGAGTGCTATCTAAGTTATTTGGATTTATTATTTCCCATTTTAACATATTTCCATAATTAGTAACTTCTTAACCAATCTTTTATAATTATTACATAGTTTCTATATTTTGATTTTACTTAACAATTTGTATGATAGGATAGTTTTTAAGAGCCCATATCCAAAACCCCCTTATATTCATTTAGGTGAATTTGATTCACAACCTTATCAAATTGATAGGTCCTAATTTTTTTTTGATTTCTAGGTTTTCCATCCAATCAAGGTTTTTATAACATAGTTTTCAATTTTTTACACCGTGTTTTATGTCCTCTCAGAGCCAAATTACTGGGATAAATGGATTGGATGAATGACATGGTTGAATGACTTCACCAAATGATAGGGTCAAATAGCTGGGTCAAAAAGCTAGGACAAATAACTTTGCCAAATGGCTGGGTCAAATGGTAGGGTCGAATGACTTGGTCAAACATTAGGGTCAAATGGCTAGGCCAAATGACTAGGTCAAATGACTCTACCGAATGGTAGGGTTGAATGGCTCGGCCTAATGATAGGTTCAAATGACTCTATTGAGTGGTTACATCAAATGACTCTGCTAGACCCCCATAATAATTTATATCATAGGGTATATTATGTGTGTGTGTGTGTGTGTGTGGGGTAAATTAAATTGACTTATAAGATAATGATATAAAGGGTTGGCAAGATGACCCCCAAATAATTAATATCCCTAAAATTTTAGAGATATGGTCCCATCTACCAACCCTAAAAAATTACTAAAACCAAAATCTAAAAATTGAAATATTCATGGATTAACAAATATTCATCACTAAAATTTACCTCAATTTGTCATAATTAAATTAACATTTACCTAATTTGCTAATTTTGATAAAACATTCAGTAATTTCTCATCATATTACAAATTTTATTCTTATTGTAAGGTTGTGGAGGTTTCCCCCTTAAAGTGGCTCATTATTTATTTATACATTCTAATCTATTTTAGTTATATTTTGATATATTATTGTGATTATTCTTTATTGATGATGTAATTTCATTACACATTTCAACAAAACAAAATAAAAAGAAGAAAATAAAAAAAAATATTGTGGTTTTGGAAGGTGGCATGAAGATTGAAGATTTATGAGTGGTCTCAGGGCTTGTGATGGAGATGGTGAATCCATCACTTAATTTTAATTTTAGTCATCCACCTATCCATGTAAGTATGTTTTTATAGAAATAGAGGATACTTGGCACTGTGAAGTTCACACATTTCAGTGAGTCATCTAAAGAAACTGGGGACATATTTAATTTGTTCTTTCCATTCTACTGAATAATCCACCTTCAAATTTAGATTTTTTTTTTTTAATATTAGGCTTTGATTATCAAAGTTAAGGTCAAGTGTTTTTAAAAATGCCAATTTGTTTTTTCTATTGTAACGGTCGTAATATATGTTTGTAAAGGTTTTTATAAATTAGGTTTTTTTGTAATTTCATACAAAGTATGGAAATCCTTAGGTATTTAGTGAAAATATATCATGGATATCCTCATAATGGTAATTAGGATAAAAGAGGAAAGGTTTAGCTATGGATAATAACCTTATATTTCTCAGCACATGGAGACTATGTTCAATAACCTCAAAGACAACTAGGTGAAAGCGTATGAGGCATTAAAATGCCCAAGTTGTTAGCTTCACATTGTTGTTATTTTGCTATTATATGACTCTTTTTGTGTTTTAATTTAAGTTTTTTGGTTTTTTTTGTGTTTTCTCAAGCAGGCCTATATATGTTTTATGGTTTTAAAACCAAGCCTACATGCTCTATGTAAAGGGTAGGATCCCTATTTAAAACCCCCTTTACCATTAATAAAACAAACTTTTGTGGAGCTCTTGTGCCTATAAGACATTAATGGATGATGTATAAATATGATAAACAAGTTTTTTAAGTATCAAATTCAACTTATTTTCTTAAATAATTATGGTAAATACATGGCGATTTTGAGAATTTGTCATATGGGATGAACATGATCATTCATAGTTGTATAAAAATGTTTTATTGATCATAATTCAAAGCATCTCCATAGGTCTCTTTAATGAATTTACTTCATTGAAAGATTACAAGAAGTTTGGATTTTTATTTTTGAAATTGACATTGAATATATATGTAATTGGAATGAAATATTGATCAAGTATAAAGATTGGACAAACATTTATTTGACACTCTTACCTTACCTGATTCACACATGCCAGTCCATATTATTTACCAAAAATGAGTGCTTCAACACTTATCCATGCAACATATGCATATAAAGTTATGAGAACATGTAGTTCACCTACTACATAACTCATTATGTGAATCCACAATGAGTAACACCACACACATATTTTTGACTTGGTCCTAATGTGTGCCACTAACTAACCATATTGCACACAATTAAGAAGAATTCCTTCATACTTTATTTTTTACTATTTTTGGGTCTACACCCAATACTAAAATTATCGATATGTACCTTTAGCCTCTACTTGGTCCCATAATAGTTCAACATCCTTATGACTTGGATCTTGATCATCTACTACCAACATCAAAATGACAAATTACTAAAACTACTACTATGTGCACCAACCATAACACACATCAATTGTAAAGGTTTATTATTATGTATACTATACTAAGCGTTACAACCTTTGGCAATTTCAAAATTTCCAAAAATAATAAAAATATGAGGGGAAATTGTTTTTCAATAATTAAATAGTATAATTTTAATCCAAGCCACTTACACACTATTTGAACAAGTTCAAGTTGTGCAATGACCTAAAACTAGTGTCCTATATACTCATTAGATATTATCACGCACTGACAAAAACACTATATAATAGAGACATTATGATGATGAAGACCACTATTACATGTATGAAATTTGAATTGTCACCTACATGTTAATCACCATCACATTCCAAGGAAAATAATAGTTAATCATTGTTTGTTATAGTCTTAGACCACTTTACAATCAATATTGATTGTAACTACTATTTTTATCATGTATGTACTTTTATTCAACCTTAAGAAAGGGAACACTCATAGTTATTATATGTCATCCTTGGGTTCCCCAGATTCAAAAAATAGCTATGTTTCTCATCCTTACTCTTATCATGGCTATTCTCATTATTATTTCTCTACTTCTTTATATACATACGTATTATACATGTTCATGGAAATACAAGAACATTATTCTTATAACTCTTTTTATTTCATGAATATATTATAATTTTTCATATTTTATAAATTGTGTGTTCATTATAACATAGTGATTTACTATCTAAAGTATTATGTTGTCCTCCACTCCACCATACTAGACCTTCTAGCAGTAACCAAATCTATAAGGAAATTTATTGAGGACAAATATATTATTCCATCTTCTTGATATGTGTGGATGTTTAACATTATCTTAATCAAAAATATATTCGAATATCAATCTTTGGAATAATAAATCAAGGGGAGAATATTTTTAAACTCAACATTTTCCAATAAAAAACCATTAATATATTACCACATTTGGTGTAAAAAAATGTAGCATTTGTTGTTGGATTTAGTGATTTTTTAATGCTTAACATCTTTCTTTTGAAACCAACTTTTCTTAAATTTTATTCTCTGTGAATTTTAAATTTTTATAATCATTTTTGTTAATTAACCATATTGAAATATATTAAATATCTTACCATGTAAATCATATACACCAAGCCTTTTAGAATTTCAATAATTCATTCAAAATTAATGTTAAATTTTATTGTAGTATTACCGTATATTCAATAATTTATTTAATATAAAATATTAAAATAAAAAATTATATTGTCTTTAATGTTTCCTCTTACTATGAACTACACTAGTATTTGAAGGCAAGGTTGAATAAATATTTCCAAAATAAATTTTAGCTTGAAAAAATGACCAATAATATTTCTTTATTATGAAATGAAATAATAGAAACCTATAAAATTAATAGTAATATTTCAAATAATAATAAAGAATAGATTAAAATGATAGAGAAAATATTTTAAATAAACAAATGTTCATTATGAAACATAATAGAAATCCAAAATAGAGTGATCTCTAGAAATAACATGCATTTTGAATAACTAACTGATAAAAAAGAATAACCGCTCCTTATTCATACCCTTACATTAATTTATTATAACATATAAGCCCTTAATTAGTTATATATCTATGAAATGATTACTTAAGAGTATTGTGTCATATTTAAGCTATTTATACACATAATCAATATTTAAGCTATTTAAAAAAAATCATATTTATTCTCCCAAAGTAACAAATGTTTAGAGTAACTTTTATACATTGTTCGTCCCCTTAGGTTTACAAGGCAACAATACATGATAAAAAGTTTTTCATATTAGAAAAGAGAGTTCAATGGTGAAAATACTTAAATAGTGGATTTTATATGAATCAATTTAATTTTAATTTTTTATTAAGGACAAAAGGGTGGAATTTAATGAATTTTTAGTTATCTTTGATGTGGTATAATTGTTCACCATGGTATTTATTAATGATGTTATTGACATGGTTAGATCTTATATAGATAAGGAAACAACTAGGTTAGTAGCCATTCATCTAACATCAGTTTATTCTCTTTCAAATATGTCATTTTTTAGAAAATGGAAGGTATGGAAATTGATTTACCACTTTCGCTATTGATTTTTAACCTCTTTATGAGGAATTTTTATGAGAGTAAGCTAACTAATTTCAAATAAAAAAAGTGATGGAAATGATATTTTTATGAAACTAATATATATTGCTAGCATGACACAAAATAGTTTTAGGAGTTATATTTAGACATCAACAACATGGTTGACAACAAAAAAACTCATTAATGAGATTGATGTAGATAATAGCTTACCCTTATTTGATGTACTCACAAGTTTCCTCACATATTAATTCTCCAAAAAATTCTAAGTGTTCTCAAGATCCTTTCCATAGAGTATATTTAGATTTGTGAATACAATCACTTAGAATAAGAGATCAAACACACACACACACACACACACACACACACATATATAAAATAACTGGATACAAAGGGAAATAAATTTCTAGGATTTCAATGAAGTAAAAGAGTACCAATACAATAGAAATTTGGTGGAGACTTATTCTTATAGCATTCCTTCCTTACATAAATGGAATATCCAACAAGATCTATAGTATCCTAAGATGACAGAATATTAATTATACTTTTATACTAAATAAAAAAAAGTTAAGAAATATGTCGATATTTGTAAAGGATCATTTGAAACCAAGTTTTAAAAGTGGGGTTAATAGAATTGAATGTTCTTGTGGGGTCCCTTACATTGGTGAAATAGGGAGTTGCATTTAGACTAGGGTCAAAAAGCATGATTTAGATATCCACCTTCAAAATAAATGTATATAAACTTTAGCATGAACTCTATTTGCATTGAGGATTCTAAGGTCATAACATTGAAGAATCATTATTTTAAATTTCACTTGAGGGATTCTATGAAGATTGTAAATTATTTCAATAATTTGAATAGAAATATGGGATAGGGTTTGAGTGACTCTTAGAGGAAAAGTATTAATAAATTGAATAATGTCCCCCCAATTTTATTGGTTACAATGTTTTAAAAATGGTGGTTATAGTTTAATACTTAGATAATTAATGCTTTAAAAAAATATTATTATTTATCATAATCAATGTTTCAGACCACATTTTATGGTCCATCATGATTATTGATAATATTACAATCATGATCTACTTCTATAGATAATTTTAAAAAAAAGACGTGATCACAATGTATAGTAAATAATGTAGGGATGCCATTATTAAATAAATGTCAAATGAAAATTATTTATTTACACAAACCCATTAAGTATTTTGATTTTTCACCTTGAGCATATGGATTATGGATTTCCATGATTCATTTAGCTCCATCTACTCATCCCTATTGAGGTTATTTAGATGTTTACAAATCTCTATAACCTTCCTCAATTTTATTTTCATAAAATACTCAACCTTGACCAATTTTTTTGCCTTTTCTAAGCATATGTCATGGGATGTTACATGAGCACATTCTACTAGGGTTGATATTTTAATGCAATCATAGTTGATGTTGAATCCATTCTCCTTGAATTTTTTTAAAAAATGTTCTCTTATCTCTCCAATATATGGTTAACCACATACAAATTTGGGTTCAAGGGGGTATTTCTAAGTGAATTTTATCATGCTCCTAGTTCTATTTTTAGGGATAAAAAGGACTTAATTTTATTCTTCCTCTGATTTTTAAATTTTCAAAGATGCACATTCACTAAAAGGAAGAAAGGATTTATAAATTTATTAGTGTCCTACTAAAAGTGTGATGCAATATTTTTTTTCATATTGTTGAGGACCCTAAATTTGATTCATATTAGATCCATCTATTTTTAAGACCATTGTTAAATTATGTTTTTCTTCTTCAATGTGGTCTTTATCTCAAATTCTAAAATCTATGTTAATAATACTGCATACTTATCTTTTGTGAGGAGTGATGATAAGATCAAACATCAATGTAGAGATCAGTGTGGATGTGCTTCCTATAAACTTATTAACATAAGGAACCATATCCTTTTATTATTATAAGCACATAAAGGAAATGAAAATAAACTCTTTATTCTAGCTCCTTGGTAAATTGTATACTTAGACAAATGTTGTTGAGATGTGAATTGAGACTAATACACTCTCTTTCCCATAATTCATATGTTTAATGTGCATAATAAATATAATTAATGGGCTTAATGTTGATTTTAAATTTATTTAATCACATCATCCATACACTAATTATTATACATTATGTTCATCTCTTTATAAATTGTCAAATTATCTACATATGGAGCTTGTGTTTTCAATTTTATCTATCATCCTCATAAATAATGAAAAAGTGTGGTTTGACATGTTTATTATCAAAAACATACAATATTATGGAATGCAAAAGATTGAAGTCTAGTTTTAATTATAACAACTAATTTTTTATTTACTATTTATACTAGAGTGAGTCTAGTTGGCATCATGCACTATTAAAGTGGATTTTATACACACCCATAGATTTTATTACAAGGTTGCCTCTAAAATTTTAGGATCAATGAATAAGATCACTCTAAGGCACAAGTTGTAGGGTATTTTATTTTATAACAACTTGCTAGTGAAATAGTGGTTGAGCGACACCGATTATTTACCATGAGTGAACTAGATATGGGTGAACCTATATGTACTTGGAGCGAGTGGAAAGATTATTATTTATAACTAAGGTGGGTAGGATTGTAAAATAAAATTAAAAAAGAGGAAAAACTAAGGCATGAAAGGAAAGTCTATGGAAGCTCAAGGATAAAACCTTTCAAGACTATTATTTGAGCTAAAGTAGGACAAGGTATCTATAACAATACTTGTTAAAAACTATTATGGTACATAAATAATCAATTACAGTTAAATATTCAAAGAGAAAAAAATGAAATATACTCAAACATGCAAAAATCAAAGGTTGCCTAATTGTTAGATTATTATTGCACATCTACAAGAGAATTATGAAAAGCAAACAAAAGATTTCTAAATCAACTATAGCTAAAAATGAGAGATTTTATTTAAAATAGATTCCTCATACATAATTTTAAGCACTAATATACCAAAATGATGGAATGTCCAATTAATCTAAAGAATTGGATAAGAATAAATATTTGCACATCAAAATCAAGTCAAGTAGAACTTATTCAAAATTTTTATTAATCTTAATAGGAAAAATTCTCCTCCATTTGTGACTAGGAGGTTACATGTATTTATAATATTGAGATGGGAAAGGGCTCGTCTCTTGAATCTTCACCTAATTTTACAAGTCCAAAAATAGATCCCTTAGTTCAAAATTTATGCAAGGATGCATGTTACAATGATAACAGTCAAAATAGACTTTCTAGTCAAAAATAAATTATGCATGTAAAATAATAGACAGGGAAACAAAGTCTCACTTTGATGAAAATAATGAAAATACATAATTATTCCAAAATTATAATACTAATTCCATCCTTCTACTTGAAGTAGTTGATGAAGACACTACAACTACAACTATTGTGTAGACTGAGGGCTCTGTGAAGTTGGGGGCATTAACTACCAGTTATATGTATTATAGACCCATAAGTTAATTATTTTGCCTTTAACACTTCACCCAATGGATATGTTGTATCAAATTATTTATTTATGACCTTAAAATTTAATAGTGAGGGATTCAAAATCTTGACTGCTTTAGTCATTAACCTATTTTTTCTACCTTTGAGCTTCTAAATTTAGCCGATAAGGCTTTAGCTCTTGTGAATTTATATTTCATGAAAATCACCAACTGTATCAATTCTTCATTGGTTTTATATACTATACCTTCCAATTCTTATTTGAATTCTTCTGAAACTAAATGGATAAGGTTGTCAAAATTGGGTTAATTCACTAGCTCCCTTGTCTAGGTGATCACCCTCCTTACCCACATATCAACAAAAATTTATAATGCTTCAGCCTCATGATTTATAAAAATACTGAATAGCTTCTTAATTAATCTATTCCAATTTAAGGATGCATCACTTTTGGTAATAAAATATTTTAGGCACCAAGAATTGTCTATGTTGGTCATCAAATTCAGTTGATCAAAGACACTAATTTTAGAACATTAGACTAAGAAGTTCAATCTCCTTTCTTTATCTTTCATATTGTTTCATAATGTAACCATATATTCTCTATGGGCCTAAATGGATACTATGGATATTCTAAGGTTGAGAAAGATGTTATACATATTTGTAGCTTCACTTTGTACTTCAACTATTACCTCGTGAAGAGCTTGTATGATATTCATGTTTCCATCTTTTCAAGGCCTCCTTGGTGCTTCGATGTATATATTTTAGAGTTGAACCAATAAAATCAACAAAATTATTGAAATCCTCAATGTACTCTATAGGATCATTGGGGTTCCTCTTGGGTCTTTTGGCCAATGAAAAGATATTCTCTTTTTATTCAAGTTCTATCTCTAGTTTTTTTTGTGTATTTATTATTTTCATCTTTATCACTCTTTGTATGGTCCCACTCTCTTTGTCAAACCTTGTAGAAATGAGGGAATCTCTACCATAGCTAGATTCTATATTTTATCATGCACATTTTTCATCTCCCTTACCCATTGAGGAATTATCAATTCACCTGTATCTTATCCTTGGGTAAGTTTTGAAGATGTAGAGGGATAAGAGGTCATAGGAAGGGATGTGTTTATTGGAAGAGATATGGCTGGTATTGAGGCACTTATTTGTATGGTCAATTAGGGAATATTTTGGCCTACTAATTGACAAGGAGAGGTTTATTTTATTAGTTTCACCTCCATCAATAATTTGGTCATCCCTAGG
Organism: Torreya grandis; assembly: GCA_037957365.1. Lineage (NCBI taxonomy): Eukaryota > Viridiplantae > Streptophyta > Pinopsida > Cupressales > Taxaceae > Torreya > Torreya grandis. The sequence goes on along the minus strand of JARHVA010000091.1, from coordinate 588,233 downwards.
GTTATTTCCACAGTCATGGTTATTTTTGGAAAACCCTATGGTTGAAGTATGGGAATCTCTAGCTAGGTTATCTTCCTTCTTGGTGTTGGTGGCTTAGTAAAAAGGGACACTATAACCAAATTCTCAAAATGGACCAATTTAGGTTTCCTTATTAATTTTGATGTGTCATAATTTGTACTAGTAATAATGGAAGTGGAAGATGTAATAGAAGGTACTATTGTAGGAATACTTACAACCGGACCTTGTACAATAGGTATCAAAGAAATAATGGAATAAAATACCTTAAAAAAATTTGAGTTTACTCTAAGGTAAGCCTAACCAAAGTGTCTCCTGTATCTTGTTCTCCTAGACTCAAAGCTTTTACTTTCTTTAGCTCAACTCCTTCATCATTTGGCCATAATTTCCCTATATCTAGGTATGAATATTTTGATGTATAGTCAACCAAAGATATTAATTTATCTAGTTTCCCCTCTTCTTCCAGCTCCATATCATCCCTTGTATCCTTCTCTTCTTCCTCAACAACTTATTCAATAACAAGGAGACCAAGATATGGCATCTCTTCTAGTTTTCAACCTAGGGAAAGATTAAGGGAAACCTTGGGATTCTTGTGGTATGTGAAGATAAGTGGAGTCGAGGGTGGATGAGATGGTGCAGGGGTTATGAAAATAACTATGGCAAGAGATGGAGAGGTGTGTGATGAACTGGAGGGTACGTAAAGTATAAAGATTACCTAAGGAGAACTAAGAGATTTAAGAGACTCAAGGGGGTTTAGAATTGAATAAAAATATGATTGTAAGAAGTCTATAAGAATTATGTGTGTAACATAGGTGAGAGGAGTAAATGATTCATCACAAAACTTCTCTTCCTTAGGCTAGCTGGGGTAATTATTGGTTTCTCCATGGTGGTTTCCATACATAAGACTTGTTTGTATGAGGTTGTGTAAGAGGAAAGAATTTTAGGGCTAGGAAGCCCTCTCAAAATTTCCTTCCTAAGTTGGGGATTTAACTCTCTTTGACTTATAGACTAATTTTCCTCTTCTTTTATGGCTTGTGCTTTTGAGGATGAAGGCTAGTTTAGTTACTAAGAACCTTTCAGTGGAGATGGAGGCCATTGTTGATTCCATATGTTCTAAACTTCCTCATCTATAAAATCTAGATTATATTGTAGAGCCTATGACAATGTCATTGATATATTATTATATTTCATCATTATCCATACCTGAGAGTCATCTGAGGCATTCAATAAAACTTGATCATGGTCATAAGTTTGGTGACCATGAAAAACATAAAATTTCATCTTCTCTAGGATGGTATTCAAATAACCCCTTATATTTCTCTTGGGATCCCTTTCCATATATGGTGCTAGTTATAAATTATAAGTTGTCTTAGGTTTTCCAGTTCATATAAAATGTGACCTAGTCACATACTAGAGTTGCCCAATGTTGTAGGGTATTTTGAAGTAAATGGCCAAATGTTTTTGGTTGAATTAATCATCGATGTTATTTAAAACTTGATAAGATATCTCTTGTTCCATAATGTGATAAAAAATATGACATAGTAATAAAGGGACAGTCCTATTACACTCTACTCAGATGATAGTACCATCTAGGTATAACCAGTAATCACCAATTTTAGTGAGTGTCCTTGTTATGCTCTCAAATAATATAGGCATTGTTGTGCCATATATATTAAGGTATATGTGAGGTTATACCTCATTACTTATTATTTTAATGTCATTTATATACCTATGAATAAACATGAAGGAGAAATATTCTCCAACTCTATTCCCTAGATACTCAATTGATGGCTACCATTCTTTAATATAAGGCTTATATACCTTATCCATAACCACATCTAGTAGATAATAAACCATGTAAAAATTTCCATCTTTGAGCCTCTTATCAAGGTAGATAATTTTTTATTTTAGTTTTGTACTTATAATCTCTCTCAAGGTTTCTGATTTGTCAGTAGTCAATAATATGTCTAGTAGCGGCAACCATTCAACCTGGACATAAGAAATGCTCAAGAATCCATACAATATGTTCAATAGTGCCATTATGATGGCAATATAGGTCTAAAATTAATAATGCAATTTGTGGAAATTTACCATTTGGGATTTAATCTTTGGCCCTTTATAAGCCATTGCTTTAATTTATTATCCATGATATTATGCTCAAGCCACACATTTGCTTAGACTTGATTGTAGGTAGTTTCAGGGAGAGGAAGCCTAAGGTAACTTTAAAATGCCTTCCCTGAGATGTAGGTGGAGGTGGTCTAGACCTTCCTCAAATGTGAAATATCACCTATAGTGGTTCCATTTATGAATAGAACCTTTAAGAGGTTAATTCATGGCATTACTCTAATTTGTCCACAACATGGTGGAGGCCCTATTCTGTGATTGGGAATAAATAATCAATATATTATTTGGCCTTGAGGAAGAGTTCATCCTCTGTAGATTCAGACTAAATTGACTCTACCTCCTCTTAGAGTTTTGAATAGTGAGGGAACTTGAAATTCAAGGCACTCTTTTCAAATACTACATCCCTATATTCTATTGATCCTACAAATGAGAATGGGGATGGGACTATGGTCTTACATTGTTTTGATGACAAATCCATTATTATTATGTAGTATTTGCAACTTCTGTGAAGTTATTTATTGGTTCATTTGGCACTCTGTGACTGAAGAAAACTAGGGCTTGCTAGATGCTTAGGAAATTTGAGAACACAATCCATTTTGTTTTAAATATGCTAGTCAGCTTTGGTGGGTACCCCTTATTTTCCAAGTGGTGTTTTTTCATTAATTATTTGTGTTTAGTTATCAATTTAATATAACTATCAATGATTTGTTAACTTATTTATTTTCCATGTTGTTGAACATTCTTTCTTATATTTTGGCCTTACTTTCCTTGGATAGTTCCACATGTCATGCTCTTGTTAACTAGCCCTTTGAATTTATTCGATGTGTTGGGGAGGTTCCACAGCTATGAGTTAACATGATTAATCCACGTGGTGTGATCTAAAATCACTAGAACCACAAAATCTTGAGGCATTAAATGGGTATTTTTTGAGTGAAAAACTTTCCATGGTCATTATTCAATGTGATAAAGATAAGTGGAGTGATCTCAAAAGATATGAGAATATGGAGCTCAGAACATTAGATTGGAAACCAAAATATTGTTTAACTTCCTAACTAATTGGATTAATGCTAGTATGCCACATGTCAACCACTTGAAACCTTAGAAACTCAGGAGCTTGGGACATTAGACTACAAAATAAAGAACCATTTAACCTTCCTATAGTGGCGAGTTAACATGATAGAGACATGTGGAGTGATATTGGAGGCCAAAAAACTCAAAATAATGGAGGATCATAGGAACATGGAACTATTAAGTTTATCGATAAACAAGTGAAGTTCCCACAGTTCTATTTTAGTGTGAAATGCCATGTGGACTATTTGTAGAGCTTGAGAGACTTGGAGGGATCAAAAGACTCGATATTTTATAAATTCTTAAAATTCTAAATGACACAAGAGTGAAGTGTCATAACTATGTGATATCTTTGTTATGGGCCTGATTAGAGGAAATCAATCGTGTTTAGTTATTAATCCTATGATAAAAATATACATAGTAGGATAAGAAAAATTTGATTCATTAGTTTGCAAATCATATTAAAGTAAAAATTATGGACAATCTAAGGTTTGAGATGAATTAAGATACCAATTTAAGCTTAGATTTTTATGAATTTACTTGGATAATGATGTATTTTTGCAATAATAACCTTATGACAAATGTGTGATACCCTACTCATAGATCATTAGGCTCATAGTTCCTTAGGTATGGGTTTTTAAATAATGGGTCCTTGTTTTTAAAATTTTCAAAATGGGGTGTGTGTGTTAGGGCACAAAAAATGACGATTCATAAGGGAAAATACTCCTAAGTATTTTTAGAACCCAAAATTTCAAAAACATAATATGACAGAACTTAAATTTTAATAAAGATAAAATAAGGAAATTCAACTTATAAGAACAAAACTCTTACTTCCCAATGAAACATACTAACCTTCCTAGTCCTTGGATGAGTGTGTGATTTTGTACAATTAATTTGACTTGGGGATGAATATTTTGACAAAGGGTCAAATAAACACTATAAGTTTCACCTTGACTTTGAATTTATAACCATTGAAAAAATAAAGCCTTGACATTGCTCTACTAAAAGTCAAGTGCCCATAGCCCTGATATAAATACATATGGTTTCACTCAAAACCTTGCTCTACTTCCATCTAAAGATCCATAATCCTAGTAGAGTTTATTTGAATCACCAATCCTTTATTAGTTTTCCATTTTTTTATCATAAAGAGGGGAAGGTTGAGAACCACTTTTGGCTAGATGTATGAAAAAACTATTTATCAATATGCCCCTATCAGTGTATATGCATCCCTAGGTTTATCATCTTTTATCCAAGTTTTAACACATGAGAGTACAATGCATCTTTGGAAATTAGAATTTATTATTTAAATTACATGAATATATCAGAGTAGGTGCCAAAAGATGAGCATGACTATTTAGTCTAAATAAAACTAAATTTAGTCATAATACATACCTCAACTCCAGAAGGTCTAGTACTTGTCAGAATAAATTTATGTGAGTACCCATTATGCTCCATTTTAGTATCATCCCCTTTTCATTTGGAATTTTAATTTTGATTTAATTCATAAATTATCTGAGACAGTTATACAACTTAAGAAACTCAAAAAGAAAGAATGAAACTAAGCTATCAAAAGCAACAAATCTAATTTAAAGGAAACAAGTGCAAAAAATAAGAAATATAATTTATAAAGAAAGGAATCTAATCTAAAAATCTAGGAATGTAATCTAATCCTACTCTAAACATCCATTAATAGTTCACTTGGATGCATTCCCAATTGGATCAGCCATGAAGTAATGCCTCAAAAATTTTCTATTGATTGGAAAAGCTAGGTCCTTACCTTGGATGTCTTTTAACCTGAAGGCATTATTTCTTAGGATTTCAAATATGTGATATGGTCCAATACACAATAAAGTGAACTTATCATGCCGCCCTTTATTTTCTTGTGCTTTATCCCAAAGAAGCACTAGGTCTAAAAGCCTAAAATCCTTGATCTTAGATCTTTTGTCAAACCAACGTTTGATAATTTACTGATGTTTGTTGAAGCTATGTAGTGCTTCAGTTCTTATATCTTTTAATTAGACTATCTCATGTAGTATGGAATTAACCCTCTCATTTTTTCCATATATTCTTACATGAATTGGTAAGTTGATAGCTTAAGAGTAAAGGGGAAGACTAGTTATTGTCCATACACCAATAGAAAAGGTGAAGCCTTGAAAGCTTGTTTGTGCCTAGTTCGGTCTACCTATAATGCATATTTCAATCAAAGATGCCATTCTCTTAGTTTATTCAATGTAGATTTCTATATGGAATCCATCAAGTTCTTATTGGTTGATTATGTTACACCATTTAATTATGGGTAATGGTTTGAAGAGAACTTGAGGTTGATCTAATTATGGTAGGTCCATTTTGTGAATTTAGTCAATTAGAACATTGGACCATTATCACATACCAATGAAATAAGTGTGAAAAATCAAATGACTATATTTCTCTCTAAGAAATTAGTGAAATCTATGGCTCGTGATTTTTTAGTATCAATAACCTCTATCCACCTGGTATAATAATCAGGATTTATGAGGACAAAATTGTGTCTTATTGAAGAATTTGGATTTATCACCCCAGCAAAGTCTAACCCCCACTGGGAAAAAGGGCATCCTTCAATGGCTAGATGTAAAGGCATGGTAGTATTCATTTTTATCTTTGTAAACAATTAACACTTAGAATATTTTGACATGGTTATGAGCATCCTTAAAGATTATAGGCCAGTATTCACTCATCCTTAGAATCTTATGGGGTATAGTATTTCCAAAAGGGTGACCATTACCAACATTTTGATGTAGGTTGTCTAGGATGTACTTAGCTTCCTCTTTTGAAATGCTCCTTAGGTAAGATGCCTTCATAAGTATTTTTGTAAAGGACCCCTTTCTTGATCATGAATTAGGTTGATTTGAGCTTGAGGGCTCACTTTTTCTCTCTGCTCAACTCTAGAGGGCATGCTCCTATAAGCAAGAAATGAATGATATGTGAATACCATTCTCTTCATATCACATGGGCTTCATTAATTTATATGATGTGGATGCATGGGTCATTTTAAGTCATCAGTTGTATGAGACCCTGACCTCTTACCATTTTAGGTGGCCTAATTTCAAGGTTAAACTCCTAAATTTTGGCCATCCATTTCCCTCTCCTTTCTCCCAACTCATTTTGGATGAGCATGAGTTTGATGGCTAGGTGGGGGACAATGACATATGACTTATTTCATAGTATATAATGTCTAAATTTTTTGATGGCCTTGATAAAGGCATTTATCTACTTATAATTAATGTAGTACTTAAGTTATGAATCCTTCGAGTTGGTACTCATGGAGGCAATGGGGCAATCATTGTCTTTTACCTTTTATGTCAATGCTAAAAAAATGGTATGTGCTAAAGTGAATGAATAAAGATATAAAATTCTAATGAAATCTATGCTTATCAGGACTGGGGCTTGAGCAATCAATGATTTAATATCCTAGAAATATTTCTTATTTTCCATAATCCACTCAATATTGGCATCTAATTTTAGCATGGAATTCAATGGTTTGATTAGTTCTACAAACTATAAATAAACTTTCTCATGAAGTTAATCTTTCTAAAGAAAGACTTCAACTCTTTCTTACTGTTAGGTATGCTTAGTTGGAGATAGATTGGATGCAGTCTAGGTTGATGAAGATCCCTTTTTTATTGATAATATGGACCAATAGTTTTCCTTCAGTCACCCTAAAAATGAATTTCTTGGGGTTTAGATAAACTCCATACATCCTACACCTATTTAGGATTTTATATAAGTGGCTTACATGGTCATCCCTACCCTTGGAAAATAATTTTATATCATCCATATATATGATGATGTACTTCTCCACTAGTCACTAAAAGGTGAATTCCATTTCTCTTTGGAAAGTGTCAATTACATTGATTAGGTCGAATGACATCCTTTTATATGCAAAGGACCCCATTTAGTGGTGATAAAAACATTCATCCTATCTTCTACCTTAACCAATACCTGGTTGTAGCTTGAGAACCCATCCAAAAAAGACATCATCTCTGAGCCACTTACAATCTGTATTACTTTGTCCATGAAAAGTAGAGGATAATTGTATTTTTATGAAGCTCTATTTGTGTTCCTAAAATCCACACACACCTTGATTTATCCATTTGTTTTGAATAGTACTATATTATCTACCCAAGTCAAGAATTGGTAAAATAATCTTGGCATCCAAGAGCTTCTATACACCACTCTCTATGAGAGGTTCTAGGAATTGATTTACAAGCATCTACCTTTGCCTGAATGGCTTATGTTCTAGTCTTAAAGGAATGGTGTGGGTAATGACTCTAGGATAAAAGATATTTAGGTCATCATATGTGAAAGTAATGACAGATTTTTAATTTGTAATAAATCCCTTCATCTTTTATTTTTCACTTTTAGTACATATTAGATTTATATTCACCAGTTGGGGAGACTAGTTAGTCCCCAAGTTTTTCTTGGTGAAGTCAAATTCCATTACTTTTAGTTATTTCTACTTTTGGGCCTAAGGGTAGATATCAAAATCTCATTCCAAAGAAACCATGCCCAAGGGAATTCAATTTTCTTTTCGCTGTAGAACACCTTCACCATCCATATCTTCAGTCTACATACGCTAGATAGTTCCTTCATCTATTATTTGGGATTCAAAAGCTCCTGAATTATTTAAGAACTATATGATTTGTTGATCATGATCAAACACTTGGAATTGTCCACATTTTTAAGGACAAAAGGGCATGGAACCAATTCCACTAAAAATTTATACATTTTTGACTCCTGAAGTGGTGCCAAATTAGTGGCAAAGGCTACTAATGAATCAAATGTCTGATTATTTTCTCTTGAGATGGACTTGATGTTGAATACTTCAAAATATTTAATCAAGTCCCAAGCTCAATTTGTGTACTTATTTAGGTATGCAATATTTCACTAGTACTTATTTTTTATTAGGTTTACAAATAGCTTTGAATCATTAAACACTAATAGTTGTTTGGCATTTTTCTTTAACATAAATTATAGGCCTAAGATTAGGGCCTCATATTTATTTTAATTATTGGTGTAGGGGAATTATAACATATAAGCAACCAGGTACTACTTACCTTATGGTTTTATCAAATCCATGCCTATGCTAGAATCTTGCTTTGAACTAATTCCATCAAAGTGTAGAGTCTACAAATAATAAAGAACTTCAAATTATTATTCATGAAATTGTTGTTTGGTGGTGAACATGTACACACTTACATGTGTTGTTACAAAGTTGACTTACTTATTCTTAGTGTTGTAACCAGTGATCAAGTACTTCATTTTAGGCTCTTTGTCTACCCTAATTTGGTTTGGAACCCCTTTCCAAGGTATCCACATGTGGTAAAATTCAATGACTATGCACCCATTTAACATCTTTAACCAATCTTGGCTTAATAATAAGCCATATTTTTCTAGGATATTAATGATTAGGATGTCAATAGTCTAATACACACATGGATCTAATGTCAATTGTTTGCACACATTTATAGATTCTCTGACACATGGAACTATAGATTTATCCAACTATAATACCACTATTTTAGACTTGTGGGATTCAAACCCAACTTTTGGCAAACAACCATAGACATCACATTGGTTGATGTCCCATAATCAACCAATCAATTATGTACATTTTTTTTTGAACATTCGAACTGTCAATAAAAATGGCAATATTACATTTGCATGGGTAGTATTGGACTTGTCATATGTCTTCCTATTATAGTATGTATTTCATGAATTATCTCATGTTTTCTAGTGTATTAGTTAGTTATTTCATCTTGTAGTAAGTTTATCCTATGTGATGATTTATCCCACATTAGACAATTTAGCTAGTTTATTATTTCACCTTGCCTATATATGCAAGATCTTTTCTTTGTACTAGCATGATTTATTATGCTTCATTCTATATAATATATGATTTGCCTTATTTTTGCATATTATATCTGTAGCTTCCTTGTATGATATTTTGTTGCTAACACTTCAAATTCTTGGGTTGAAATACCTTTACCACTCCTAACATGGTACTAGAGCCCTAAAGAATTTACAACCATCTATTATCTTACAATTTTTAGATAATTTTATTCTACTTCCCTTATCATTGCTTCTTCCCTTATCATGGAGAGGAAGTATAGAAGAGATGCATGCAAGGAGATCTTGGTGCCCTTTTCATGAATTTTTAAAGATTTTGAATCCTTTTATTATTTTTGAAGCTTTTGTTGTTTTTGAGGTAGTGAAAGAGGTAGAGGAAAATAATGTGGAAAGGCATTGAATCTGCTAAGGAAGAAGAAATATTTGCACTGAGTGGAGGATAGGCATTGGAGAAGAAGCTTGGTGCTACTGTGATCTTGGCATCACCTTTCCAACAAAGCATTATCTTTTAATAAGCTTGGCACCTTTTTTTAAGGAATTTTTAGATATGATCTTGGCATCAACCATTGGAAGGCATTGAAATATTTGAAGATTGGTGTTCTTTTCTTCTTATTTGAGATCTGCATAAGAGTTGGGTGTTGGATATTTGTTTTTTTATGCTATTTTTTTATTTTTACAAACCTACCTTAGAGTTTTATGTTTTTTCTCAGGTCTACTTATAAGAAATAGGTGTTAAGATATAGATATATATTTTGGCCTTAAAATATAATCATTAACCATTGGCACTAGAAGAAGAGATTTGAGGAGAGATCTTAGCCAAGTGTTGTGATATTCTCAAGGTGGCGTTAGAATAGGCATCCTTTTCTGCTAAGGCATCTTCCTTTTTTTCAAGTTTGACCAAGTTTGAAAACAAAAAAGGCATTGAATCTAAGGATTAGTGCTTACATGAGAGATTTATGCTAAGTAACAAGAGACTTTGGCAATTTTCTACAAATTTGCATTGGAACTTCTATCTACAATTTTAACGTCAAGTCTATTATTTTTGTTATACAAGTCTCATTTCATATCTACTAAGAAAACCACCTACTAGGCATTGAATTATGTTCTTTAAATTTTGGTGTTGAATATCAACTTAAGGTGATTTTGATAAGTCTTTTCTAGATTTGTCCTGGGAAGGCATTAGAATACAAGGTGGCATCTTAAATCTGCTCATTGGCATCATTTACAAATCTTGTTTGTGGTGTTGGATTTGCATAAGATCATTTTTTGTTATTTTATATTTGTTTATGGGAGATCTAGAACTAAAAATAACAATATTTTCTTTTTATCTCTCAAAACAATTGGTTTCATTCAATTTTTGCTTTTACAAGTTGATTTTTTGCCTCAAGTGGAAGCATAGTTCGTTTGCATAAGAATAAAATTAACCAAGAGGATATTTTTTCATGCCAGTTATTGTTTCTGAGGTCATGATTCAGTTTTGGTTCCAACGAGTGGTTGGATGACTATGTTCTTTTCTATTTTGGTCTAAAAAACTAGTTTGTTGTGATTAATATTTTAACCCATTTTTCAAGAAATCATAATGCTTTTAAATTTTAAACCATAACTCGGATTTGAGTTTGATTTTTTTTAAAGTGAATTTTTTTTATTATCTATTCATTGGTATAATTAATTTATAAAGATACATTAATTTTATAAAATGCTAAATTGGGAGGGTGTCTTGTAATACAATATTTTGGAGGGGTTATCTCAGTGGCAATTTTGTGCACCCTTTGCATTGATTTTGATCTTTGGTGATTAGTTAGTGTGGATTCTAATTCTAGTGTTGACCATTATGAGCCTTTCATTACACATATTACCACACATGGAGACCTCAAATGGAAACAATCATAAAGCACAAAGGATTATGGTTCCTAATAAATAAAACACAACCATAGTTTACACATGAATTTAAATTTTTTTGGCACCAATTAAGTTTTAAGTGTATGGTATTAACTAGAGGATACATGAGTGATAGTATTTTATTTCATTTTGATGGGTGTGATTTTTCATTCAAAATGCGGATTAAGTTAAAAGCTTTTTTTGGAAAAGTAGATCACTTGAGAGTGATGTAGCTTGAAGTGGAGCTTACTTCACTAAATATAGATGACTTTGCATCTATTGTAAACTACCTCACTAAATTTAATCATTTTTGGACATAGTTGAAGGGGAGTGGATGAGATAAAAAAGATGAAGTGTGTGTATACTTGATCTTGTCTAAGTTGAGTGGCCCATTCTAAATATTTGCTTCTAATTTTTCATCTAGTATGGATACATTATGCACTATATTTAAAATGATAGATATAGAGTTATTTTGTGAGAGACTTACTAGGGTGGAATCCAAATTGTCTCACCTTGAGTCTTCTACCTCTCAAAAAGTATTAGTGGACTCACATTCAAAGATTAAGGGAAAATATAAGTGTGAGAATAAAAACTCTCCTCCTCCACCTCAAAATTCACCTAAGCCCAACACTAATACATCTAAACCCAAACCATCTTCAAAATATAAGAATAAGTATAACCTATCTTGTTCTTAATGTGGGGGGTCTAATCATGAAGAGTCTAGGTGTTTCAAAATAATGTAAGCATTAGATGATGTCATTAGGAAACACAAGATTTATATCTCCACTCCTCCATATCATGAGCATGGAAAAAACTTAATGTTATCAAGATATCAAAATTACATATTTTAGATAGTTGGGTTTTAAATTTTTATGCTTCGCACCATATAAATTCTACTAACGAGTCTTTTATATCTATTGGTTTGAGTTATTCTTCCAACATTGAGGTTGGAGATTATTTTTTCATTTTTGCTAAGGGGAAGGGTGACATATAATTAGATGGTGGTTCCATCAATGATGCATTATATGTTCTAGACATGACCACCAATATAATTTTAGTGTATCATATTTGCCATTTTGGTCAGGGTAAGATAGTGACTTTCATACCATAGGGTGCTAAAGTTTGATCTTTGTTAGAGCCACACACACTTATTTCACAGGGTGTTATTGATAACAGTTTTTAACTTTACTATTTGGAGGGTTTTGATGATACTCTTCTTATAGGGACATGTTTAGTTTCTCATAAAAATTCTAAGAGCTAGCTTTGGAATGATAGGTTTGGATACCTAAACTACATATATTTAAAATATTTTAGCATTGATAGTATGGTAGAGGGTTTTCCCAAAATTTCATGTCTTGATGTAGTTTTCCCCAGTTGTGCATTAGAGAAGCAACACCAGGATCTATTTCCTAAGGGCATGTTCATGAGAGATTATTCACCACTTGAGCTTGTGCACAATGATTTGATGATCTTTCTTACTTTTTTCAATGGAGATAAGTATGCACTTACCTTCATTGATAATTTCTCAAGGCATACTTGGGTTTATTTCCTCAAGTATAAGAGTGATGTCTTTGCTCAATTCAAAGTATTTAAGGCTTTGATCAAGAAATATTTATCGAGTTACATCAAAAATCAAAGTATAGATAATGGGGTGGATTAATTCAGTTGAGATTTTTCTAATTTTTTAGCATCCCATGGTATTGTTCACCAATATTTTATTGCACATACTCCACAACTTAATAGATTAGTAGAAAGGAAGAACCAAACTCTAAAGGATATGGCTAACTACATGATGCATTCATAAGATTTACATCCTATCTATTGGGCAGAGGAAGTTAATTATGTAAACTATATTTAGAACCACACACCATATTGAGCACTTGAGCATGTGACTCTGGAGGTGTCCTGGTTTAGAATCAAGCCTAATGTCTCATTTTTTTGAGTCTTTGGAAGCCTTGCTTTGACATTTGTAGCAAATAAGGAAAGGAAAACATTGGATAAGAAGAGAAAACCTTTGATTTTTATAGGCTATTGTGAGAACATGAGAGCTTATCTTATTTTAGATCCTTATACTCATGATGTTCATTTTTGAACACATGTATAGTTTGATGATCACTTCACATCTCATGACTCTTCATCTTCTTCCATGCCTTATTATTCTTCTTTTGATGATTCACCTTCTCTCTAGGATTTATTATTTGAGGATCCAATTCAGAAGATTACTATGGAGGTTATAGAGGATGAGGATCTTATTCACATTGTTGTTTTCACTATGCCTAGGTGGTCTTGTACTACAATTTTTGAGGTAGCACCTTTCATGAAGGATTTTCCACCTACTTGACATCATTATGCACATTCTATGGGTATTGAAATTTTATGCTAGTCATTCTATGGAGATCCACAATATTTTTCAAAGGCTCATGGGATATAAGAGTGGGATGATGCAATTAAAAATGAGTATTCTTCATTGATGAAGAATCACACTTGAGATTTGGTTACTCTTCCTAAGGGAATATAGTTGGTTAGGTGTAAGTGGATTTACTACACTAAATATATAGATGATGAGTCCATTGATAAGTATAAGGCATATCTTGTTGTAAAAAGATTCTCTAAAGTTGAAGGTATTGTCTATTCTGAGACTTTTTTGACTGTTACCAAGATGGGTTATATTCACCTTGTACTTTATCTTGCTACATAACAAGGTTGTCTAGTATATCAAATGGATATTAAGAGTGATTTATATTCTAGAGATTTGTATGAAAAAATTTATATGGAGTACCCTGCTTGGTTTTTCATTATTTATTTATTATTTTTCAACTTAGGAGGTCTCTTTATGGTCTCAAATAGGCCCCTTGAACTTGGTATGAGAATATGGATTTATTTCTTATCTCCACTGGCTTTGTTCATTTCCACTCCAATCTTATAATTTATATTCAATGTATTAGAGAGGACATTGTTATTTTGGTCTTGTATGTTGATGATCTACTTATCACAGGCAACTCCTCATCTCAGATTTAGACTATTTAGTAGGCACTTTCAACATAATTAGACACGACAAATCTTTGTCTTTTGCATTTCTTACTTGGTTTACATATTTCATAGTCAAATATAGGGATTTATTTGAATTAACATAATCACACACTTGATCTTCTTTAACATTTTAGCATGGCTGATATCAAGCCAAGTCCTCCTTTTTAGTCTGGAGTGAATTTCACTACCTCTTGTACTAATCCACTTTATGATTCTACATTGTATAAGAAGATGGTTTGGAGTCTTATGTATTTGAATCATACTTGCCCTAATATTTTATTTGCAATTGGGATTGTATCTATGTTTACACATGATAGTCATTGAAAGACTGGTAAGAGGATTTTACAATATCTATAAGTCACTACTCATTTTTTATTACACTACACTAGGGGTTCTACTTAGTTGGTTGGATACAATGACTCATATTGGGTAAGTTCTCTTGATGACATGAGTTCCAATTCTGGCTACATATTTTGTCTTGACTCTTTACCTATTATTTGGTTATGAAAGAAGTAGCAAGTTATTAAGTTTTATCTACATAGACCAAGTATAGGGTAGAAGTTATAGTGAGTCAATAGGGTCTTTAGCTTTGTCAATTATTGATAGAGTTTGGATTCATACAAGATTCACCCACTATACTTTGTTATGACAACTAGAGTGTAATTCATATATCTTGTATTTCAATTAAGCATCAATGGACCAAACACATTGAGGTACATATACACTTCATTCTTTTTTTTAAAAAAAGTCGGGTAATCTTTTTAACATGACCCACGCCGCTAGCTAGACATGAATAATACCGGTACCATAGGCCCAGGGGGCTCGAACACTTGACCGGCAGAGCCACAATAGAAATACCTGACCAACTGACTACGGCCCCAACCCTACATATACACTTCATTCATTAACATATTTAGGATGGAATTCTTAGTATGGAGTACATTTTGATTCAACAACATATTTTAGACATCTTCACAAAGCCTTTTACATCACCTCATTTCATTGAGTTGCATGGCATGCTTGGGGTTTTATAAGTTATCCTTGGAGGTATTCATGAGGACACATTTCATCTTCTTTTCATGGATACATATTATACATGAGTACCTTATTAGGCCTTGTTTTTAGGACTCATACTGTGGATATGCCACTATATCTTTTTTAGATTTTGCTAGCCCCTAGCTTCACTTGAAGGGATGTTAGAGTATGTATTTCATGTATTTTCTCATGTTTGCTAGTGTATTAGCTAGTTATTTCATCTTGTAGTGATTTTGTCCTATGTGAGGATTTATCTCACATTGTCTAATTTAATTAGTTCATTATTTCACTTTACCTATATATGCAAGAGCTTTTCTTTGTACTAGCATGATTCATTATGCTTCATTTTGAATAATATATGATTTATCTTATTTTTTCATATCATATTTATAGCTTTCTTGTATCATGTTTTATTGCTAACACTTTATATTATTGGGTTGGAATGCCTTAACCATTCCTAACACCTCCATGTTAGGGCCTTGAATAGTAGCTCCCTTTGTTTAGTGATCTAAGCTAGCTCATGAAGACTGATGTTGGATTTAATATTTTTCATGTCTTCAACAATATTGTATCCTCTCTTGCCCTAATTCTCAAATATCGATGACTGATCCTTTTGATTAGGAGGAGGCTAATTATCCATCTTAGGTGGAGGATGATTATCTCTCTATGGTAGTGTTAGATTATTATTAGCATTTAGATTAGGAGGATTGGTGGAGCTATTATTTGGAGGTGTCAAAAAAGTCATAAGCTACTTGATTTTTGAGTTTTAGTTATTCCTGACCTATTGGTACTACTAGAAAGTATGAACCTCATCTGTGTTATCTTTAGGTTCATTGTCATCTTCCCTTGGAAAGGGAAAGTCATAAGTTTCAAAGACCATAGTCATGTTAGGGTTGCCTAAATAATTTTATGAAGATGGCTCTTGCTAACTAGTATAATTTTCTTGCCTTTTGGATTCCTACTAAACGATTTTGAAATCAGTATAGAATTAAATACAATCCAGTTCCCCATGTTACATGGTTTTATATACTTGACACTAGTTTATAAGAGTTATGCCCATAATATTTAACTTTGACATCCTATTAGAAGGAACTTGATGTTCTTCATTATTACTAGACCTATTCAAAGGCCTATTATACCTTTGGAACCTATAACCTTGATTATTTTAATTGGAGTTCTGTTAACTTATATTATCCATACATTTCTTCATGCTAAGGAATTCATTATTCAATTTTTGTACCATTGTCTAGATGGATTCCATTTTTATCTTGTTTGAGTTAGGAGCAGTGTCCTATGTATAAGTATTATTAAATGGTACCGAAGGTTGACTTTAGCCCTAATGGATAGAAGTATAATTGTTTAATAAATTAACATACTAATTCTAGTTAACATGGTTTAATGGTAATTGGTTATAGATTGAGGTCTAATTTAGTGATATAATACATATTTTGGGTTATACTAGGGATTGGGTTACAATATGAGTAAATAGGTCCAAGAATGAGTGGAGGCAATTATTGTAATTAAGGATACATCTATTTGTCTACATTAATTACCTCTGCATAAGCTAAGGGTAAGGTATCAATGCTGACATCCTTATATAAAAACACAATAGTCATGGAATCTAAGGAATTTTTATACATTTCTAGGGCCAATAGATCATTAGGTTGATAGGTAGACTCCAATATGCTATACATCTTTTGAACTTGAGTGTTTAAAAATTGAATTGGCTCATTGGGTACTCTTCTCATGATAAAAAAGTGTTGATATATAACACTTTCACTAGTAACATGGCCAAACTAGGTTAAGAAGATATGCTGACATTTTGTCCAGGTTGTGATTATTTAGAAACTAGTCATAGGCTATTTCGTGCAAAGTGAAAGGGAACAATCTTCAAGCCACATCCTCATGAATTACATTAAGTATCTCTAAGATGAATTTGAATGCCTTTATATGTTATTTTATTGTCCTTCTTCTCGAAGGAGAGAAAGAGGGGAGATATTTCTCTAAGTTTCTAGGCAAATCATGCACTGATATTGATACATTGATAACCAATCCAATCAACCAATATGGGGATTGAGGTGGGAGGTTACATTGAAGTAGAGGATTAAGAAGTAGATTCTAGGGATGGGGAATTAGAACTACTGGAAGGTGATTATGTCTTCCTGGAAATCATGAATCTACTCTGGGTCTCTTATAAATACATTTATCAAACCTAACCTTTCTATGGATCTTCAAAGGTGGTTGTAATATATTACTATCTAAGGTTTTGAAATTGTTAGTCATCTGAGTGAATCCAATACAACTCAAGTGATTTTATTCATTCCAATAGAGGCATAGGTTGATTAACCCTCCTTCTAGAACCAATTTCTTACAAGGTTACCTCTAGCATTTTAAGATCAATGAACAAGATCACTCCAAGGCATGAGTTACAGGGTATTCAATTTTATAATAACCTTTTGTTGGAATAACAATTGAATGATACAAACTATTTACAAAGAATGAACTATCTATGGGTAAACCTAAATCTACTTGAAGTGAACATAAGGATGATGATTTCTAACTAAGGTGGGAAGGATTGTAAAATAAATTTCAAAAAAAGAGGGAAAAGTAAGGTTGAAAAGGAATGTCCATGGAATTTCAAGGATAAAACCTTTCAATACTAGGATTTGAGCTCAAGTAGGATAATGTATTTGGACCAATACTTGTTGAAAGCTAATATGGCACATAAATAATCAAATATAGTTAAAGAGTCAAAGGGAACAAAAACATAGTATACTCAAACATACAAAAAATATTAGGTGTATACATATTCCCCACCAAAGCTCACTACATGCTAAGATGTTATAAAAACTCTCACCATATGATTTTCAATAATGATATAATTTTAAACCATATTGGTTTTCATTAATTATTAATTTTAATCAATTAATGGTAATTATTCTCTTGTTTCTCACATGCTATTCAGGTTAATTAATTCAAATTATGTATTTTTGTCACAATTAATTGAAAATCTATTTATCCATATTACATTTATGAAATTGTGCTCTCTTAAACTATTTTTAGTCTTATATATTTCCTCATCTTAGGAAAAATCTAATTTTTTCTAAGGTTTATTTCATTTCATACTTTATGATTAAATCATCTTAGTTTCATTTATCTTTGATTTGAAGCTTGGTTTACTTTTCTAATATTTTGTCAAATCATAGGCTACTTGGTTCGTGTGTATATAATAAAGATTAATTTTATCTAAGTATACAAAGATGAATGGTTCTAATATGAGTCAAGAATGAAGGTATGATATAATACTATGCAAACATCTCTTACAAGTACCATGAGCCAATACCACCTCATTCTTGGTATATGCATTTAGGTATATTGATGCATCAACAAGCCCTACAAGAAAAAATGTTAGCAAAGTTATAATGAAAAAAATATTAGGTGTATACATATTCCCCACCAAAGCTCATTACATGCTAAGATAGTGTAACACATGATGGTTATTTGGTATATAAATGTAATAGCATGAAAGAGTATACCTAAAAATAAATGTTGAAAAAATAAAAATCAAATGAAATTAAAAAAATAAAAATATATAACTCCGTTTACTTTATTGATTCTAGATGTTACATTACATGTATTTCAACTAAAAAAAGACACTAATTGAGAATAACAAAGGGAAACCTTTTTTTTCATGTTAATACCTAATAATTCTCTATTTTTCTAAGATCCTAATGTTTCTTTAGGTTTGTAAAAAGGACCAAAAGAAATAAATATATGGTAAAATACATAATCTAGAGGTAAATAACCAAAAATTTAAAAATTAAAAAAATTACTATAAGTAGGAAAGAAGAATTTCATTTTCTCATTTGTTATTTTCAAAAAACCAGAGCTTTGATTATCCAAATTTAGTGTTATTAGAGATGATGTCTCAAGGATTATGAGGATAATGTGCTATCAGTGTATGATACGATTGATATAATATATCCATTAATACCATGTAGTTGGTTTATACAAGTTGGTGATATTGCACAAGAGTTATGATGGCAATAACAAGCTACTACTCCACCATCACACCTAGCAAGAGGAGATGGTGTGGGATGGAGGAAAGTGACTAGGGAATAAATAAATTTGACTAAGGAGATCATTATCCATAAGGTGATTACTAATTGAATGCACTAGCTAGAGATAGAGCTAGCCGAATCACAAGGAGAGGTATAGGGATTAATATCTCAGACTCACACACTAGACAAGTCTCTACAAGCAATGACATATATAGGCTATTTAAGAAGCATGGTGCCTCACCCAACACCACATGCATATTAAAGGAAAACCACTTAGTTAGTTATGTATACTTTTTTTCATTTTTAATGTAGTATATAATGACACACATGTATATATATTTCATTTTTTATTTACAAGAGATTGTGCTTATGGTTTTTTATTTTTAGCATGTACTATGGCTTTGATATCATGTTATGGGATAATGTTGTTATGATGTAATGTTTTATTTTTTATTGTGAAAAAATGCATAGTAAAAAAAAAACAAAAACTAAGAATGAAAAATGACTTCTTAAATAAGTAGATGGAAAGAAGATGCATTTAAATATTTGAAAAATAAATTTAAAACATACCCAATGTAAGTAAGATACAAATATTAAGATAAAACATAAGATATGTAAAACATTGTGAGAAAAAATTCACAAATCACATCAAAATGTAAGACAAAGTTAATCATAAGATGCTAAAAATAACTATAGAAAGAGATACCCAATGTAAGAAAATATGAAAGATAATCAAACAAGGATATGTGAAAAATGTCATGCAATGTAATAAAAGTAATAAAAACTTTAATCCAACATAGGGAAAAATAAGAATGTGAAATTAAATCTAATGTAAGAGAAGTAAAAACTCAAATCAAACAAGGACATGTAACAAAAGAAAAAAAGACATCAATGAGTGGAAGGTTGAAATCAATGCTTGTGCTAGAGTAATGTATAGGAAAAAACAACTATCTAAAGACATAACTATGATGACAAAGATGGCGTGAAAATAGATGGTGCTATGAATTTTTGAGGAAGACATGGTTGTATTCCCCGATGTCTCACAATGTAAATATGAAGCTAAAAATATAAGAGGTGCTATAAATGAATGTTATGATTCTAATATGAAGAAAAGAGATAGAAGAAGGGAAATTAAAGAAGAGGGATGTTATCAAATAAAATTAATACCTAAAAAGGGTATAATTGGAAAGAGAAAATGGAGATATAAGGATGTAAGGCACCATAAAGATAATGTATAAATCCTTAGTGGAGATGACACACTATTTTAAAGTGGGAAAAACTAAGAACTGCTAACATTAAGGACCTATATAACCCCACCTAGCAAGCATAAGATTGAGATAACAAGTGAATCATAAATATTCATAGGAAGGTTAGATGCATCAAAAATAAAATAATCCTACCTTCTCACAACATGTTCCCCACTCCTCAGAACCCCTTATAGATTTGGTAGTCTATTGTGAAGATTGGGTATTTGTGTGAGAAAGTAGTGACACTAGAATGTAAGATAAATGTAAGTAATGATGTAGTGAAATATCTTACCTTAGTCTACTTCCCTACTGAATCCCAATGGACCTATGATCTATTATGAGGATAACTATGGAATTTTAGCTTCATTTAAAATGATGTGCCAAAAAGATCATGTCTTTTGGTGTGATTTAACTTTAAAGATATAATTTAAATTTTAACATTGATTTTTTTTATGATTTGTATTTAAAATATTTTGTATTTTTTTCTTTTCCTCCTCCATATGGATTTGTAAAAACAAAAAATGGGTACTAAAAATTACCAACACAAGAGAGCCTGCATTCAGTTTCTTGAGAAGATAAACTAAATACCATGATGCCTAAAGAGTCATAAACTTGAACCATAAGAAATGTTGTAATATTAAGAATGACAAAGTGTTCCTCAAGTGAAAGGAGAGGGAAATATAGGGATCTTGGAAGATCCATACGTGTGAAAAGGGTGATACAATACAGATAATTGATCAAAATAAGGGAGAGTTTTTACTTCAGAAGTGACTAGCAAAAAAGAAGGGATATGAAATTACATGGAAATGCAAGTTAATTTGTGAAAATAATACCTAAAGAATATAAATGCAATTAAATATAGTGATAATGTCTCTAGAGAATCCATAATAACCTATATAGGTTCTATCATAAACACTGATAATAGAAATCATACCAAAAGAGGGTGAAGAAAAGAAGATACCAAAGAATCATAAAAAAACTAAGGCCAAACGTAAAAATGTTATAAGATGCAAAAAATAAACCTAAAGATGCTACTTAAGATACACAAGGGAAATAAAAGGTGACTATAAATCATCCCAAAAGAGGAGGAAGCTAAAAACATTGAAAAACAAAATATGGATGTGCTACCAAAGATCTACAATGGAAAATAAGGCTAATTATAAATCATCCCAAAAGAGGGGTAAAATAAGATGCTAAAATGATACTAGAAAGCGTCTAAAAAATAATAATGGTTGTTTGAAAAGTGTGATAATATATATATATATATATATATATATATATATATATATATATATATATATATATATATATATATATATATATATATATATATATATATATATGTAATGAGCATCATGTATGTTAAATATAAAATTATGAGATCATATCATGTAAAATGAAATATATTCTCATAAATGATGTGAACTATCTATACTCACATAATCAATAACATTTTTCAAGCCTTATTGTAATTGATATACAACTCAAACCATAGTCTCTTCTTCCTTTCCTAAGAGTCATGCAAGGATTACCTTGTGGATGAGCTCCAAATAAAAATTAGGCACACCAAAAGGAGGAAGATGTGGATCCTCCTAATTAAAATAACATATACAAGGAAGATGATATGCCATTAAATAAGTAGCATGACACATCCTATGATCTAAGATGTAGTTTTGGCCCTAACAGAGGCTATTCCTCGATCTTATATGGACCATGTGAATGCTACTAGGAATATCAAGGCAAGGGCCTCATAAAATATATAAAATACCTTTGAATGGTTATACACTAATCCATATAATGTGTATAACACTCATGAAAAATATAATACACCTCCTCATTTTTAGGGATATAAGTAGGTGTAATCTTCAGAGGTGACATGTTCAATTGAAGGGAAAAGTTCACTGCCTCTTGACAAATTACATCCAAATAATATCAAATACCTTAATAGTTAGTTGATTAATGTGTACTAGTATCATGGAATAAACAAGAATTCCTAGGAGCATAATATTGGGGTGAATGAATTTTATGGGAGGAATTTGGACTTTCAGCTTTCACTATGCTAAAAATTACTAGTAGGCTCTAAACTTTTGAGTTGAATGATTGGATATTTTTTGAAACTCATGATATGGATATTTATATGGGGTGGGTGGGCATGGTGTAATATCAAATTATGTGGAGGAATGTAATGAGGTATTTCTATAGTCCCATCTAGATGTCCCATATCATCACTATTGGGTCATGTATTGGTTTACTTAGGAATTTGATTCTATCACTCTAGATATCCCTAATACACTTGACATTAATGTTGTGAGTGACCAACAACTCTATGAAATGAATAATATGGTTCCACTATTTCCTTAGGATGCATCCTCTATGTTGACCATATAATTCTATCCCATATCTATAGAGGAAGTAAATTCAATAGATCATAATATTTAGTGAAATGATAAAGTCTATTTATAGATTGATCATCAATCATACTCCAAAGACGTTAAAAAATAATAGGTGCCATGCTTGTAGTAAAGTATAAATTAACTCCATCTCAGATCTAGAAATAATTATTGAAGAAGAGTCGGTGTTAGGTAAACCTAAAGAGGTAGGAGTACTAGGTCAAACAATGTCAAATAAATTAATCCTAGAAGAAAATGAGGATTAATCATAGGAGCATTGAATAAAGGAATAATAACAATATATTCATGCACCCTTGGAGTAAACATAGCCAAAAAAGTATGGGTCATCTAAGTTGTAACCATTTTCATGATTATGAGTGGTGATATTTATGTTAAGGGATTCAATCACTATGCCACTAGAAGAACATGGTCACAAGGTAGGTGGTGACTGAGTGATGATACTAGAAGGAAGATATAATGTTTTGATTTTAAAACTAATCTCATCAGGATCATCATTATTAGAGTCAAGGATGTTTTGTTTAATATTTCCCATAAGCTCAAATGACCACTATAACCTCGATTACAGTTGATAAAATAGTTAAAATTCATATACTCAATAAATTGTATGCTAGGTAAAGGTTAAACAGTTGAGCTTTTATAGACACCGTGTTCTTAGAATTGTAAAAAAATACAAGGGTTGGTATCACCTTTACCTTATTAATGGAACCCATGTAATGAAATATTATCATTGACACATGGAAGAGGCCACAACCCTCATAAAATGAGTCCAAGGATGATTGAGATAAATGTTATAAGATAGAAGGAAAATGAATATCATCGCCTTAAATATAATCATAACATGTGGTACCGTAATATGGATCTAAACACATCTTAAAGGATGAATTTGTCTTTGGTCATACCCTTGGCACATGGTTTGGACAAACTTAAGGTTGCATTCATAATAACTTAAATTTTTATCTATTTTCAAAGAGGAAATATAAATGTTAGAGCCTTCATCTACCAAGGCTCACTTGAATCAAATGTCACCAACTTAGATTATAATCAATAAGTGTCATCAACATAGAGTAAAATTTCATCAAAGATCATATATGTGATAAGAATATGCATCTATAGTGTGATCCACATGGATGGTAATCTATTCATTGTTGTAAGATAATTTCCTTGGACCCAAGAAAGGTAGATTATTTCCCTATAGGTGGTGTTAAAGGACTATTCATATCAAACACAATCTACATCATATAGCTTATAAGTTGTGGAAAAGTCTTCATAATCTCAAGAAATGAGATTTGAGATGGGCGTCTAAAACTTTCTTCTATGGGATCCCAATCATCAAAGATAATGTGAGATAGATAAGAATAAAAAAGAGGAATCAAATTCTAAAGTGGATTATATGTAGATGAAAAAAATTAAAGAGAAGAGGAGAAAAGGGTTATGTTTTTAATTGTGATATCAAGTATAGTTAAGGACATAAATGTGTAGAAACGAAATTATTCTACATTGAAGCTATAATGAAGAAGAGGAGGATGAATAAGTGGCATGGGAGGATAATGATGAGCTAAGGGAGGAATCAAAAGAAACACCAATAGCTATATATTTCCATGCACCTTCTAACATTAGCACTCTATAAATCTTCAAGGGAGTGGATTTATTGAAAAACTAAAAGGTAACAAAATTGATTAAATCAAGTAGTACTCAAAACTTCATCAAACAATAAACCAGTTATGTGTTTGAATGGTTTTGTTTATCCAACTCCAAAGTTTCAATTCATGATTTTATATGGGTACTTAGTCCATTTTTTTAATAAATTTCATAGTATTAAACTTTGTGTGGGAGAATATCTACTAGATATCCCTATTTCTTCATTCATATGGGTGGAGTAGGTATTGAGTTGGGAGTACAATATATAACTATATTGGGAACAATTAAGATGAACTTCCCATAGTTATTCATGTGTTTTCATTCTGAGGGTATTAAATTTTAACTGTGGGTTACATACAAGCTCCCCATAGTTCATGAGTTCTCATTAGATGCAAAAGATACTAAAAATGAGAGTAGATGGGTTTATGGCTCGATTATTTTCAATTGAGGCACAACCACCAAAGGGATTTACACTTATATATCTATAGTATATTTTGTATGAGTATTCAATAAGTTTTGGTGACATTCTAAAAGAACTTCCTCCCAAAATGGATCATGATCATGCCATTCAACTAGTGTAAGTGTGTCCACCACCTAACATCAGGTCTTATTGGTACCCATATGTCTAAAAGAATGAGACTGATAAGATGGCATAGGATATGATGGAAGAAATTAATATCTATCATATTCAAAGTGCTTATTCCTCGCTAATGGTGATGGTGCATAATAAGGATGACACATAGCACATGTCCCAATTATAGGGAACTCAACAAGCACACCATCAAAGATAAGTTCCATATTCTTATAATTGATGATTTTCTAAATGGATTACATGGTTTTTTTTATTTTAAAAAAATTGAGATTCATTATGGGTATCATTGACTCATATTTAGAGATGAGGATATTCATAAAGAAGCTTTCAGAACCCATGAGGATCACTATGAATTTTTGGTGATGCCTTTTGGCCTTAGTAATGCACGATATAGATTTTTAAGTTTGATGAACTCTAATTTTAGCCATTTTTAATAAAATTTGTCTTGGTTTTCTTTGATGATATTTTAACATATAAATAAACATGGGTAGAACACTTACATCATGTGAATTAGATTTTGGATATTCTTAAACACCAAATTTATGAGAAGCCTTTTAAATACACTTTTGGAATTAAGGAAGTTTATGTTTTGGGTCATATTTTTTCCCATGAGGGAATCAAGGTGGATCAACATAAGGCTATAATATAATGTAAAGTTCCTTAAATACTCAAAAACATATAAGGATTCTTGGGGCTCATAGGTTACTACTATCATTTTGTAAAAACTTATGGTAGCATAATAATACCACTCATAACCTATAAGACATTAATGGATGATGTATAAATATGATCAAAAAGTTTTTTAAGTATAAAATTTAACTTATTTTCATAAAAAATTATGGGTAAATTACTTGGTGATTTTGAGAATCTTTCATATGGGATGAACATGATCATTCATGGTTGTATAAAAATAATTTATTGATCATGAGTTGATTCAAAGCATCTCCATGGGTCTCTTTATTATGAATTTACTTCATTGAAATATTACAAGAAGTTTGGATTTTTTATTTTTTAAATTGACATTGAATGTATATGTAGTGGGAATGAAGGATTGATCAAGTAGAAATATTGGACAAACATTTATTTGACCCTCCTACCTTAACTTGTTCACATATGCTAGTCCATTTTATGCACCAAAAATGAGTGCTTCAACACTTATCCATGCAACATATGCATATAAAATTATGAGAACATGTAGTTAACCTACTCTATCACTCATTATGTGAACCCACAATTAGTAACACCATACACATATTTTTGAGTTGGTCCTAATGTGTGCCACTGACTAACCATATTTCAGACAATTAATAAGAATTCCTTCATACTTTATTTATCATTTTTTTTGGTTCTACACCTAATACTAAAATTCTCAATATGTACCTTTAGCCTCTACTTGGTCCCATAATAGTTCAACATACTTATGACTTGGATCTTGATCATCTACTACCAACATCAAAATGATAAATTACTAAAACTACTACTATGTGCACCAACCACAACACACATCAATTATAAATGTTTATTATTACGTATATTATACTAAGCGCTACAACCTTTGGTAATTTCAAACTTTCCATAAATAATAAAAATATGAAGGGGAAGTTACTTTTCAAGAAGTAAAAAGTATAATTGTAATCCAAGTCAATTACACACTATCTAAAAAAGTTCAAGTTGTGCAATGACCTAAAACTAGTGCCCCACATACTCACTAGATATCATCATGCATTGATAACAACACTATATGCTAGAGACATTATGGTGATGAAGACACTAGAACATGTATGGTCATTGAGTTGTCACCTACATGTAAATCACTATCACATTCCATGGAAAATGAATAGTTAATCATTGCTTGTTATAGTCTCAGACCATTTTGCTATCAATATTGATTGTAACTATTATTTTTATCACATATGTAATTTCATTCAAACTTAATAAAGGGAACACTCATAGTTATTATATGTCATTCTTTGGTTCACCAGCTTAAAAAACTAACTATGATTCTCATCCTTACTCTTTGATCATGGCTATTCTCATTATTATTTCTCTACTTCTTTATATACATACGTACTATACATGTTTATGGGAATACAAGAACATTACTCTTATAACTCTTTTTAATTCATGAATATATTATAATTTTTCATATTTTTATATGTTGTATGTTCATTATAACATAGTAAGTTACTATCTAAATTATTGTGTTGTCCTCCACTCCACTATACTAGACCTTGTAGTGGTAACCAAATCTATAAGGAAATTTATTGAGGATAAATATATTGTTCCATCTACTTGATATGTGTGGATGTTTAACATTATCTTAATCAATAATATATTCGAATATCAAGCTTTGAAATAATAAATAAATGGGAGAATCTTTTTAAACTCAACATTGTTTAATGTTAAATCATTAGTATCTTACCACATTTAGCGTAAAAAAATGTAGCATTTGTTGTTGGATTTAGTGATTTCTTAATGCTTAACATCTCTCTTTTGAACCCAACTTTACTTAAATTTTATTCTCAAACATGTGAATTTTAACTTTTTATAGTCATTGTTGTTAATTAACCATATTGAAATATATGAAATATCTTATTATGTAAATCATATACACCAAGCCTTTTAGAATTTCAATAATTCATTAAAAATTGATGCTAAAATTTATTGTAGTATTACCGTATATTAAATAATGTTTTTTAATATAAAATATTAAACTATAAATTTATATTGTTTTTAATTTTTCCTCCTACTATGAACCACACTAGCATTTGAAGGCAAGGTTGAGTAAATATTTCCAAAAAGAATTCTAACTTAAAAAAAATGGCCAATGATATTTCTTTATTATGAAATGAAATAATAGAAACCTATAAAATTAATAGTAATATTTCAAACAATAATAACAAATAGAGTAAAATGATAGAGAAAATATTTTAAATATTTTTTTTTTTAATTATGAAACATAATAGAATATCCAAAACAAAGCAATCTCTAGAAATAATGTCTTTTGAATAACTAACTATGATAAAAAAAAATCCCTGCTCCTTATTTATACCCTTACATTAATTTATTGTAACATGTGAACCCTTAATTAGGTATATATCTATTAAATGATTACTTAAGAGTATTGTGTCATGTTTAAGCTATTTATAAACTTAATAAATATTTAAGTTATTTTAAAAAATCATATTTTAATCTCCCAAAGCAACAAATGTTTAGAGCAAATTTTATACATTGTTTGTCCCCTTAGGTTTATAAGGAAACAATACATGATAAAAAGTTTTTCAAATTAGAAAAGAGAGTTCAATGGTGAAAATACTTAAATAGTGGGTTTTATATAAATCATCTTTTTTCATTTGTAATAACAAAATATTAGAGGTTCTTGTGTAATTTGTGGGTCTTTTTAAGTTTATAATGTAAAATGTGATCAAAATAATTGTTAATTTGGAAAGAGTATATATGGTGAAAAGTTCAAAATGATATATTTTCTAAAATCTATTTTCCTCTCTCATATTAAAAAAGTTGTAAAGATGTTTGTATGAATAGGTCTTCTTATTCCCAACATGGAGATTACCTCTAAATTTTATGATGCTCCTCAAATTCAAAAGGAGGGTGTTCATAAAGAGAAATTATATGTTTAAAACTCCATCATTTATCAACTTGTAGTATTCTTGATAAACAAGTTGAAACCTTTTGTGGGAAACACATCTTCTTAGATTACAATTCAATTGTTTTTTTATTTTTTATTAAGGACAAAAGGGTGGAAGTTAATGAATCATTGGCTATCTTTGATGTGGTATCATTGTTCGCCAAGGTATTTATTAATGATGTTATTGATATGGTTAAATATTATATAGATAAAGAAACTAACAGGTTAGTATCCATTCATTTAACATCACATTCTTCTCTTTCAAATATGTCATTTTTTAGAAAATGGAAGGTATGGAAATCGGTTTACCACTTTTGCTATTGATTTTTAACCTCTTTATGAGGAATTTTTATGAGAGTAAGCTAACTAATTTAAAATAAAAAAAATGATGGAAATTATATGTTTATGACACTAATATATATTGGTAGCATGACACAAAATAGTTTGAGGACTTTTATTTAGACATCAACAACATGGTTGACAACAAGAAACTCACTAATGAGATTGAGGTAGATAGTAGTTTACCCTTATTTAATGTAATCATAAGTTGCCTCACATATTAATTCCCAAAAAAATTCTAAGTGTTCTCAAGACCCTTGCTAGAGAGTATATTTCGATTTATGAATAGAATTAGTTAGAATAAGAAATCAGACATATATTTTTTTTAAAATAATTGGATACAAAAGGAAACAAATTTCTAGGATTTCAATGAAGTGAAAGAGTTCTAATACATTAGAAATGAGGTGGAGACCTCAACTATTATTCTTATATAATTACTTCCTTACATAAATGGAATATCCAACAAGATCTATAGTATCTTAAGATCACATAATATTAATTATACTTTTCTAATAAATAAATAAAGTTAAGAAAGATGTTGATATTTTCAAAGGATCATTTGAAACCAAGTTTTAAAAGTGGGGTTAATAGAATTGAATGTTCTTGTGGGGTCCCTTACATTGGTAAAATAGGGAGTTCAATTTAGACTAGAGTCAAATATCTTACTTCAGATATACACCTTCAAAATAAATAGAAATAAAATTTAGCATAACAATCCTTGGAAACTAATCACTCCATTCGCATTGATGATGCTAAGGTCACAATAATGAAGAATTATAATTTTAAATTTCACTTGAGGGATTATATGAAGATTGTAAATTATTATAATAATTTGAATAGAAATGTGGGATAGGGTTTGAGTCAGTCTTGGAGGAAAAATATTAATAAATTTAAGAAGGTCCCCTCATTTTAATTGGTTACAATGTTTTGAAAATGGTGGTTATAGTTTAATACTTAGATAATTGATGTTTTCCAAAAAAAAAAAATAGTTATCGTAATCAATGTTTTAGACCACATTTTATGGTCCATCATGATTATTGATAATATTGCAAGCACGATCTCCTTCTATAGATAATTAAAAAAAAGAGGTGATCATAATGTATAGTAATTAATGTAGGGATGCCATTATTAAATAATTGTCAAATAAAAATTATTTATTTACACAAACCCATTAAATATTTTGATTTTTCACCTTAAAAATATGGATTATGGGTTTTAATGATTCATTTAGCTCCATCCCCTCATCCCTATTGAGGTTATTTGGATTTTTACAAATCTTTGTAACCTTCCTCAATTTTATTTTTATAAAGTGCTCAACCTTAACATATTTTTTTCCTTTTCTAAGCATATTTCGTGGGATGTTAGATGATCACATTATACTAGGGTTGATATTTTAATGCAATCATAGTTGATGTTGAATCTATGCTCCTTGATTTTTTATAAAATGTTCTCTTATCTCTCTGATATATGGTTAATGACATACACAATAGATCTAATAAACACCATATACAAATTTGGGTTCAAGGGGGTATTTATATGTGGATTTTATCATGATCCTAGTTCTATTTTATGAGATAAAAAAGGACTTAATTTTATTCTTCCTCAAAAAATTTAAATTTTCAAAGATGCACATTCACTAAAAGGATTAAAGGATGTATAAATTTATTATTATGTCCTCCTACTAGAATCATGATGCCATTTTATTTTCCATATTATTAAGGTACCTAAATTTTATTCATATTAGATCCATTTATTTTAAAGACCATTTTAAAATGATGTTTTCTTCCTCAATGTGGTATTTATCTCAAATTCTAAAATCTATGTTAATAATAGTGCACTCTTATCTTTTGTGAGGGGTGATGATAAGATGAAGCATCAAGGTAAAGTTCAATGTGGGTGTGTTTCCTATAAACTTATTAACATAAGGGCACATATCCTTTTATTATAATAAACACATCAAGAAAATAAAAATGAACTCTTTATTCTATCTCCTTGGTAAATTGTATACTTGGACAAATGTTGTTGAGATGTGAATTGAAAAATGCTAGACTCTCTTAACCATGTGGCCAATCTACATTAGTGTTGTATACCAATATTTTATACCATTTATATTTTAGTCAAAAAATTGTGCAAATATATATATATATATATATATATATATATATATATATATATATGGGAAATAGGGGGATCCTGTTACCACACCTTTTTTCTATTCAACCCATAAAATATGATTAAATGAGTCATGGAGTCCCATAATTCATATGTTTAATGTGCATAATAAATATAATTAATGGGCTTAATGTCAATTTTAACTTGATTTAATCACATCATCCATACAATAATTATTATACATTATGATCATCTCTTTGTAAATTGTCAAATTAACTACATATGGAGCTTGTGTTTATAATATTATCTATTATCCTCATAAAAAATGACAAAGTGTGGTCTTACATGTTGATTATCAAAAACTTACAATATTATGGATTGTAGAAGCTTGAATTCTAGTTTTAATTATAACAATTAATTTTTCATTTACTATTTATAATAGAGTGAGTCTAGTTGGCATCATGTACTACTGAAATGGATATTATACACACCCTCAGATTTTATTACAAGGTTGCCTCTAAAATTTTAGGATTAGTGAACAAAATCACTCTAAGGCATGAGTTGCAGGGTATTCTATTTTATAACAACTTACTAGTGGAATAGTGGTTGAGCAACACATATTATTTACCATGAGTGAAAGGGCTATGGGATAACCTAAATATAATTGGAGTGGAAGGATGATGATTTATAACTAAGGTGGCTAGGATTGTAAAATAAAATGTAAAAAAAAGAGGGGAAACTAAGGCATAAAAGGAAGGTTTATGGAATTTCAAGGATAAAGCCTTTCAAGACTAGTAATTGAGCTCAATTAGGACAAGGTATCTAGACCAATACTTGTTAAAAACTAATGTGGTACAAAAACAGTAAAATAAAATTAAAGAGTCAAAGGGAAAAAAAAACATAGTATAATCAAACATGCAAAAATTAAATGTTGCTTAATTGCCAGAATGTTGTTGCACATCTACAAGAGGATTATGATAAGCATGCAAAATATTTTCAAATCAGCCATAGCTAAAAATGAAAGATTGTATTTAAAATAGATGTCTCATACTTAATTTTAAGCACTAATATACTAGAATGATGGAATGTCTAAGCAATATAATGAATTGGAGAAGAATAAAGATTTGCACATCAAAATCAAGTCAAGCAAAAATTATTTGAATTTAATATTAATAGCCAAAATTTGCTCACTTTGTGATAAAGAGGTTACATGTGTGATTTAGGAATTTGACTCAAGAGAGAATGGTTATTATTGTGTTAGTTCCAAAATGAAAACAAAGTGAAATAAACACACTAATAACATAACATCTCTAGGCCTAGACACTAGGGAGAGCTTAGTTAACAATCATGAATGAAACATACAATTAAAATGTAAAATAAAACTCTTTTACTTTCCTTGGATACTCCAAAATTCTTGTTGTGGTGGCTTTCTTGGCTTATGCTCATGAAGTCCTTGGCAATAGAATCTTGACAACCTCCATCTCTCCTTGGCACCTTTGGCTTGTGGCTTAGCTTGGCTTGGAATCAATTTGAAATTTTAACACTAGTTTTTTGAAGCTTTTTAGAACCAATCTTGCATTATAAATTTTCACTAATTAAGCTTAAAAATGATGTTGTGAGGCCTCCTATTTATAGATTTTTGGATTTGATTGGAATCAACCTCAACCATCCATATCAAGATTGAGATGTGTGGTTGAAAATTAATTCAATTTTTGAAATTAAGTTTGTAATTATCCTCATCATGGAATTGGAAGAAGGGGCAATTACGAGGTATGGAGGGCATCATGGAAGGCATTGATGAGGCATGCAGGGCATGAATATTGATATATGTGGTATTTATGGCCTAGGGATGTCTTTCAAAAAAATGAGGTCACTTGATGATGTAGATATTCAATATTCATTTCCAAAAAAAATTATTCAACAAGTTTCCATATAATTTTTTATTAGGACTTGATTTGGGTTAATTAGCTCTTAAGCATGATTAAGCACATTATGCACAAATTACTCAAATTGATCAAAATACCTTGTTATTAGTCCTAAATTTGACTGGATTAGAATTAGAAGTCTACATCAAATGCATTAGATGTGTATTCCCATTTCTAATTTTGCTAAAAACAAATAACAAAGGCACAAGTCTTGTGCAACATATTTGATGGGAATGAGCGGTCTAGAGCAAGTAGGTGCAAATTTGGCATTTTGACTCAAAATAAATTGATCAAAGTTAGCTAGCCCATAAATTGTATTACCTAATTTAGGGATACTCTAGCCAAAATCAGCACTTGAATATGTCTATTTCACATCATTTTGCGTGTTTTACTATTTTTAGGTCAAATTGTGCATTTTAGGTGAAAACTAGCCAAAAGCTTGGTTGGAGGTTATCAATGGCCAATTTTAAGTGTATATAGTTTGCCCCTATTTGGGAAAGTGTTAAAATCTATAAGCATAGTAACATCTTCTCAAAGAATGAAAAGGTCATGTATGCCTACAACTGCAATGATGATAAACTAACTATATGATGCCCCCTCGAGGGAATGATTAGCATGAGGAGGTCATCAAATGATCCCTTGAAAAGAAAGAAATGAAATGAGGGGACCAAGGAAAGGAAAGATGATGGGATGAAAACACAATTATATTGAAAAAATAGTCAAAATCATTGAGAATGCAAGTGGGATGGTACACAATAGTTTCTCAAAGGTGGTTATAAGCATTGTACCCTGATAGTGGTAACATGATATGATAACACAATGATTTTATAAAAGGTGGATATAATCTTTGAGAAGATGGAGCTACCCTAGTTCGGATAAACAAACAACACAATAACATGCCCCTGTATAGGTAGGAAAAGTAAAGTGGTGACAAAACAATGATTTACCCAAAGGTGGTTATAATCATTAAGACATGCAGGTGGAATGGTGTGAAATGATTTACCCATAGGCAATTATAAGCATTGGCCCTTGATTATGGAAAACATGATAAAATTGTTCGAAGATGATGATAACTTAACACATAGGGTAATTAAGAATTAGAACAACCTACTAGTAGGGAGATGCTCGTCTGAACTAATAAAGGTTAAAATTATTTTATGATTAATTACTTTGTTTGGGATATGATTGGGAGTGAATCAAGATGTCAATGCCAAAGAGATGCCACCATTTTTAAATATAATTTTTGAATCTAAGGTTTGTTGTATCATGTGATGGTAGGCTTTATGATAGAACACCATAAAGAATTGGCCAAAATATGCATAAAGATTGACTCCCATAATCCAATACTCAATAGAAAACAATGCACCAATGATAAAAACTATGATGAAAATGTAAACAAATAAATAGGGATGGATTCAAGTGTAAGTGTGAAAATGAATCACCCAATAAACACACATAAATTGAATCCAAGTAATAGTGTTGAAAGCAAACAAACAAACAAAATAAGCAGAAATAAACAAACAAATAATACAATAAAAAAATTATGAAAATTGCCCCTTAAAAATAGGTGACAACTTTAAAAATGAACTAAATATGGGAATAGAAGAAAAGTAATGGGGTGGCTAAGCTATCTCCATATGCACTAGGCAAGTGGACGTTGCCTACATAGTTTCATGGATGTAATATCTAATAAAAAAATTTAGGCCAAATATAGTTCTCCTAGGGAATGGTAAGAATGTGATAACCAAGGAAAATAAATAGAATGGATGTGATAGAA
Organism: Torreya grandis; assembly: GCA_037957365.1. Taxonomy (NCBI): domain Eukaryota; kingdom Viridiplantae; phylum Streptophyta; class Pinopsida; order Cupressales; family Taxaceae; genus Torreya; species Torreya grandis. Next base: position 553,449 of record JARHVA010000091.1, on the reverse strand, counting down.
GAATAGAAATGGTATTAAAAAAAAAATAAGTGCATGAGAGAAAAAGGCCAAGAAGGATGGGAAAACTAAATGACAAGTGATTTTCTTGTAACTTAGTAAGGATTCCTAGAATCCTTAAGACAAAGAAGTGGTCAATGTTTTTGTTTTTTTCTAACAATTTTTTGAAATGTTTTTGGAAGTTTTTTGGAGTGTCACAACTCAATCAATAATGATGAGACACTAAATTTTTTAATCTCAAAAAATGGTGAGAGTGTGGCTTAGGTTACTCACAAAATAGTGAGAGCATTCAAACTTAGGTTATTCATAAAATGGTGAGAGCGTAGCTTAAGTTGCTTGTAAAATGATGAGAGCATAGGTAAAAGGGGTAACTGAGATAAACTCAAAAAATATTAAGCACTACCTACATATTCCTAGAGTAGGACTTCAAGTCACTATAGTTTTACCCTTACAGTGGAGGAATTCGACTAGTGTGGTAGTGAATTCAAACAAGCTAGGCACAGTTGGTAAAGACACAATATGGCATAGGAAGTGGCAAGTTAGTACATCAAGGCTTAGTATTTACCCTAGTTTTTTTATAGGTGGTTATAATTAGGACACAGTGACATATATTAATGGTACTAATTTACCCAAAGACAGTTATAATTAGCAATAGGATCAATGGTAAGAAAGGACTAACAAATGAAGGATGCAACTACTAAAACTTCTGTCACATTGCCCAAAAATATGATCTCTATCTAAAGTTATAAAACCAACTAATAAACTGATCAAATACCTTGATGTTGAAACTGAGCAATGATTGATAAAAACCAAGGTCAAACAAGCTAGGTTTTAGAACATGCTGGGTCGATAGGTCAAAAGTGGAAAGTAGATATGGAAAAGATGATGGATAAAAATGATATGTGTACAAAGAAGAATAGTGATAAAATGGTATAATTTAAATGGTCCTTATAGACAATAAACCTTTGAATTCAAGCATAGTATCATTTGAGATAAATAATATTCATTAGCTCTAGAAGTTTCTCTCCATCTAGTGTGACAAGCTTTTATGCTCTTGATCCATAATATGCAGTGATGATGAAAGACCCTATCCAGTTTGGTTTGAATTTCCCTTTATGTTTCTTCTCAACTGTGGTATTCTTTTGGTTTTCTTTGAGAACAAGATCACCAAGTTTAAATTTTCTATACTTCACATGCTGATTATAGTGGCCTTTGAGTTGATTTTGATATACTTGAAGATTTTTTATCATGGTCATTGGTTTCTCATCCAAGAGGTCTAGCTCTTATAGACAAGCTACTCGATAGTCATGATAATATAGGACATGCTTGAAAGAGATGCATAGTGAAGGCAATTCAACCTCAATGGAAAGGATGGATTTAGTACCATAAACAAGTGAGTATGGATTAGTTCATATGGGGGTATGATGATTAGTACGGTATGCCCAAAGGGAAGGGAATATCTGGAGGTGTCAATCATGACCAACATCATTGATAATATTTTTGAGAATGTTGACAATGGTTTTATTGGATGCCTCAGCTTGGCCATTACCTTGAGGGTAATATGTTATAGAAAAGTGTTGTGTGATGTTATATTCAATATATTACTGGTCTACATATTTGTTCTTGAATGATCCTTAATTATCAGATATAATGTTAGAAGGAATATCATAGCAATAGATGAGGTGGTTGAAGATGAATTTGGAAATTTGATTTCCAATCATGTAAGTGAGGGGTATAAATCCAACCCACTTAGTGAAATATTTAGTGGTGATAAGGATATGTTTATGGCCATCAGATGAAGTGAGATTAATCTTCTCAATGAGGTCAAGTTCCCATGTAGAAAATGGCCATGGTTTTAACATTGATTTCAAAGGTTTTGCTAGGGCATGAATCAAATTAGAATGTCATTGACATTTGTCACATTTTTTTACATATACAATGGCATCTACATCCATTATGGACCAAGAATAACTAGTACATAAGAGATTATTGAATAGGACTGCCTTGTTAGACTGGGCTCCACATACTCCTTCATGAACTTCTCTTAACACTAATGTAGACTCTATTGAAATTAAATAATGAAGCAAAGTTTTATCAAAACTATGATGGTAAAGAGTGGATCCAAGTAAAGTATAACAATTGGAATGATGAATTAAAGCTTTGGTTTCTTTTCAAGATAGGTTAGGTGGCAAAACTTAGTCAGGAAGGTAGTTTTAAAGGTCTAAGTGCTAGATAGAATTAGGACCAATAATATCACAAATCATGGCAATGATTAAAGGTTCATGAGTTGGTCCTGACAAATTCTTGATGAGGAACTAACACTCTTTAGCTTTATCTATTTGTCAAATCAGTGAGCCAATAATATCCATGGCATCTACAATTCTATTACTAGCTCTTGGTATATGCTCAAACTGAATGTTGAAAATTTGCTTTTTAAGAGTGTCAACCATGGCTTTATATGGAACTAGCTTGTCATCTTTGGTCTGAAAATGATCTATGACCTGATTGATGATTAACTGAGAATCACCATAAACTTGAAGATGAGATATATATTTAATGCACTACTTGTTGAAGTCCTGCAATAGTGCTTCATACTCAGCTATGTTGTTTGTACAAGGAAAATTGATTCTAAATAATTTAGGGATTAGATCCCCCTATGGTGTAATAAATAATAAGGTTTCCCCTGATCCATGTGCAGTGAATGAACCATCAAAGTATAGCTTCCAAGGCTACTCCTCAAGGGGTGTGTCCATGATGGTCATGATGAATTTATCAAGAAATTGAAATGTGAGTGGCTGGGTGTCTGTGAGAGGTGCTTCAATAAGTTGATCTGCAAGAACTTTTCCTTGGATTGTTTTCTAATTGACATACTCTATGCCAAACTCATTGAGAAGCATGATCCATTTAGCCATTCTACCATGAAAAGTTGTTTTAGATAGTAAATACTTGAGTGTATCTACTTTTGAAATGACCATGGTTTTATTATTCAACATGTAATGACATAGCTTTTAAGCTATAAAAACCATGGCTAGACAAGATTTTTCAATAGGTGCATACTTATGTTCATATGTAACCAAGGTATGGCTTAGGTAATAAAGAACATGATCCTTTCCTTTATCATCATGTTGATCCAAGAGTGCCCCTAAGGCATGATCGGTAGCTGATAAGTATAAAAAAATAGCTTTCCTGGCATACGAGGTAATAAAATAGGTAGATTGACAAAATAATCTTTGAGTTGTTGAAAAGCTATTTGGCAGTGATCATTCCAGTGAAATGCAACTCCTTTCTTCAAATTATGTGTAAATGGATGGCACTTGTCTGCTAACTGAGAGATGAAGCATTGGATAGACTAGATCTTACCCTATAAACTATGGAGTTGTTTCAAATTGATTGGTGATGGCATCTCTATTATAGCATGGACTTTAGTTGGATTGAATTCAATACCTCTATGAGACATGATGAAGCCCAGTAGTTTACTTGAAGTTACACCAAACACACATTTCCTTAGATTGAGTCTAACTTTGTACTCTCATAGTCTTTCCAATATCTGACACAACACTGCTAGATGGTCAACTTTGGTCTTAGATTTTCCTAATATGTCATTAACATAGTCTTCAATAATATCATGCATCATATCATGAAATATGATAGTCATGGATATTTTATATGTAGTTTCCACATTCTTAAGGCCAAATGGCATCACTTGATAGCAAAATATTCCCCATGGAGTGGTGAACACTATTTTATGTTGATCCTCTAGTGATATTCTGATCTGATTGTATCTTGAAAATACATTCATGAGTGAAAGCATTTCATAACCTATCATAGAGCCAAAACTTATGTCAATATTAGGCAAAGAAAAATCATATTTAGGATAAGCTTTATTGATGTCTCAAAAATTATTATAAATTCTAATTCTTTCAAGTTTTTTGCTAATAGGTACAACATTAGGGATCCATTCAGAATAGTCAATGGATTAGATACATCTTGCTTCTAAGAGTTTTTCCAACTCTTTCTTTACTAATATAACAATGTGAGGATGCATCTTATGGATATTTTATTTTACTAGTTTGGCATCAGGATTAACCACAAGGTGGTGTATAACCAAGGTGGGGTCTAATCCTAGCATGTCAAAATAGACCCATGCAAATATATCCACAAACTCTTTCAATAGAGCTATAAATATGTCATGTTCCTCTTCAGTGAGAGACACTCCTAATTTTATCCATTTCAATTTTGATGGAGTCTCAATATTTACCTCCACTGTATCTTCAACTAGAAGGGTCAAAATGTTTACTAGGATAGTAGTTAGTGACTTGAACTATTGGACTATGTCAGGGTCCTCTATTAGGACTTGATCTTCAACATCTCCTAGGCATGATGAATTTGAGTCTCCTAATAGGAGATTTATCCATGTAAAAAAAATGTTTAGAAATTCTTAGAGAATATGATCAAATACTTATTTCTCAAAACTGAACTTAGATCTATAGGCAAGTTCATTGTTAGTGGTTTCTTGGTCTAAAATCGAAGAAAAATGAACACCCCCATCTAATGGTGCCTAAAACAGGTTTTCACCACTAGATTGGCCTTTATCTTTACTTTTTCCATGGTCAAAAAGTGACTCAAAGAGGTTTTCACTTTGGGACCTTAATGTTTTACTTATTTGTTTTTGGTTAAGGGTATTCACTTGCTCTCCAAAATAGGTTGCAAGATCTAATGTGATTGAGAATACTGATTTGTAATCTCCCAATGGAATATTGGCTCTAGGGCCTAATAAATCATAAAATGCCTCATCATTTTGGAACTCATCAATCAGTAGACTAGATTCTCATTGGTCCTAATCTATCATTTGGGGATAATATAATGGTAATGGATTGTGATGAATGACCTAGGTAAGGGTATAAATGACATTATTATCAAACAAGTTGGTTTTAGCTAGGTTATCAAAGGTAAAGCTATGATTAGACTCTGCTTCACTATAGGCATCATCACAATGGTCATTGGTGATAGAGTTTGAATAAAATATGTGGGGTCACCCCCAGGTAGTTTAAATCCAAGTCTATAAGGTCTTTCATACTTAGTCATGGAAATTGGCTCAATGATTCCTTGTTGATTTAGTTCAAGGCTCTTCCTTCATAATTGTGATGCTCCATGATCCTATTGGGAATAATATACTTTTTATTTTTATAACAATTAGTTTGGTCATTATATAACCATGATTCATTCCCTTCAAGAGGGTCAGGTCCTAGGCCAAATGTTGGTAAAAATGTGATGGGTCCCTTATCTTTGCTTTTTTGTTGCCAATACACATGTGGGATGACCTTAGGTCACCCAAAGGTTTTTAGATTCTGAGAAAGATTGAAAATGTGAAATGTGTCATGGGTCACATATTCTCTTAGTCTATTATCTGAAATGGTGAAATGATTAGAAGATCTAGGAGGTAACATGTGGGACAAAGAATCTAAGGTATTAGGATCTATGCAATTATTTGATGAAGGATAAGTAAGTATATCCTTTCCTTTATCCTATTTTGAAATTAGATTCATGTCTTACTAATAATTATAGCTTTAAAACTCAGTGTTAATATGTTTGCAGTGTTCATACAGGTGTAAATCTCATGGAATATTTACTTCCATCCCTAAGTGGGAAAACTTGATACATTGAGATAAGACTATACAAATTCCATGTAACCAAGGCTTGCCTAGAAGCATGTTGTATGATAAATCAAGATCCAACACATGACAAAGTGTATCATGGGTTAAAAGCCCAATAATAACTAGAAAATTAATGGTGCCTTGTGATTCTCTTTTTTTAATATCATAAGCTTTGATAGTTATTGTTTCTAGCTAGAGATCTATCATTGTGTACCCAAGAAGCTTGATGAGCTTGAGAGATACTATGTTGAGGCTAGATCCATTGTCTATAAGGACACATTTCACTTTATGCCATTTGATACAAACTTCTATGTATAATGGGTTATTATGGAGTGGGCCAAGGGAAGACATATCACTTTGGTTGAATGTGACTTGTTAGGTTGGAGCTAGGTATCCAACTAAAGCTTGAAAGTTATTAGGGGTATGTCACTAGCAATAATAGATTGCGTTAAAAAATCATTCATGATGTTTCTATGAATTATTGACATCCACAACAAATATAAAATAGAAATTTATGCTAGTGTCTTATGTAATTGTTCCATAGTATCAAACTTCTTATCTTAGTCAGTAGTGAATGGTTTATTTTGAGGTTGAACTATTGGTTGGATGACTGGTAAAGTGGCAGATGGTTATGAGCCTGGGATAGTAATTTTGACCTCCAAGTTATGATTGCATAATCAAGATTAAATTCTAGACCATTATTGCTAACTAATGTTAGAAATGGTGTGGGACCAAATAGGATAAGTCTTAGTTACTAGTGTACTTGCATGTTTTCATGTGGCAAGAACAAGTTGTCGCTATAAGGTCCAAAATTGGAAGTCCTAGTTTGTTGGTTTGCCTTTATGTACTCCTAGGTCAAAAAAGGATTATCTATGTGATTTAGCTAAATATTATTGTTTATCAATGGTCTAGGCTGATTAGTACTTGGTATAGGATTAATGGAGATGGTATTTATTGACATAGTGGATTACACCCTTTGAAGGGAGGCAAATCTCTCTTCCTCTATGCAACATAATGGAGACATTCCTCTTGCTATGGGTTGCAAACTTGAGGGATAAATCTCTAGATTAGGGGCTAGCTCCCCTTGATGCACTTTGAGGCCCTAGATTTCCTAATGCTAATAATGGGGGGGGATGAAAAGAGAGAAAAATTATTGAAATCAAAACCTAAACTAATGTGGTGATGCATCAAAATGGTTGGTCTACTCAGCTTTGACATACACTTTACATTAGAGAGAAGAAAACATATACTTCATTCAAATGATAACCTTTCTTGCATTAGTGTTTCAACATGGGATCCTATGGAGATATAGGGAGGAAGAACTACCAGAAGTATTTTAAGACACACTATGGATATCTTGTTCACATGCACCTATACTCTGAGTTGGACACTTCTTATTGACCTTCAAGAGAAGAACTTACAAAACACTAGATATGTTGGCATAAACTTATGAAAGCATGAAAAGGAAATGACTTAACATAATATAAAACCATAGACATATGCAAAAGTGCAAGCTCAAATGGAGGTAAAAATGCTTCTTTTGATTCAAGATAAATTCCTTTAGGGCTTCATCATATAATGTTAAGATCCCCGTCTCCAATGAGAAGATACAAATATATAGAGAACTTAGAAATAAGATGCTAACAAATCAAGGGATGAAAACCCATTCTTTATTAAACACTTCTATAGAGACCACAAGCTTATGTTAATACCATATTCTTGCAATTGTATATGGGAGAGCCATGTTGTAGATGTCCAAGTCACTACCCTTGATGTCTTGAGCCTACAAAAGTATGGGATACTCCTAGCAACTGACAAATCCATTTCTAAGTTGTGTTGACTGGACCATGCTCTCTTCAATGTTGGGCACAATTAGTTATGCATTAATGGCAAATCATGAAAACATGGGTTACTTTCCTCTATAGTTCAAAAACCAATCCTTTTATTGGTTTTTGGTAGAGACTATTTCACCTAAGTGCATTTACTCTTCTTGCTGATGACACTATGCCATTTTCCTTGGTCTAGTTCATCCTTGGGTCTACGTTTTGACTTGTCATGTCACTTAGAACATTTTGAGATTTTATTTTATTATGCTGCATGGCCATGTTTTGGGTTGCCCACCTTGTTTTATTTTACTGTGTTATTTCCCCTTGCCTTGGCATTTTGCCTTTAGCCATTTGGACTCTCAAGTGCTTGTTATTTCTCAGGCCTTTGATCTTGGCTTTTCTTTTCTCCCAGGTTCCTTTTCTTGCTTGCTCATTCATTCATTCTCTAAGATTTCAAGCTTTTGTTTCCAAATTCCTTCAAACAAAATGTCCAAAGGCATTCATCATCGATCTCTCTTTTATTTCAAACCCTTTTTCCTGAGCTTTCCTTTGGACAAAATGTCTAAAGGAATTCTTTCTTTTAGCGCTGGCTTTTCTTAAAGGGCAAGTGCCCTTCAGGGTTTTGTCTTCATCCCTTACTTTCTTAAAGTGTCCTCCATAAGGGCCATTTGAGCTCAGAAGTAACCTTTAAAAAAATGGAAATGGTTCACTTTCTTGACCAAGTTCCCTCTATAAAGACACTTACCCTTCAAAAAAAATTGTGATCATTAAATTTCTTCAGACAAAATGTCTAAAGGAATTCCTTTAAACATTTTGTCTAAAGGAATTTGACCTTGGCTTGCCTTCTTTAGTTTTACTTTAGACAAAATATTTGAAGGAAATATCCTTCCACTTGTCACTTTTCTTGAAGGGTAAGTTCCCTTCAGGCTTCTTGTCTTTGCCCCTTTGATTCAATTAGTTTCCCTCTGCAAGGGCATTTTGAGCCAAAAGTGCACCTTAAAATTTTTGCATTGGTCCTCGCACCGATGAAAAGCCTTCATAAAGTTCCATTCTACCTTCAAACATACCCTTTATAAGTTTTGTAAAGGTTCATTTCATCTTTGAAGTTCCTCCCACAAGGGCATATACCCTTCAGGGAAATTGTAAATGACCCTACAGAATGCCCAAGTGCCCTCCACAAAAAAACACTTGCCTTAAGAAGTGTTTAAGACTAATTTAGGATCTTTCAAAGGACTTACTCAAAAATATTTGAAGTAAAGATGTCTCAAAACTCAATTACTTCTTCCTTACCATTTTGGGTTTGTGAATGACTCCAACTCATGAAAATTGGTAAGTAAAGTAATCCCACAAACCCAAATTGAACTGCTTTGACCCTTTCATGTTTTTAAATTACTTTGACTCATGAAAATTGGCAAGTAAAGTACTTTGCAAATCCTGACCTACATTGGAACTGGCCATAGACCCTTTTGGGTTTGTCAAGTGCTCCTACTTATTTCTTGTAAAGCATACAAGTAATGTTGTTTTGAGAACCTGATTTACTCTGTGAGTGCTAGAAAAGACCAATGCTTGATGAGACAACACCTGCACCTACACAAAAGCAACTTTTCCTTGATTTTTAAAGGGTTAAGACCTAGTTTTAGGGCAAAAGGTCATGAAGAACTGTTAGGGTGTGGAGCTAAAAGCTTCACCAAGGAGCACACATTAGTAGATTCGGGTCTACACAGACACCGACGTCAGTCAGGAGCAACTGACGTCGGTCAGGAGCAGTTGCAAAGATGCCGACGTCAGTAGAGGATTGGCCGACGACGGTCACAGACAAGCAGTAGGAACTGACGTCGGTTACCTATGTGTCCAGAGAGTTATTTTTGTGGACAGAAGCGAGTGTTTGCATGATGAGTTTGAGTTGTAGTCTCAAGCTCGCGTCTCTATTATTGGCAATACTATTTTTAGAGCCCTTGTTCAAGTGGCTTAACTGTTTATTAGAAGTGCATGCTCAAGTTTCCTAATTCTATATGTAGAATTAGATCTTCCTAGCTTATTGTAGTTTTGGATAGTTTTTGTAGTGAATTATTGTAATTCATTATATGTGAAGAACAGTATAGAATTGAATCAATCCAGGTTTGTTGGAGTTGATTATTCTTGAGAGAGAGAGCTCTTGAGGAATAGAGATCTATTGAGAGATCTATACATCTAGGAGAGGTGTGGAAGAAAGAAGTTTTCTTCAATTGTATTCCTTGTGTAAAGAGTTTGTTAATACAAGTTTTCAGGGTGGTTTTTTGTATCTCTTGTTCTTGCTATTATCTCATTCTAATTACTTGTCTATCTGATTTAATTCCACATTTATTGCTTTCACAATTGTAATCTATTGTTGGTTGATCCCCATCAAGTGGTATCAGAGCCTTGGTTGCAGGTTCAGAGCTTGATATCCATCAAGTGGTATCAAAGCTCAGGTTCACTAACAGGTGGTTCAGATCTGTGTAGTGTGTATTGATTACAGGTTCTCACAGGGGTTTCTGCAGGGATTTCTATTTGAGTGGGAGAAGTAATGGCAGATGAAAGTAAATTGAGAATGGAAAAGTTCAATGGCAAAAATTACCAACACTGGAGAATGCAGATAGAGGATTATCTGTATCAGAAAGATCTCTACTTACCGTTAGGTGGGGTTGCAAAGAAGCCCAAAGACATGGAGGATGAAGAATGGGAAATTCTTGATAGAAAGGCTCTAGGGTCTATAAGACTGAGTCTAGCATCCACTGTGATATCTAATTTATCACAGGCAAAGTCTACGGTAGAGTTGATGACTACGTTAGAAAATTTATATGAAAAACTCTCAGCTTCTAATAAGGTATATCTTATGAAGCAGTTATTTAATTTGCATATGAATGAAGGTGGATCTATTTCTACTCATCTGAATGATTTCAATGGAATTGTGAATCAATTAAGTTCAGTGAATATAGTGTTTGATGATGAAATAAAAGCTCTTTTGATATTATGTTCTTTGCCTGAAAGCTGGCATGGCTTAGTAATGGCAGTAAGTAATACTGCATCTGCATCAAATATTTTGAAAGTAGAGGATGTTGTTAGTGTTATCTTGAATGAAGAAATTCATAGGAAAAGCACAGAAGAGGCATCTGGGAACGCTTTAAGTTTTGAGAGGAGGGGAAGGCAAAAAGAGAAGAGCAAGAAAGGTAGATCAAGATCCAAATCAAAGGGGAAAGGCAGATCTAAATCCAGAAATGGCAGAAGGCCACAATGCTGGAATTGTGGAAAGATGGGGCACATAAGCAGAGATTGTTGGTCAAAGCCTAAGGAAGACAATTAGCACAAAGGAAAGGAAAAAGCCAAGGTTGCAGGTATTGCACAAGATGCTTTAATTTTCTCTCTGCATAATAATATAAAATCTTGGGTATTAGATTCTGGTGCATCTTTTCATGCTACCCCTAACAGGGAATATTTTAGTGACTATATCTATGGAGATTTTGGAATAGTGTATCTAGGGGATGATGAGCCCTGTAAAATAATTGGCAAAGGTAAAGTGCAGCTGAAGATGTAGAATAGCAACACATGGGTGTTGAGAGATGTGATGCATGTTCCTAGCTTGAAGAGAAATTTGATTTCTACAGGAAAGTTACGAGATGAGGGTTGTACAGTAACTCTCACAACAGAATCTTAGAAGGTGACCAAGGGTGCACTTGTTATGGCCACAGGTAAGAGAGAAGGTACTCTCTATTTGTGTAATTGTGTTACTAACAAATCTCCTTCTATATTATCTACTTCAGATGTGGATGCTAAATTGTGGCACTCAAGGCTTGGCCACATGAGTGAGAAGGGGATGTCAATTCTTAAGTCCAAAGGTATGCTTTCAAATTTAAAAGGCATAGATCTAGAGTTTTGTGAGCACTGTGTATTTGGAAAATAGAAAAGGGTTAGTTTTCTCAAGACTGGGTCTACTAAGAAGAGGCACAAGTTGGAGCTTGTTCACACAGACGTGTGGGGACCGGCTCAGGTTGCTTCCATTGGAGGATCACAGTACTATGTATCTTTCATAGATGATGCTACAAGGAAGGTATGGATCTATTGTATTAGAAGAAAATCTAATGTATTTGAGACTTTTAAGGTTTGGAAAGCTATGGTTGAGAATGAAATAGGTAAAAGATTAAAGTGCCTGAAATCAGACAATGGCGGTGAGTTCTGTAGTCATAAGTTCAGAGATTATTGTTACATGCATGGAATCCGTAGGCAAAGGATGGTTCCAAGGACACCTCAGTAGAATGGAATTGCTAAAAGGATGAACAGGACAATAATGGAGCGTGCAAGATGTATGAGATTGCATGCCGGTTTGCCCTTATAGTTTTGGGCACAAGCTGTTGACACTGCAGTATACCTGATTAATAGAGGACCCTCTATAGCTCTGGATGGTGGTATTCTAGAAGAGGCATGGACAAGTAAAAAGGTTGATCTCTCATATCTCAAAGTTTTTAGTTGTGAAGCTTTTATGCACATAGATAAGGAAAATAGAAAGAAGCTTGATGCTAAGTCTATGAGGTTCACGTTTATTGGCTATGGCTCAGATGATTTTGGTTACAGATTGTGGAATCTAGAAACTAACAAGGTAATCAGGAGCCGTGATGTTGTTTTCAATGAAAGAGTGATGTATTGTGATCAGCTAAGGAAGCTGAATCAATCTGAGCAGAGCAATGGTGAATTGGACGAGGTGAAAGTCCAAGATGAGCTCGCAGAAAAAAGAAATAATCACTTGCAGGAAAACACAGAGACTGACGTCGACAGGTTAGGAACCGACGTCGACAGAATAAGTACCGAGGTCGATCAGGCAAAATTGACGTCAGCTAGTAACAGGTCTGGAGGTGATCGAGGTCGGTCACTGTCAGAGAATTTGGGTGGACAGCATGTTGTGAACGAGTCTCAGACACCCATCAGGAGGTCAGAAAGGGTGAGTAAGCTTCCAATTAGATATTCTCCTTCTTTATTTTATTTATTGCTAACTGATGGTGGAGAACCAGAGAGTTTTGAAGAAGCAATACAGGTGGAGTCCAAGAGTCAGTGGGAGCGTGGCATGGTTGAGGAGTTGGAATCCTTAAGAGAGAACCAAACATGGGATTTGGTTGAATTGCCAGTTGGTAAGAGAACACTCAAGAATAGATGGACCTATAGGTTGAAAGAAGGTGAGAATGGACACATGAGATATAAGGCCAGATTAGTAGTAAAAGGATTTGCACAAAAGCCAGGTATTGAATTTGGTGAAATTTTTTCTCCTGTCGTTAAAATGACTTCTATAAGGGTTGTATTGTCTTTGGTTGCTTTCAAGGATTTGCATCTTGAGCAGCTAGATGTTAAGACATCGTTTCTTCATGGAGATTTGGATGAGGAAATTTATATGGAACAGCTAGAAAGATTCAAGGTCAAGGGTAAGGAGAAGTTTGTGTGCAGATTGAAGAAAAGCTTGTATGGCCTCAAGCAAGCTCCTAGGCAATGGTACTTAAAATTTGATAGGTTTATGACTAAGCATGGCTACAGTAGGTGTCAATCTAACCATTGCGTGTATTTCAAGAGATTTGATAATGGTAGATATATTATTCTATTATTGTATGTAGACGATATGCTGGTTGCAGGATCACACATTCAGGATATCTCTGAACTTAAGGTGAAATTAGCTCAAACATTTGCTATGAAGGATTTGAGAGCAGCTAAGAAAATCTTTGGTATGAGCATTAAGAGAGACAGGAAAAATCATAGGTTGACATTGTCTCAAGAAGATTATGTGGACAAGGTGTTGAAACAGTTCAATATGCAGGATGCTAAACCGGTAAGCACACCTTTGGTTGGACATTTTAAGTTAAGTAAAGAACAATGTCCTAATTCATATGATGAGGTAGAGTACATGAGTAAGGTTCCATATTCTTCCGCAATAGGGAGTTTGATGTATGTAATGGTGTGTACTAGACCGGATATTGCCCAAGCAGTGGGAGTGGTAATTAAGTATATGGCCAATCTAGGTAAGGAACATTGGAAAGCAGTTCAGTGGATCTTTAGATATCTGAGAGGAACCAGCAGTAGGCACTTGTGCTATGGAGGTTCAGATACTTCTCTACATGGCTATGTAGATTCAGATATGGCAGGTGATTTGGATGGCAGGAGGAGCACTATAGGTTATGTTTTCACTGTAGGTGGAATGGTGGTTAGCTGGATATCTAAGTTGGAGAAGGTTGTTGCCTTGTCAACTACAGAAGCAGAGTATATTGCAGCCACAGAGGCTAGCAAAGAGATGATATGGATGACACGGTTCATGGATGAGCTTGGTAGGGAGCATGAGAGTTGTAGATTGTATAGTGACGGTCAGAGTGCAATCCATTTGGCTAAGAATTCAGCCTTTCATTCAAGAACAAAGCACATATAGCTAAGGTATCATTTCATACGACAGGTATTGGAAGATGGTGAGTTGAAGCTGGAGAAGATCCATACAGATAGGAATCCTGTTGATATGCTAAAAAAGCTAGTTACAAAGGAGAAGTTGAATCTTCATTCAACTTCTGTTGGTCTTCATGATTGAGTTAAAGATGGAGGAGCTAGAAAATGTTGCTGTACAAGTACTGGTGCAGCTATTTATCTCCAAGTGGGAGATTGTTAGGGTGTGGAGCTAAAAGCTTCACCAAGGAGCACACATTAGCAGATTTGGGTCTACACAGACACCGACGTCGGTCAGGAGCGATCGACGTCGGTCAGGAGCAGTTGCAGAGACGCCAACGTCGGTAGAGGATCGGCCGATGGCAGTCACAGACAAGTAGCAGGAACTGACGTTGGTTATCTGCGTGTCCAGAGAGTTATTTTTGTGGATAGAAGCGAGTGTTTGCATGATGAGTTTGAGTTGTAGTCTCAAGCTCGCGTCTCTATTATTGGCAATACTATTTTTAGAGCCCTTGTTCAAGTGGCTTAACTGTTTGTTGGAAGTGCATGCTCAAGTTTCCTAATTCTATATGTAGAATTAGATCTTCCTAGCTTATTGTAGTTTGGATAGTTTTTGTAGTGAATTATTGTAATTCATTGTATGTGAAGAACAGCACAGAATTGAATCAATCCAGGTTTGTTGGAGTTGATTGTTCTTGAGAGAGAGAGCTCTTAAGGAATAGAGATCTATTGAGAGATCTATACATCTAGGAGAGGTGTGGAAGAAAGAAGTTTTCTTCAATTGTATTCCTTGTGTAAAGAGTTTGTTAATACAAGTTTTCAGGGTGGTTTTTTGTATCTCTTGTTCTTACTATTATCTCATTCTAATTACTTGTCTATCTGATTTAATTCTGCATTTATTGCTTTCACAATTGTAATCTATTGTTGGTTGATCCCCATCAAGAACAAGGTTTTAAGGGAAAAACATAGGGGGTTGCCCATTTTGGTATACAAGATTCATAAAATGGTCAACAAATTGGTGACTCACAAGTGGAACATGCCTACTATTATTGAGAAGATTGGTGGCCTAAAATTCCATTGGGCATGGAGTTAGGATGCATCTTGAAAATTTGGCAATAGACTTGTAAGGACCTAAGAAACAACAAATATTTTACCCTAAAAATAAGGAAAAAACACACACAAAGGCTAAAAACACTACACACATGCATAACAACACATAGGGAAAATGAAGAAAAATAAAGAAACTATGTACATGACAAAAGAAACCTAGTAACAATTATTAAGATATATCCCATTGATTTGGATATGTAGCTCTTCACCATCCAACTTAGAGAGTTAGAAAGCATTGTGTTGCTTGCATTCGGTGATGACATATGGGCCACTCCACAAGGTGTCAAACTTTGTGTGCCTTCTAGGCTTGGCTCAATCCTCATCCCCCTTCAAGACAATGCCACCTTTTGAGAAACTCCTTAGCATAGACCTTTTGTCAAAATGCTTATTTATTTGTTATTAGCGGCTGGTCATGGCATCTATGGATTGGTCTCTTGCTTCTTAAATCTCCATTAGCTCATAATACCTAACTTTTAGGCTATCACTCTCCACCAATTACAACTAATGGGAAATATTCAAGGTTGGTAACTCAAGTGAGATAGGAAGTCTAGATTCTATTCTATACACAAGTGTGTATGGTGAATTCTTGATCACCCTCTTTGGAGTGATCTTATCTACCCAAAGAGTTATTTTCAACTTGGCATGCCAAGTCCTTTGATTTTCTTCCATTATCCTTTGTATGATCCTAATCAAATTCTTGTTTGTAGACTCAACCAGTCCATTCCCTTGTGAATAGTAGTTGGAATAAGTGTTAAGATAGATGCCATACTTTAATTCCCACTCACTTATCTTCATTCCCAAGAAAGCTAATGCATTATCTGAAATGATTGTGGCTAGGACCCTAAATCTTGTCACTATGCCTTCATAGAAGTCTAGGATTGAACTCTCATTAGCCTCTTTCAAAGTTATGGCCTCTACCCACCTTGTGAAATAATCCATGGTAGTCAAAACCCACTTGTGGCCAACATTATAAGGAGGATGAATTAACCCTATGAAGTCTAACCCCTATTGCATGAATGGCTATTCCACCTAAATAAGATGAAGAGGCATGACATCCAACCATTGCTTCCCATCAAAGAAGACACATTTTTGACATTTACTCATCCGAGCATGAGTATCTCTAAATAAACTAGGCCAAAAGTAACCAACCCTCATAATCCTTGCAGCTATGGCCTTGGGAGAAAAGTGGCCACTAGCTGGTCCATCATGGAACTCAGACAATACCTTGTCAACTTAGTCTAAATCAATGCATCTCAAGAGCACCCCTAAAAATTATTTCATGAACAACACTCCATCAACTAGGACATAAGGAAGATATTAGAGTTTAAAATACCTCCTCTTTGCCCTATCAAGACCTTGTGGACACTCACTCGTTTGAAGGAAATGAACCATGTCTTGTGCCTAACTCTTCATGACTATAGGTACAATTTCTATAGGTTCATCGTGGATTACCAAAACATCCTTTGGATATTTCAATTCTATATTGAGGTGTTCACATAGCCCTCTTCCTCTTACTAGCTTAGTGGTCTTGATCTCTACATCATACTCCATTACTTTGGTGATCCAACCTACCCTTTTCTCATTCAAGTCTCAGTTTAGCAAGAAGTCTTTAATAGTAGGATGTGGCACCATGATGTGAATTTTTTTGTTAGACAACATATGTCTAAACTTATTTAGATTTTATATGACTGCAAGCACTTGCTTCTCAACATACATGTATCTAACCTCATAGCCTTCTAAACCTTCGCTAAAAAAAGTAAGAGGTTGTTATAAATTCTCACCATTTGCTTGAGTGAGCATAGCAGAGGTTATCTCTTCATTCCCAAAGGTGTATAGATTTAATTCCTTGGAGAAGTTTTGACTATCTAGGGTAGGAGCTTGGGTGATAGCCTGTTTGATGCCTTCGAAGCTTTCTCTTCTTTTTTCTATCTATGTGAATGTCTCGTCCTTCCTTAGCATGGAAGTTAGTGGCTTGACAAGCTCAATAAAGTTAGGAATGAATCTCCTATTGAAATTTATTTTACCAAAGAAAATGTGTAGGCCCTTCTTATGCTTAGGAAAGGATAATGATAAGATGGTGTGTACCCTCTCTAGATCAATGGATAGGCCTTTCTTTGAAATGACATGGTCTAAGATCTTGCCTTCGTGGATGGAAAACACACATTTCTTTTTGTTGAGAGAGAATCTAAAATTTCTACACCTTTCAAATATTTACCTCAAGTGATTCAAATGTTTACTTGCTTCCTTGGAGAAGACTATCACATCATCAAGATAAACTAGGATAATTTCATTGATCAAACCTTAGAAAGCCATATCCATAGCACATTGGAAGGGAGCTCCAAAATTTGACAATCTAAATGGCATCTTCCTATAGGTGTATGTTCCCCACTTGGTGGTATGTCTTGTATTGGTCACATTATTTTACCAAGATTTTATTGTACCCAAAGTATCCATCTAAGAGAGAGAATCTTTCACTACATGTCACCATCTAAAGAATTTGCTCCATACTTGGAAGGGGTTAGTAATCTCTTATTGAGACTTTATTCAGGTCTCTAAAATCCACACACAATCTGACTTCTCCATTCTTCTTCCTAATAGGGACCAAATTGGTTAGCCAAAAAGAGTGTTTGATAGGGAAGATGATTCTAGACTCAATCAGTTTGGTGAGTTCCTTCCTCATAGGAGGCTTAATCTTTGGATTGATTGGCCTTTGTTTTTGCTTTATGGGTTTGGCACCTTCCTCCATCTCAATGGTGTGTTAGGCCAAGCTTGGGTCAAAGCCCTTCAAATAACCATACTCCCAAGCGAAGACATTATAAAAATCTTGACATAACATAATGAAAGCATGCTTTTCCTCATTGGTACACACCTTATTAAGTGAAAACAACTTATCTTTGTAGATCTCTACCCTTTCATAGTTTTCCTTCTTGGTTGACATGCTTGCTTTATCTCTCTTGAGTTGGTCATCTTCATTGAAAATTCTCTCAAGAGTTACCAAACCTTTAGGAAGCCTATTGGTTTTTAGTTGAAAAATCTACCCATCATACTGTTACTGTAGCTTGGTCAAATTTTTAGAAGCAAACTCATCTTCTTCTTGCAATAAAAGTGATATTTTCTATTCACTTTCAAACACCTACCAATTAGTGACATTATCTAGTATGAATGGCCTCACAATCACCTTTAAATGATTTTTGATTCTTTCTTTGTCTCACCTCCTTTGGGATATCAAACTAAGCACCAACTATTGCCAGTCTATCTGCATGGTTGTTATCCTTTCTTGGAATGGAAGTGATGTTAAAAGTAGTGAAGTTATCCACAAGGTCCCACACTCTATGATTGTAATACTTGAGTAAGGAGTTCTTGGTCAAAATTTGACCTCTCACTTGGTTCACAATCAACTCACTATCTATAAACACCTACAATTATTTGATTCCTCTCTTCATTGCCCATTCTGGGCCATGAATAAGGGCCTCATACTCTATTACATTATAGGTGTAGGAGAAATGAAACCTAAAATTTGAGAAGCATTTATCCTTTGAAGGTGAAACTAGCATTGCCCCACCACCAGCTCTCAACTTGCTTCTAGATCCATAAAAGAATAGCTGCCATAAACCATAATCCTTTTAGTCCATCTTCATCAATTTTGGCATGAAAGCATCTTTCTCATGCATGCAGTAGACTCCAAGACTAGCTTATTCAATGAACTTGTAATGATCATGCTCAAATTTGTCATTTCCCCATTCATTTAGAAGAAGGTTAGAAACTCCTACAAGGGGAGATGATGGAGATTGGTCCACCTGGAGCTCTTTTTATCAATGATTACATAGTTCACACTCACCACTTTGGGTGAGTATGGCTCTAGGTGATCCTTGTGTATGGGCTCAGACTCAATCTTTACTTTAGTTCTATACTTTGTCTTGAAAACCATGTAAGAAAAATTGGATTCCAAGTATCCACCTATCTTGGATGTGAAATCCCTTGACAAGTAAAGAGTGAAGTAAGGAAGAACATCTTCCACTACCACATCATGGAGAATTGAGAAGGTTGGATAGACATTGAGAGTTAGATTTAAGCCCCTTACCACTCCCAATGTCTTAGCTAGTGATCCATCCAAGTATATAACTCCTTTTGTCATTTTCCCATGCTTGAGGCCTAGCTTATTATCTATGCATTTGGGCATAACTAAGGTGCTTGCTACACTATCAAGGATGCAATTGTGGGCCAAGAAATCACCAATAATTAGGGAAAAGTAGAAGGGAAGAACCTTCTCATTTTTATTTGATTGACCTCCCATGGGAGGAGCCCCATTTACTATCAACACATTATCATTTCTTCCTAAGATAGCTTGCTCACCTAGCCCATACAATTCCTTTTGGAGTATAACATTTTGTCCTGGTAGTGCGAAAGAATCTGAAAATGATATTTTCATGTGTATATTTTTCATTTGGTCCACTAAATTGATTGAAGGATTGCCCCCTTTGAAGCTCTCCTTGGGAACATTCATAACCTATGATGCAACCTAAGGAGCTAAAGCTATAACTAATGGCATGTAATTGAGAAACTTTTGATCTTCTTGTGGTGAAGGAGACATTATAGGTGCTTGAGTGGCTTCTTGAGCTTCATTAATGGCTCTCCTTTTGGACCTGGTGTTGGCTACAACACCAACATTTTGATTACTTATGCTCCCCACATAGTTGACTATGTATAACTCTCCTTTCAATTGATTCAAAAGAGTGGAATTAGATTGAGCCTGCCTACTATCTGTCCCAAGTTGTGTTGATATCTTAAAATTTAAGAATTGGGTTGCCTAATCACCTTATGTGGTCATGATTTGATTTGGTAGCTCACTAGCATAAGCAACCTATTCTTGGCCATAATCTAAGGGTGGATAATTGGGTTTCTCCTAGACCAAATTATTTTTAATGGGGACAAGAGCCTTAGAAGATGAAGGGCATTTGTATTATAGATTTGATAAGGATTGACATGTGTAATTTGACTTTGCCCTTGATTATAAACTTATTCACATACGCCTATACTCTGAGCTGGACACTTCTTGTTGACCTACAAGATAAGAAATCATAATACACTAGATATGTTGGCATAAACTTATGAAATAATGAAAAGGAAATGACTTAACATAAGATAAAACTATAGACATGCAAAAGTAAAAGCTCAAATGGAGGTAAAAATGCTTCTTTTGATTCAAGGTAAATTCCTTCAGGGCTTCACCATACAATGCTGAGATCTGCTTCTCCAATGAAAAGTTACAAATATATAGATAACTTAGAAACAAGATGATGATAAATCAAGGGATGGAAACCCATGATGTATTAAACACTTTTGTAGAGACCACAATCCCATGATACAATCATATTCTTTGAATTACGTATGGGAGAGCCATGTTGTAGATGTCCACGTCATTTCCCTTGATGTCCTAGGCCTACAAAAGCATGGGATACTAATTTTGGAAACTGACAAAGCCATCACCAAGTCGTGTTGACTAGACCATGCTCTCTTCAATGCTAGGTGTAACTGGCTGTGCATTAATGGTGAAGCATGAAAACATGGGTTGTTTTCCTCTATAGCTTGAAAATTAATTCTTTTATTGGTTTTTAGTAGAGACTATTTCACATAAGTGCATTTACTCTTCTTGATGATGACACCTATGCCACTTGCCTTAGTCTGGTTCATCCTTAGGTCTGTGCTTTGACTTGTCACACCACTTGGAACATTTTTAACTTTTATTTTATTATGCTACGTGGCCACATTTTGGGTTACCCACCTTGTTTTCTTTTACTTTGATATTTCCTTTTTCCTTGGCCATTTCCTTTTTGTCTTTAGCCATTCAGGCTCTCAGGTGCTTATTATTTCTTGGGCCTTTGAGCTTGGATTTTCTTTTCTCTCAAGTTCCTTTTCTTGCTTGCTAGTTCATTCATTCTTTGGGCTTTTAGGCTTTTATTTTTGAATTACTTTGGACAAAATGTCTGAAGAAATTCTTTTAGACATTTTGTTTAAAGGAATTCACTGTCAATGTCTCTTTTGTTTTGACCCCTTTTTTCCAATATTTCCTTCGAACAAAATGTCTGAAGGAATTCTTTCTTTTATCATTGGCTTTTCCCAAAGGGTAAGTACCCTTTAGGCTTTTATCTTCATCCCTTGATTTATTAAAGTGACCTCCACAAGGGCCATTTGACCTTGAAAGTACCCTTCAAAAAAATGGAAGTGGTCCACTTTCTTGACCAAGTTCCCTTCACAAAGACACTTACCCTTTAGAACTTTCTATGGTCATCAAATTTCTTCAGACAAAATGCCTAAAGGAATTCAACCTTGGCTTGCCTTCTTCAGTTTTCCTTTGAATAAAATGTCTAAAGGAAATCTTCTTCTGCTTGTCACTTTTCTCAAAGGGAAAGTTCCCTTCAGCTTCTTGTATTTTCCCCTTTGCTTCAACTGACTACCTTCTACAAGGGAATTTTGAGCTAAAAGTGCCCTTCAAAAAATTTGTATTGGTCCTCACACTAATAAAAAACCTTCTGTAAGGTCCACTCTACCTTTAAACACACCCTTTGAAAGTTTTGTAAATGTCTGTTTCATCTATGAAGTGCCTCCTACAAGGGCACATACCCTTCGAGGAAATTGTAAATGACCCTAAAAAATGCCCAAGTGCCCTCCATAAAAAAACACTTGCCTTAAGAAGCATCTAAGACCAATTTGGGCTCTTCTGAATGAATTACTCAAAAATATTTGAAGTAAATATGTCTAAAAACCTAATTACTTCTTCCCTACCCTTTTAGGTTTGTGAATGACTCCAACTCATGAAAATTGGTAGTAAAGTAATCCCACAAACTTGAATTGAACTACTCTAACCCTTTCAGGTTTTTGAACTACTTTTACTCATAAAATGTCATGTTCCCTTTTTCGTGGACATTGACAGACTTGATGATTAGCCTATTATGCGACCTTCATAGGCTAATAGGATGGATAGAGGGTCATAATGGAGCTTGGCTTGACTTTGATTCATATAATTTCTATAGTTGGTTTTCATTTAGGTTATTTCAGACACATTGGGCCTGAGCTCCTATTATTTGGGGATATTTGACATGCAACAGAGCACCTTTATTTTGGTATGGTCATGTGCAGAATCACTCCCTGGTTCACCAGCTTTGAACGGTTCGAGGATCTGACATGTATTGAGGGAGATATTAATATTTGATTGATTTAATCAAATATTAATTATTTAGCCTATTTTTAATTAGAAACCCTAATTCTAATTTAAGAAACCCTAATTAGGGCAAGCATATCTTTTTGAGGGTATAAGGGTTTCTCATGGAGGCCATTATTGATTAGCCATTGATTATTGATTATTGATTTTGAAGAATTCTTCTGTGAAGACTGAGCCAAGGGTTCCAAGATTCCATTTGCAGTGGAGAATGTCAACTCTTCATTGTGTGTGATTCAGAGGCTGTGAAATATCAGCTGATCTATTGCCAATTTGAGAGATAGCTTCATACAGAGGTTATCATAGTATTTCAGGTCTTTTGAGAGATAACTTCACACAGAAGCTATCACAAGGGTTTACAGGTATTTATTTCTTTATGTTTTGATTCAAATAAGCTATACAGATAGAGATATTATGTATTAGAGCCATATATCTTCAGATCAGAGGTCCTACAAATAGGGTGTAATTTATTAGTGGCCGTACGAAGCCGTACAGGTCTGTACAGGTTCGCACAGAGACTGACATTGGTAGAGAGAGATCTACAGAGACCGATGTTGGTAGGTTAACAATGCCCAGTCGAATGATGACAGTAGTATAACCGAGGTTGGTGTTTGTGTGTTGACACAAAAAGGCCGAGACCTTCCAGAATTTAGGTTTCATTACCAGATTTGCAAAGGACAAGGGTTTTAAGACTGTATTTTGATATTATTTTATATGAATGACTAAAGGCATCTATTTTAACTATCTAGACAAATAATAAGATTAGTGATTTGGTAGTTAAGAGATTTACTGTGGCTTATTATTTACTTGAATTTATTCTGCAAAATTGTATCTTTGTTTAGAGCTATTTGTGTTTAGATATTCCCTATTGAAAGGGGATATTAAAGTGGTATCAGAGCTTTTGCTTAGAAAAGGAGCCCTTAATTAAGGGACATTATAGTGGTATCAGAGCTTTTTATTGCTATATATCAGAGCTTTGCTTGGAAAAAAGGAGCCCCTAAGAAAGGGACATTACAGTGGTATCAGAGCCAAATTCCTGCCATCCTGTTGGGCATATCAGAGCCAATGTCTTACCATCCTGTTGGGTAGTTTGGGTAGGTTGAATCAGCGAAGTATCCATGATGTCTTCAAGTACTCAGAGTCGGTGGGACTATGATATGAAGAAGTTGAAACTGAGTTTGAAGAGGTTGAATGAAGCTCTTTCATACCCTTCATTTAAAGATAAATCCACACGGTATATGACAACAAATGAGGAGTGGGACTTATTACCATCTCGAGTTCGAGAGATGTTGTCTTTTGATCGCTTTGTTGAGCTGAGGAGAGAGCACTATAGATTAGTTAGACAAGATAGCAGCATGTCCTATGATTCTTATGCGATAGGAAATAATAGGTGTGCTACTGTTAATAGGAGAAAGCTTTGCTTATACTACAAAGATCCATATGATGCCAATCACAATTGTCATTTGAGGCCTAAGGGCAAGGCATATCATGTAATATGGGAGTATTATGAGGATTCAAAATTAGAAGATTTCAAACAGCATGATAATTCTAAGGAGTCAGAGGCAGAGGCTTCAAATCCCAAGATAGAGGCAATGAAGGTGGCTTCCCAGGATTCTAATAGACATATGGTCGAGCTTAGTCATGAGGATTTGGACTCTCAGTTAGTTGCAAAGGATGAGGGAGCTAGAGATTGTAATGATGAGATAGTTTCAGTAGCCACTTCTTCAAAGTTAGATGAGGATGAGTCTGATGTTGGCATTTAGAGTGTGGAGGTATACTTAGAGGTTATTTCATTAAGTGTTGATTGTGAGTATATTCCTACAGTTGTAGCTGAGGAACATGTTGTTGGTACTGACACACATGTTCAAGATTTGGGAGTTCTTGGTCCTAATGAATTTGGCATACCAGTGGAGTCAAGTCTCTAGATTGATTCTTCTCATACAGATGATAGTGTGGTACAGTTGGTTGTGCTGCCTTTACAGAGGGATTAGTTATGGGATGGATTAACACCATCTTTTGTAGATGGGATTGATAGTTTGTCAGTGCATGACTTAGAGGAGGAGTTGATCAGATATGTTGACCACAATAGGGGTACAGTGTGTGGATTCTCCATACTTGGCATAGTTCCATTTGGGAGTTGTTGCAGAGTTGGAGCGTGCCTTCTGCATAGCATGGTGGTACTTGCATTGATTTACAGCTGTGCAGAGCATAACTACATTTGGGATCCAGGTGGATCGAGTGGTTCATTGTTTTGAGATTGCTTGGGGATAAGCAATTTTTGGAGGGGTAGATTGTCATGTCCCCTTTTTTGTGGACATTGATAGACTTGATGATTAGCCTATTATGCGACCTTCATAGGCTAATAAGATGGATAGAGGGTCATAATGGAGCTTGGCTTGACTTTGATTCATATAATTTCTATAGTTGGTTTTCATTCAGGTTATTTCAGACACATTGGGCCTGAGCTCCTATTATTTGGAGATATTTGACATGCAACAGAGCACCTTTATTTTGGTATGGTCATGTGCAGAATCACTCCCTGGTTCACCAGCTTCGAACGGTTTGAGGATCTGACATGTATTGAGGGAGATATTAATATTTGATTGATTTAATCAAATATTAATTATTTAGCCTATTTTTAATTAGAAACCCTAATTCTAATTTAAGAAACCCTAATTAGGGCAAGCATATATTTTTGAGGGTATAAGGGTTTCTCATGGAGGCCATTATTGATTAGCCATTGATTATTGATTATTGATTTTGAAGAATTCTTCTGTGAAGACTGAGCCAAGGGTTCCAGGATTCCATTTACAGTGGAGAATGTCAACTCTTCATTGTGTGTGATTCAGAGGCTGTGAAATATCAGCTGATCTATTGCCAATTTGAGAGATAGCTTCATACAGAGGTTATCATAGTATTTCAGGTCTTTTGAGAGATAACTTCACATAGAAGCTATCACAAGGGTTTATAGGTATTTATTTCTTTATGTTTTGATTCAAATAAGTTATATAGATAGAGATATTATGTATTAGAGCCATATATCTTCAGATCAGAGGTCCTACAAATAGGGTGTAATTTATTAGTGGCCGTACGAAGCTATACAGATCTGTATAGGTTCGCACAGAGACTGACATTGGTAGAGAGAGATCTATAGAGACTGATGTTGGTAGGTTAACAACGCACAGTCGACCGATGACAGTAGTATAACTGAGGTTGGTGTCTGTGTGTTGACACAAAAAGGCCGAGACCTTCCAGAATTCAGGTTTCATTACCAGATTTGCAAAGGACAAGGGTTTTAAGATTGTATTTTGACATTATTTTATATGAATGACTAAAGACATCTATTTTAATTATCTGGACAAATAATAAGATTAGTGATTTGGTAGTTAAGAGATTTACTATGGCTTATTGTTTACTTGAATTTATTCTGCAAAATTGTATCTTTGTTCAGAGCTATTTATGTTTAGATATTCCCTACTGAAAGGGGATATTACAGTGGTATCAGAGCTTTTGCTTAGAAAAAGAGCCCCTAATTAAGGGACATTATAGTTGTATCAGAGCTTTTTATTGCTATATATCAGAGCTTTTTTTAGAAAAAAGGAGCCCCTAAGAAAGGGACATTACAGTGGTATCAGAGCCAAATTCCTGCCATCCTGTTGGGCATATCAGAGCCAATGTCTTGCCATCCTGTTGGGTAGTTTGGGTAGGTTGAATCAGCAAAGTATCCATGATGTCTTCAAGTACTCAGAGTTGGTGGGACTATGATATGAAGAAATTGAAACTGAGTTTGAAGAGGTTGAATGAAGCTCTTTCATACCCTTCATTTAAAGATAAATCCACACGGTATATGACAACAAATGAGGAGTGGGACTTATTACCACCTCGAGGTCGGGAGATGTTGTCTTTTGATCGCTTTGTTGAGCTGAGGAGAGAGCACTATAGATCAGTTGGACAAGATAGTAGCATGTCCTATGATTCTTATGCGATAGGAAATAATAGGTGTGCTACTGTTAATAGGAGAAAGCTTTGATTATACTACAAAGATCCATATGATGCCAATCACAATTGTCATTTGAGGCCTAAGGGCAAGGAATATCATGTAATATGGGAGTATTATGAGGATTCAAAATTAGAAGATTTCAAACAGCATGATAATTCTAAGGAGTCAGAGGCAGAGGCTTCAAATCCCAAGATAGAGGCAATGAAGGTGGCTTCCCAGGATTCTGATAGACATATGGTCGAGCTTAGTCATGAGGATTTGGACTCTCAGTTAGTTGCAAAGGATGAGGGAGCTAGAGATTGTAATGATGAGATAGTTTCAGTAGCCGCTTCTTCAGAGTTAGATGAGGATGAGTCTGATGTTGGCATTTAGAGTGTGGAGGTATACTTAGAGGTTATTTCATTGAGTGTTGACTGTGAGTATATTCCTATAGTTTTAGTTGAGGAACATGTTGGTACTGACACACATGTTCAAGATTTGGGAGTTCTTGGTCCTAATGAATTTGGCATACCAGTGGAGTCAAGTCTCCAGATTGATTCTTCTCATACAGATGATAGTGTGGTACAGTTGGTTGTGCTGCCTTTATAGAGGGATCAGTTATGGGATGGATTGGCACCATCTTTTGTAGATGGGATTGATAGTTTGTCAGTGCATAACTTAGAGTAGGAGTTGATCAGATATGCTGACCACAGTAGGGGTACAGTGTGTGGATTCTCCATACTTGGCATAGTTCTATTTGGGAGTTGTTGTAGAGTTGGAGCGTGCCTTCCACATAGCATGGTGGTACTTGCATTGATTTACAGCTGTGCAGAGCATAACTACATTTGAGATCCAGGTGGATCGAGTGGTTCATTGTTTCGAGATTGCTTGGGGACAAGCAATTTTTGGAGGGGTGGATTGTCATGTCCCCTTTTTCGTGGACATTGACAGACTTGATGATTAGCCTATTATGCAACCTTCATAGGCTAATAAGATGGATAGAGGGTCATAATGGAGCTTGGCTTGACTTTGATTCATATAATTTCTATAGTTGGTTTTCATTTAGGTTATTTCAGACACATTGGGCCTGAGCTCCTATTATTTGGGGATATTTGACATGCAATGGAGTGCCTTTATTTTGGTATGGTCATGTGCAAAATCACTCCCTGGTTCACCAGCTTCGAACGGTTTGAGGATCTGACATGTATTGAAGGAGATATTAATATTTGATTGATTTAATCAAATATTAATTATTTAGCCTATTTTTAATTAGAAACCCTAATTTTAATTTAAGAAACCCTAATTAGGGCAAGCATATATTTTTGAGGGTATAAGGGTTTCTCATGGAGGCCATTATTGATTAGCCATTGATTATTGATTATTGATTTTGAAGAATTCTTCTGTGAAGACTAAGCCAAGGGTTCCAAGATTCCATTTGCAGTGGAGAATGTCAGCTCTTCATTGTGTGTGATTCAGAGGCTATGAAATATCAACTGATCTATTGCCAATTTGAGAGATAGCTTCATACAGAGGTTATCATAGTATTTCAGGTCTTTTGAGAGATAACTTCACATAGAAGCTATCACAAGGGTTTACAGGTATTTATTTCTTTATGTTTTGATTCAAATAAGTTATATAGATAGAGATATTCTGTATTAGAGCCATATATCTTCAGATCAGAGGTCCTATAAATAGGGTGTAATTTATTGGTAGCCGTACGAAGCCATACAGATCCGTATAGGTTCACACAGAGACCGACATCGGTAGAGAGAGATCTATAGAGACTGACATCGGTAGGTTAACAACGCCCAGTCGATCGATGATGGTAGTATAACTGATGTTGGAGTCTGTGTGTCGATAGAGAAAGGCCGAGACCTTCCAGAATTCAGGTTTCATTACCAAATTTGCAAAGGACAAGGGTTTTAAGACTGTATTTTGATATTATTTTATATGAATGATTGAAGACATCTATTGTAACTATCTAGATAAATAATAAGATTCGTGACTTGGCAGTTATGAGATTTACTGTGGCTTATTGTTTACTTGAATTTATTCTACAAAATTGTATCTTTGTTCAGAGCTATTTGTGTTTAAATATTCCCTACTGAAAGGGGATATTACTGTGGTATCAGAGCTTTTGCTTAGAAAAGGAGCCCCTAAGTAAGGGACATTTTAGTGGCATTAGAGCTTTTTATTGCTATATATTAGAGCTTTGCTTGGAAAAAAGGAGCCCCTAAGAAAGGGACATTACATAAAAATAGGCAAGTAAAGTACTTTTCAAAACCTAACCTACATTGGAACTAGCCATAGACCCTTTTGGGATTGTCAAGTGCTCCTACTTATTTCTTGTAAATCTTACAAGTAATGTTGTTCTAAGAACCTGATTTACTCTGTGAGTGCTGAAAAAGACCAATGCTTGATGTAATAACCCTTACACCTGCACAAAAGCAAATTTTCCTTGATTTTTAAAGGGTTAAGACTTGGTTTCATGGCAAAAGGTCATGAAGAACAAGGTTTTAAGGAAAAAAAGAGGGGGGTACCCATTTTAACATGCAAAATTCATAAAATGGTTAACAATATTAATGCTACCCCTATAATATGACCTACAACCCTATTGTAGTCATGTGTAACTGCATGGTAGGTTTGTTGGTTGTTACCATTTTGACCTTGGTTTTGTCCATTATTTTGTCATTGTAGATTCTACAAATGATATTTTTGATTATGTTGGTTTAGCCTTTGATTCTAATACTATTGATTTTATTATTGCACTGGCCATTATTGTTGTTGTTAATTATTCTATTATTGTTGATTGTTATGTTAGGGAAATGGGTTTTGATAAATCCCAGGATTTTGATTGGAAGTGGAAGCACCATTATCTAATTTTATCTCTCCATTCTCCAACATATTCTTGATTAAATTCTTGATTTGGATACATCTTCGTAGATTATGCCTGTTGACCCAATGATAGTCAAAAAATTCATTTTCACAGTACCAATCAGGGTAAGGAATGCCTTGCAGATAATGATTTGGTATAGGCCAACTAATCAGATTAGTGGTGGTAAACTTGTGAAATACAGACTCAATAGGTTCTCCTAGGTCACTAAAGACATGATGTGTATGCATGATTCTCTTAGGAGGGGTTTGCAATGGTAAAGACTATTGTATTTATTGTACAAGTCTTGGTTATTGCACTTGGAGCATTGGTTGGAAAGGTTGCTAGGTAGGAGTAAGTTGAAAAGGTGGTGTAGATGATGTCTTAATAGTTTGGACATGATGATATTTACTTACTCCATTTCCCACAACATTCCTATTTTGGTTGAATTGCTTCAATATTTCATGATTATTGGCTTTTGTTGGTTATGATGCTTACACTTGGATGGGATGTTGGTCATTTATATGATTGATACCTTGATTTTGATTAGTTAAATTAAGCTTGATGACCCCTTTATTGATGAGTGCTCACTCGATCAACAAACCTTTATCAATGATCTCCTTGAACGTATATGCACATTACAGTTCTAGATGATAGGCTATCTCACTATGAATTTTTTTATTAAACACAATGGCTAATTGTTTATCTAGTAAATATGGGTGAAACAGCTTGCAAGGGCTTTCTATAACTATAAATAACTCACAAAACTCTCCCCAACTTTTTTCTTTTCTTGTGTCAAGTCCACTAATGAAATCTCATGCTCAAGATTATAAGAAAAATGTTGTACAGATTTATCATAAAGATCATCAAAGTCTGTTACTAAATTCTTAGGCAACTTTAAAAACCACTCCAAGGCTTATCCAACTAGGCTCCTTGGAAACAATAGTAAAAGGTATATGTCACTATATGCCACTGGTTGACATGAGACAAAAAATCTGGTCAAATGAGCCTTAGGATCACCCTTCCCTTTATACTTATCAAATTTAGGTCATTCATATCCTAGAGGAAATGGTATCTATAAATACTCCATGTTGAATGGATAGTAACACACATCATCCAATTTGAACTTCTTAGTCTACTTCCCTACCTAAATGGTAGCAATTGCATCCTTCATCTATTAAAATTGTTAGGATAGGAAATTGGATGGAATATTGGTCTGGATAAATGGTTGGGAGGTCACAAGTGTAACACTTTGACTAGGGTATGATAGAGACACCTATTAGGGTATATTGGCTTGGTTAGGGAATGGAACAGAAATACACATATGTGGATTATGATGTACTTGAAATTTTACATTTGGATATATGATATTTTGGTTTGGGTTGGTGATAAAGGTTTGACTTGGAGGATTTTGTGTTTGGGATGAAAGGATATAACTATAATGTGCCTACTGTGGTTGAAAAATGATAGGCTACCGACTAATCAAACCTTGCTATTGAGTAGGATCTTGTGGACCAAGACCCTATCTATGAATTTGTGGCATATTTTGAACCAATAGTTATCTAGTAGGTAATCAAGAAACATGAATAACTCCTTATTACATGAATCCCTATGAAGAAGTAAAGTCATGTTAAAGATTCAACATCTATCGCTGACCATTATTTGCATGTTGTTGACTAGTCATTACTTGGTTTTGGACTGGCATAATATTATGTGGCTGAAGAAGTATGTTTGTCATTACTTGGCAAGGTGGAATATTAATTTCCCCTGGTTGTGGTGGCAATGTATTCATCCTCTATTTCATTGATACACTAGACTCTATCTATTGTTGTGAAATACCACTCACTACTTGTTGAGGATTAGGATTCATCACATTTTATCATTGAGGCATAACATTAGCCATTATTTGATTATCTAATCCTATAGGTTGTACACTTGAGGAAGTGGCTAGTTGAGGCTAAGGTGTAGAAACTCCTATTCCTTGGTATGATGATCTTCTCATAGGATTAACTATAGGCACATGTTGTTGGCTAGATGTTTGTGTATTAGTATTACTTTGATCAAGATTGGACATTGTTCGTATATTATCTACTACATTTGGCTCACTATTTAGTGTAGAAGTTGAAGATACTTCTTCAATAACTAGCATATGTATCAAGTTATCTATTGAAGCAGTTTGTACAAATGGCTCAGAACTTGAATTATTTTGTCTAGCTAATTTCATCAACACTCCTATTGAAGGAACTAGGTCAATGAGAGGCTTAATTAACATGTTCATCTGAATGAAATCACATGATAAATTTAGGTAGGTTTGGTATGCTATTTACATTTGGTTAAAGTGATCTTCCATGATGTTTTTGCCTCGATTGGATATACTGGGGTCTTGGTACATTTTTTGGAAAGACCCATAGGATTTCTAGAAGTATCTTGCTGATCATAAATGACATTGTGGGGCACTCTTACTAGACTTGGTCAATTTTCATGAGGGAAGTCTACTGGAAACTTAGCCCCTACCTCTATGGCCCTAACCAAAATCTCATATTTGTTTTCTAAAAAACGTCATTCAAACAAAAATGGATCATATGTGGAAGTCATATTGGTAGAGTATGACTATTGGATTACTAGCTCATCCACTATTGATATTGTAGATAAGTATTGTGTGGTTTATTCTTGGTCCTACTCTATGTAAGGTGGTGTGTTAACCAAATAGTTAGCTAATGGATCTTGGCTTTGTGCCCATAATTGAGTATTATAAGAGGGATAAGAATCCATCTCATAAGCAATGTTATCTACATAGGGGTCTTGCACCATTTCTTCCTACGCAACTACATTACTAATCCTTGGATTGTATATGAGTCCACTAAGAGTTTATGAATACATGTTTGGATCCATAGTCAATGTTTGGTGATAAAATGTCAAAGAGTTCTACAAACTCTAAAAAAAGACAAAAAATAAAACAAATGATGCCTTTAATTGGGTCTAGACTTGTCAAAAGAATCAAAAATTTTATGCAAAGATTTGTGAGGAAATAAGCTAGCATGAATTATCTAAAATTTCACTATTCACATAAAGGTGAGCAAGTAAATGGACCAAAAAAATGAAATGCTAAACTCTAAGGTCAAAGTGTTTCAAATCAGTCTAATCTAAGAAATTAAAATTTACTAGGTATTTTAGCCAAATGTGATGTCAAAATCTAGGCTCAAACAAGGCATGTGCTAGGACTCTTGGCCAAATGGCATCAAAAACTAGACTTTGAATATAGATGAAAATTTTAATCTAATGGATTTGAAACATTTTTAACAAACACTAAGCATTCGATTCTTGGACATGAACTTGGTCAACTAGTTATAAGGTATGAAACAAAAGGCACTTTAGCAATAATTTATTTTCTCATAAATAATGGTATAAAACCTGGGTCTTTTTGACAAACAAGCTAGACAAAGGTGAAAAATATAACTATGCTTTAATTAAATGATCAAAAGTACACTTGGATCAGTTTGAATATATAGAAACAAATTTGGAACTCTATATAAGAGGGTTTATGAAACAGCATTTGAAATGATTTGGGTAGCATAATGATGTTATATTACCCAAAAGATGTGATAAAAAAGTTTGTTTCAAAGACTCTCTAAGGCAAAGACATTTTTCCATAATTTTGACAACATAGCACTACTTTTCTCAACTTAAAAGGTTGTGATGTATAGACTTAAAGTGCAAGTGTTTAGAATAAAATGGGGTAAATCTATCAAGTGATGATAATGATTATGAGTCTAAAATGGTCTTTAACCTAAATTGGAAATAAAACCTAGGTTCCCTCAAGTTTAGTGAAAATGGAGAACCCACTTAACACATAAACTCTATGAACTTGTAAAGGTGTAATTTTAAATTTAAATTATAAGTGAAAGACTTAAACAACTTTGGGAAAGGTCTAGACTCCATTAGGCAGCATAACTACACCAAAGTGGATGATATGACTCTCAAGCTTTTGATGAACTTTGAACAAGGCAAATTGATGATCTGGTGTGGGCAGCATAATGCCTCTTTGTTCAAAGTAAAATTTGGACTATGTGTTGGGTTTAGATTATTTGTTTAAACTAAGTTTTGAATCTAAATAAGACTTTAAACTAGGACAATATCAACTAATTAATCACCCTTAGATCCTAAATTGATAAGGTTACTTAGTACTATTAGAATCCATCAATATACATCATTTGAGAGGATTTTAAGTGTTCATCCAAAAGTAAATGTGCATATTATAGTAGGTTTTTTACAACCCCCCTTCTCTCAAATGATAGTACTATGACATGGACCTTGAGGTGAACCTTTCACCAACAATACTCCCATGGCAAGTAAGTATTTGTCTAAATTTTAACAAGTTTCTGAATGATCTAGGAGAATCAATTGCACAGTGACTTTCACACCAAATAATGCAAAATAAAAGCACAAATTTTGGGTTTGTATCACTTGGATTATTGCAAAAAGGTCTAGTCCTTTTTGTAACCACTACATTCTATTGTTTGATCAGTGTACTGCAATGTCCAAAGTGCCACTATGTCTCGTGTGCAACTCTAAAAAAGTCAAATGAAGTCAATGTTGGGAGATGAAACCCTAGGTCAAATCTTCCCTAAAGAACTTGTGGGAGGCGATGAAGTCCCCCTCATAATCCAAGATGCATAAATAAATAAAGCATGAAAATAGCAAGACTTTAGGGTCATTTTTAAGGTCACCCAAAATTTGACAAGTTTTTAGGGAGCACTTTAGATGACTTTCTTTCTAAGCTTTGGAATAGGCTACTTTCAATAGGAATGTCACTTTTGATTCCAGGGGTTCCCTATAGGTGACAAATGGAAGAGCATACATGCAACATACATCTTTTTTCCAAACAAGATTAATCTAAACAACTATTGCAAGCAAAAATTGACAAGTGTGTTCAATTTTAAACCCAAATGAAATGTTTGGTGATGTTCTTTTTGACCCCTTGGTCTTAGTCACAAACTTTGAAAAACATTCACCAAAAATATCTAAAAATTCCTTATTAAACACCAAAATAAAGTTCCTAATCCAACTTTAAGCATGCAAAAATGATTTAAACATGTTTTGAGCAAATATCCCACTTGGTCCTACAATAAAATTATTAGCATGTATTTTAGCTTTGAATCTCTTTTGAGTTTAAAACAAGAAACTTTAGAAAAGTAGGTCTCTGGTCTATGTTTTTGG
The DNA here is from genome assembly GCA_037957365.1 of Torreya grandis. NCBI lineage: Eukaryota > Viridiplantae > Streptophyta > Pinopsida > Cupressales > Taxaceae > Torreya > Torreya grandis. The sequence goes on along the minus strand of JARHVA010000091.1, from coordinate 519,155 downwards.
TAAAAACATAGTGACCAATGTTGATTAATACCACCGATGTTAGTTACAGGCAACCGAGATCTGATTGATGTCAGACCTGCTGATCGATGTTGGTTAATCTAAATAATTGATGTTGGTATTTTTGCCGACATCAGTTACTATGTAAAAATTGTGGCAACCAAAAATGGCAAAAAAAAGTTAAAAAACCAATTTACAAGAGTTTTAAAAGATTAAATAAGTTTTTAAAGGTTGCAAAAGGATCTCATTTAGGTGCAGGATGTGTCTAGTCCCACCATGCATGCCATTATGTGATCTAAGAATTTGACTCAAGAGAGGATGGTTAGTATTGTGTTAGTTCCAAAATTAAAAAAAAAAATGAAATAAACATTCTAATAACATAACATGTCTAGGACTAGACACTAGGGAGAGCTTAGTTAACAATCATGAATAAAACACATAACTAAAATGCAAAAGAAACCTCTTTTACCTTTTTTGGATGCTTAAAAATTCTTTTGTGGTGGCTTTATCAGCTTGTGCTCATGAAGTCCTTGGCAATGGAAGCTTGACAACCTCCATATCTTCTTGTCACCTTTGGCTTGTGGCTTGGCTTGGATTGGAATCAATTTGAGATTATAACACTAGTTTCTTGAAGATTTTTGGAACCAATCTTGTATTATAAATTTACACTAATTAAGGTTAGAAATGATGTTTTGAGGCCTCCTATTTATAGATTTTTGGATTTGATTAGAATCAACTTCAACCATCCATTTTAAGATTGAGATGTGTGGTTGAGGATTAATTAAATTTTTGGAATTAGGTTTTTAATTATCCTCATCATGTCATTGGAAGAAGGGGTAATTAAAAGGCATGGAGGGCATCATGGAAGGCATTGATGAGGCATGGAGGGCATAAATCCTGATATTTATGGCATTTATGGCCTAGGGATGTCTTCCCAAGAAATAAGGTCACTTGATGATGTAGATATTCAATATTTATTTCCAAAATAAATCATTCAACAAGTTTCTATGGAATTTTTGATTAGGCCTTGATTTGGGTTAATTATCTCTTAATCATGATTAAGCACATTGTACACAAAGTACATTGTACACAAATTATTCAAATTGATTAGAATTCCTTGTTATTCACCCTGAATTTGACTGGATTAGAATTGGAAGTCCACGTCAGATGCATTAGATGTATATTCTCATTTAGAATGTTGCCAACAACAAATAACAAAGGGACAATTATTGTGAAAAATATTTGATAGGAATGAGTAGTCTAGATCATGGAGGTATAAATTTGGCATTTTGACTCAAAACGAATTGATCAAAGTTAGCTGGCCCATAAATTGCATTACCTAATTTAGGGATACTCTAGCTAAATTCAGCACTTTAATATGTTAGTTTCACATCATTTTGCATGTTTTAGTGTCTTTATGCCAAGTCTTGTGCAAAATATCTGATAGGAAAGAGCAGTCTAGAGCATACAAGTGCAAATTTGGCATTTTAACTTCAAATGAACTGATCAAAGTTAGCTGGCCCATAAATTGCATTGCCCCATTTAGGGATACTTGGGCCAAAATCAACACTTGAATATGTCAATTTCACATCATTTTACACATTTTTAGGCCAAATTGTGTATTTTATATGGAAACTAGCCAAAATATTAGTTGGAGGTTATCGGTGGCTAGTTTTAGGTGTCTACAGTTTGCCCCTATTTGGGAAGGCATTACAAGCTATAAGCATAGTATCATCTTCTCAAAGAATGAAAAGGTCCTATATGCCTATAACTATAATGATGATAAACTAACTTTATGTAAGCTATTTATAATCTTGGGATGGGGAAGGCCTCATCTCTTTAAGCTTCACCTAATTTTACAAGTCCAAAAAAAGAACCCTTGGTTCAAAATTCATGCAAAGATGCATGTTACAATGATAACAATCAAAATAGACTTTTCATCTAAAAATAAATTATGCATGTATAATAATAGATGGGGAAAAAAGTCCCACTTTGATGAAAATCATGAAAACACATAATTATTCTAAAATTAAAATATCAACATCATCCTTCTACTTAAACTAGTTGATGAAGACACTACAACTACAACTATGGTGTAGACTGAGGGCTCTATGAAATTTGGGGCACTAACTACTAGTATGTATTTTAGATCCAAAATTTTCCTCCTTTTACTTCAATACTTCACCCAGCGCATATGTTGTATCAAAGTCTTTAGTTATGACCTCAAATATAATAGTGAGGGATTCAAAATCTTGACTGCTTTAGTCATTAACCTAATTTGTTTTGCCTTTGAGCTTCTAAATTCAACCACTAAGGATTCAATTCTTGTGACCTTATATTTCACAAATATAACCAATTGTATCACTTCTTCATTGGTTTTTTATACTACACCTTCCAATTCTTATTTGAATTTTTATACAACTAAGTGGATAAGGTTATCAAAATTGGGTCAATTCACTAGCTCCCATATCTAGGTGATCACCCGCGTTACCCATATATCAACAAAAAAATTTAATTCTTTAGCCTCATGATTAAAAAAAAAGACTCAAAAACTTATTTATTAATCTATTCCAATTTAGGGAGGCATTAATTTTAGCAATCAAATAGTTTAGGCACCAATAAGAGTACGTGTTAGTCATCAAATTTAGCTTATCAAAGGCACTGATTCTAGAACATTGGACTAGGAAGTTCAATATCCTTTATTTATCCTTCATGTTGTTCTTACATTAGACATTAGATTAGGAAAATTAGTCATGATTTACATGTATATAAGTATTTTTCTTATGATATATAGTCAACCAAATATATTAATTTCTTTGGTTCTTCCTCTTCTTCTAACTCCATATCATCCTTTATATCCTTCTCTTCTTCCTCAACAACTTCTTCAATAATAAAGATACCAATAGATGGCCTCTATTTGAGTTTTATACCCAAGGAAGGATAAGGGGAATCCATGGGCTTCTTGTGTTATGTGAATATAAGTAGAGTGGAGGGTGGATGAGATGGTGTAGGGGTTGTGAGAACAACTATGATAGGAGGTGGGGAGGGATGTGATGAAGTGGAGTGTATGGAGAGCAAAAAAGATCCCTAAGGAGGCCTAAGATATTTAAGACATCTATGGGGAGTTATAATTAAATAAAAATATGATTGTAAGAACTCTAGAAGACTTACTTATGTAACAAAAGTGATAGGAGACAAACAAGTCATCACAAATATGTTCTTCCCTTAACTAGTTGGTTTAACTGTTGGATTCTCCATGGTGGTTTCCATCCTTAAAACTTGATCATATGAAGATATGTAAGTGTAAGTAATTTTAGGGAAAGGAAGCCCTCTCAAAATTTCTTTCTTGAGATATGGATTCAACTCTCTTTGACTTCTAAATTGATTTACTTTTTCTTTTGTGGCTTATGCCCTCAGGGATGAAGGCAGGTTTGGTTGTTGAGAGGATTTTGGTGGAGATGAAGGCCATTGTTGACTCCATGTATTTTGAACTTCCTCATCTATGGCCTATAGATTGTATTACAAATCCTATTCTAATATCATTGATATCTTCTTATATCTCATCCTTATCCATACTTAAGAGTCATCTAAGGCATTCAAAAAAACCTAATCATGGTATAAGTTTGGAAAACTTAAGAAACATGAAATTTATTTTTCTCTAAGATGGTATTCAAATAACCCCTTATCCTTTTCTTGGGGTCCCATTCCTTGAATGATGTTAGCTAATATAAAATGTGACCTACTCACATATTGGTGTTGCCTAATGTTATATGGTGTTTTAAAGTAATAGGTCAAGTGTTTCTAGCCGAGTTCTTCATCAATGTTGTTGAAAAATTGATAATCTATCTCTTATTCCATAATATAATCAAGAACATGATGATTTATCAACAAATGGATAATCCTAATACCCTCTACTTAGATGATAGTCACATCTAGGTAGAACTAGTAATCACCCATTTTGGTGAGTGTCATTATATTCTTAGACAATCTAGGCATTATTGTGCCCTACATAATTTGGTATATGTGAGGGAATACCTCATTACTTATTATTTTAATGTCATTTATGTACCTATGAATAAACATGAATGACAAATCTTCTCTAACTTTGTTCCCCAAATACTCAATTGATGGTTGTCATTCTTGGCCATAGGGCTTTTATACAGTAGCCATAACTGCATCTAATAGATAAGACATAATGTAAAAATTTCCATCTTCGAGCTTCCTATCAGGGTATAGGATTTTTTTAATTTCATTCTTACACTTATAATCTCTCCCATAGCTACTAATTTTTCAATGGTCAATAATATGTCCAATAGTGGTACCCATTTGACCTAGACATAAGAAATACTAGAGAATCCATATAACATATTCAATAGTGCCATTGTGATAATAAATTCAAGTTTAAACTCAATAATTCAATTATTAGAAATTAACCCTTTGGTATTTAATATTATACCATTTACAAGCCACTCCTTCAATTTACCATCCATGATATTGTGCTTAATCCACATATTGGTTGAGACTTGATTATAGGCAATTTTGGGGAGAGGAAGCCTAAAGTACATTTAAAATTCCCTCCTTGAGATGTAGGTAAAAGTGGTCTAGTCCTTCCTCACATGTAAAATATCACCTATAGTGGTTCCATTTATGAATAAAACCTTTAAGACATCAATGCATGGCATTTCTCTAGTTTGGATGCAGTTTGGTGGATTCCCTATTACTTGATTAGGAGTAAATCATCAATGTATTATTTGGCCTCAGGGGAGAGTTTTTGCTCTGTATAGTAGGACCAAATTGACTCAAACTCATACTAAAGTGTTGAATAGTGAGGAAACTTGAAATTCAAGGCACTCTTTTCAAATACTGCATCCCTATATTATGCTGATCTTGAAAATGAGAATGGGGATGGGACTACAGTCTTATGATATTTTGATGATGAAGCCATTGATATTATGTAGTCACTGTAACTCTTGTGAAGTTCTTAACTAGTTCATTTAAACCTCTATGATTGAAGAAAACTAGAGTTTGCTAGATGCTTAAGAAATTCAAGAACACAATCATGTAATGATCAAAGCAAATCCAATTTTTAGAGATTTCATATAAATCATTTTTAAGAATGTGTATTGATTGTATTTGTGCACCTTGAATGCTGATACTAAACTCTTGACTTTAATGCCCATTTTGTTTTGAATATTTTAGTCATATTTTTTATGTGCCCATTATTTTCCAAGTGGTGGTATTTCATTAATATTTGTGTCTATTCATCACTTTAAGACAAATATAAGCCATTTGTTAACTTGCTTCTTTTCCATGTTGAATATTATTTCTTATGTTTTAGCTTTACATTCTATAGATAGTGCCACATGTCATGCTTTCATTAACCCAATGCTTTAAATTTATTTGTTGTGTTTTGGAGGTCCCCCATCTATGAGTTAACATGATTAAGCCATGTGGCATGATCTTGAAGAAATGAAAACACAATAGCTCAGGGTATTATATGGGTATTACTTTTAGTAAAAAAAATTCCATCATCATGGGTCAATGTGACCAAGACACATGAAGTGATCTCAGAAGCCATGAGACTCAGGAGATCAAAGAATTATATTGGAAACCAAAATATTGTTCAACTTCCTAACTAAGTGGATTAATACAATTATGCCATGGACATTATAATGTAGAACAAAGAACCATTTAACCTTCCTATAGTGGTGAGTTAACATGATCGAGACATGTGGAGTGATCTCAAAATCCTAGAGACTAAAAAAAATGAAAGTTGGAGGCTTACGGGAACCCAAGACTGTTAAATTTACCAATAAACAAGTGAAGTTCCTATAGTTATAATTTAGCATGAAGTTCTATTTTCAAAGCGCAAGAGACTCAGAGGGATCGTAAGACTTAATATTTTTTAAACATTTAAAATTATGAATGACACAAGAGAGACACATGTCACAACTATGTGGTATCTTTGTTATGGTCCCGATTGGAGGAAATTGATGGTCTTTAGATATTAATCTAGCGATCAACATATACATACTAGGATAAGAAAAATGAGATTCATTAGTCTATAAATCATATTAAAGTAGAAATGATGGAAAATATAAGGTTTGAGATGACTTAAAATACCCATTTAAGCTTAGATTGTTTTAAATTTTATTTGGGCAATGTTGTATTTTGTAAAAATAACTTTATGACAAATGTGTGATACCCTAATCATAGATCTTTATGCTCATAGTCCCCTAGGTATGGGTTTTTCAACAATGGGTCCCTATTTTGAAAATTTTGAAAATGGGGTGTGTGTGTTAGGGTGCAATAGATGGAGACTCATAGGTGAAAATACTCATAAGTATTTTGAGAATCTATAATTTAAAAAACATAATACGATAGAACTTAAATGTTAATAAATATAAAATAAGGAAATCCAAATTATATAACAAAACTCTTACTTCGCAATGCAACATACTAACCTTCATAGTCTTGGATGAGTGTGTGATTTTGTAAGATTAATTGAAATTGGACATGAATATTTTGAAAAAGGCCTTAATAAACAAAATAGGTTTCAACTTTATTTTGACTTTACAACCAATGAAAAAATAAAGCCTGGGTATTACTTTGCTACTAGCCAGGCATCCATATCCCCAAAAGAGATACTTATGGTTCCACTCAAACCCTTATTCTAATTTCATCCAAGCATCCATAAACCTAGTAGAGTTTACTTGAATAACCAATCCCCTATCAATTTTATATATTTTTTTTATCATAGATAGAGGAAGGTTGGGAACCACTTTTGGCTGGATGTATGAAAGACTATTTGTTACTATGCCCCTATAAGTGTATATCCATCCCTAGGTTTATCATCTTCTATCCAAATTTTAACATATGAGAGTGGAATGTATCTTTGGAAATATGAAACTATTTTTTAAATTTCATGAGTATATTAGAGCAAGTGACAAAAGATGAGTAGGCCTATTCAGTCTAAATAAAACTAAAATTAGTCATAATACATACCTCAACTCCAAAAGGTTTATTACTTGTTAGAACAAATTTTCGTGAGTACCCATTATGCTCCCTTTTAGTATCATCCCCTTTCCATTTGGGATTTTATTTTAGATCCAATCCAATAATTTTTTTGAGATAGTTCTACAACTTAAGAAAATAAACTAAAAAACATGAAACTAAGCTATCAAAAGCAACAAAACTACTTTAAAGGATAAATGCAGAAATCAAGAAATCTAATTTAAAAATAAAGTAATATATTATAGAAAATAAGGAATATAATTTACTCCTACTCTAAATCTCCATTCATAGTTCACTTAGATGCATTCCCAATTGGAGCAACCATGAAGTAATGCTTCAAAACTGTCTATTGATTAAAAAGGCTAGGTCCTTACCTTGGAGATCTTTTAACCATAAGGCATTATTTCATAGGATTTTAGATACTTGATATGGTCAATTACATAGTGGATTAAACTTATCATGCTATACTTTATTTTCATGTGCTTCATCCTAAAGGAGAACTAGGTTTAAAAGCCTAAAATCCTTGATCTTGGATCTTTTATCAAACCAACATTTGACAATATCCTAATGTTTTTTGAAGTTGTGTCATGCTTTAATTATTAAATCTTCTAATTAGACTATTTCAAGTAGTTTGGAATTCACCCTCTCATCTTCACCCATATATTCTTGCATGAATTGGTAAGTCAATATCTTTAGAGTAATGGGGAAGACTGGATGTTGTCCATACACCATCAAAAAAGTGAAGCCTTGAGAGCTTGTTTATGCCTAGTTTGGTTTGCCCATAAGGAATATTTAAATAAGAGATACCATTCTCTTGGTTTATTCTGTATGGATTTATTTTAGAATCCATAAAGTTATTATTATTTGATTATTCTACCCCATTTCATTATAGGTAAAGGTTTGAAGAGAACTTGAGGGTGTTCTGATTATGGTAGGCCCATTTTGTGAATTCAGTTGATTGGAAAGTTGGACCATTATCATAGACCAATAAAATGGGTGTGCCTAATTGGGTGACTATATTTCCCTCTAAGAAATCAATGACATATATGGATAGTGAATTTTTTGTAGAAATAACCTCTATCCACCTAGTATTATAATAAATATTTATAAGGATGAACTTGTGTCTTGTTAAAGAATTTGGATGTATTACCCCAACAAAATCTAGCCCCCATTGAGCGAAAGGGCATCCTTTAATGACTGGATGTAAATTAATGATAACATTTACTTATGTCTTTGCAAACACATAAAACTCATGGAATATTTTTACATGATTATGGGTGTCTTTGAATATTGTAGGCCAATAGTAACCCATCCTCAGAATCTTATGGGATATAGTATTACCATAGGGGTGCCCACTACCAAATTTTTGATGTAGGTTGTCTAGGATTTCCTCAGCTTCCTATTCCAAAATGGACCTTAGGTAGATGATTTCATAATCCTTTATATAAAGGACCCCTTTATTAATCATGAAGTGAGTCAATTTGAGCTCAAGGGCTCACTTTTTCTCTTTGTTTAAATCTAAATGACATGTCCCTATAAGCAAGTAATGAATGATATGTGAATACCATTATCTTCCTATCACATGAGCTTCATTTATTTGTTTGATGTGGATGCATGGGTCATTTTAATTCATCAACTGGATGAAGCCCTAGCCTATTACCTTTTTAACTAGCCTAATTTCAAGGTTAAACTCTTGAATTTTAGCCATCCATTTACCTCTCTTTTCTCCCAACTCATTCTAGCTAAGCATGAGTTTGATAAATAGGTTAAGGATGATGGAATATGTATTATTATATATAATATAATGCCTAATTTTTTTATAGCCTTGATGAAGTCATATCTTTGCTTTCAATTTGGTACTCATGAAGGCAATGGGGTGTTCATTGTCTTCTACCTTTTATGTTAATACCACAACAATTGTATGTTCTAAAGTGAATGAATAAAGATAGATTTTTTTACTAAAATCAAGGATTATCAGAACTAGGGCTTGATCAATTTCCATTTTAATATCCTAGAAATATTTCTTGTCTTATGTCATCTACTCAATCTTGGCATCTTGTTTTAGCTTGGCATACAATGGTTTGATGATTTCTATGAAATTAGAAATAAACTTTCTCATGAAGTTAATCTTGACAAAGAAAAACTTCATCTCTTTCTTACTGTTAGGTGGCTTAGCTTGGAGATGGACTAGAAATGGTGTAGGTTGATGGAGATCCCTCTTTTGTTAATAATATAGCACAATAGTTCTCCTTTAGTCACCCTAAAAATGTATTTCTTGGGGTTCAAATAAACTCCATACCTCTTACACTTGTCTAGGACTTTCTATAGGTGGCTTACATAGTCATCCTTGCTCTTGGAAAATATTGGAAGATCATCCATGTAGCTGATGATACACTTCCCACTGGTACCTAAACGTCAAAATCCATTACTCTTTAGAAAGTGGTCCCTACATTTATTAGGTTGAATGACATCCTTTTATATGCAAAAGTCCCCCATTTAGTTGTGATAATAATATGCATCCTATCTTCTACCTTAACCAACACCTAGTTGTAGCTTGAGAACCCATCTATAAAATACATCATCTCTGAGAAATTTACCATCTATATGAATTCATCTAGGAAAGGTAGAGGTTAATTATCCTTTTTTGAGGCTCTATTTAAATTTCTAAAATCCACACATAACATAATTTATCCATTCTTTTTTTGACTAGTACTAGATTAGCTACTCAAATTGAGTGCCTAATTGGGAAAAAATCTTGGCATGCAAGAGCTTCTGTACCTCAATATCTATGAGAGGTTCCAAGACTAGAATTATTGGACTCTGTTTATGCCTCAATGGCTTATGTTTTGTCCTTAAAGGGATGGTGTGGGTAATGACTTTGGAATCACATATATTTAGATCATCATATGTCCAAGTAATGACATCTTTGTAATGTGTAACTAATCCCTTCATCTTATCTTTTTCACTTTCATTACATCTTAGACCTATATTCACTAGTTGGGGAGCCTAGTCAGTCCCCAAGTTTTCCTTAGTGAAGTTAGATTTGGTTGCTTTTAGTTATTTCTACTTTTGGACCTGAGGGTTGATGTCAAAAGTTCATTCCAAAGAAACCATGGCCAAGGGAATTCAATTTTATTTATATCTTTATAACACCTTCCTTACCCATATCTTTAGTATGCATAGGCTAGATAGTTCCTTCATATATTATATGGGATTTAAAGGCTCCTAAATTATTCAAAAATTGTATGATTTGTTGATCATCATCAAACACTTGGAAATTGTCCACATTTTCAGGGACATAAGGGCATGTAAATAATTTCACTAATTTTTTTTGCATTTTTGAGTCCTGAAGTGGTGCCAAATTAGTAGCATAGGCTGCTAATGAATTAAATGTCTAATTCTTTTCTCTTGAGATGGCCTTGATGCTGAATACTTCCAAAGATTCAATCAAGTCCCAAGCTTGGTGGTTATACTTATTTAGGAATGCAAGCTTGCACTAGTACTTAAATATGATCTGGTTTATAACCAGCTCTAAATCATTAAACACTAATAATTGTTTGGCATTTTAATTTAACATGAATTATAGGCCTAAGATTAGGGCCTCATATTTAGTTTGGTTATTAGTTCAATGGAACTACAACCTATAAACATCCAAGTACTGCTTACCTTTGGGTCTATTAGGGCCATGCTTATGCCATAACCTTACTTTGAATGAGCTCCATCAAAGTGTAGAGTCCAAAATTGAGGACCTTAAAATTCTTGTTCATGCAATTATTTGTTTGGTGGTGAACATGTGCACACCTATGTGTGTCACTAAAAATTTGACTTGTTCATTTTTAGTGTTGTACTCAGTGATCAAGTACATAATTTTAGGCTCTTTATCTACCTTGATTAGGTTTGGTACCCATTTTTAGGGAAACCATATGTGATAAAAATCCATGGCCATGTACCCATTTAACATCTTTAAATAGTCTTGACTTACTAATAAGTTATATTCATATAAGATATCAATGACTAGGATGCCAATAGTTTGATACACATGTGGATCTAATGATAGATATATGCACACATTTATCAATTCTTAGACACATGGGACTGAGGATTTATCCAACTATAATACCACTCTTTTTGACTTGTCAAGAGTTAAACCCAACTTTTGGAAAACAACCATAAACATCAGATTAACTGATGCCCTAGAATCAACTAGACAATTGTGTATATTTTCACTGAACATTCAAACTATCAGTAGGAATGGTGGTATCTTAGTTTTATCCTTGTACATAATTACATTTTCATGAGAAATATTGGACTTGTTAGAAGTCCTTCATGTGAGGGCCTTGAGTAGTAGCTCCATCTATTCGGTGATCTAATCTAGTTCATGAGGACTAATGTTGGATTTAATCTTTTTCATATATTCAATAATATTGTATCCTCCCTTGCCTTGATTCTCAAAGATCTATGACTAATCCTTTTGATTATAAGGAGGATGATTATCCCTTTTGGGTGAAACATGATTATCTCTCCATGGAAGTGGTAGATTGTTGTTAGCATTTAGACTAGGAAGAGTGGTGGCTCTATTATTGGGAGGTGTCAAAGATGTCATAGGCTACTTGATTCTCAAATTGTAGTTGTTTTTAAACTATTATCACTGGTGGAAAGCAAAAAACTCATCTATGTGTTCATCTTCCCCTATGAAGTTGAAGTCATAAGTGTCAAAGACCATAACCATGATAGGGTTTCTTGAAGAATTTGATGAAGATGGTTGTTTTGAACTAGCATAATTTTCTTACCTTTTGGCTCCTTACTGGAGGATTTTGAAAGTAGTGAAGAACTCGATATAATCTAGTTCCCCATGTTGCATGGTTTTATATACTCAACACTACTTTAGAAGAGCTACACCCATAATATTGGTCTTTGGCATCCTATTAGAAGGAATTTGATGTTCTTCATTATTCCTAGACCTATTAAGAGTCTTATTGTACCTTTAGAACCCATAACCTTGATTGTTCTAATTGGATTTATGTTCACATATAGTATCTATATGTTTCTACATGTTGAGGAATTCATTACTCAATTTCTAGATAATCCTTTGGATGGATTCCATCTCAATCTTGTTTGAGTTAGGAGCATTGTCCTATATGGAAGTATTATTAACTAGTACAAAAACTTTACTTTGGCCCTAATGGTTAGAAACATAATTGTTCAAGAAACTAATATGTTGATTCTAGTTAACTTGGGTTAATGGTAATTGATTGTGAATTGAGGTCTAGTTTTGTGCTACAATATTTTGGGTCATACTAGGGATTGGGTTAAAAGCTAAGTGAATATGTCCAAGACTAAGTGGAGGTAATGATTTTAATAAAGGATATAACTATTTAACTACATTAATTACCTTTATGTAAGCTAAGGGTAAGGTAACAATACTGACATCCCTACACAAAAACATAATATTCATGTAATCTAGGGCTTTTTAATACATTTCTAGGACCAATGGCTCACTAGGATGATAGGAATACTCCTGAAATACATCTTTTGAAATCAAGCATTGGAAGCTCAAATTGGCTCATTAGGCTCTATTCTCATGCTAGTAGAGTCTTGATAGATAAATTTTTTACTTCTAACTTGTCCAAACTAGGCTAAAAAGGTATCTTGACATTCCATCTAGGTTGTTGTTGACCCTTCCAAATTTTTTATAAATTAATCATAGGCTACTTCTTTCAAAGTGAAAGGAAACAGTCTACAAACCATGTCCTCATGAGTTACATTAAGTGTCTCTAAGATGGATTTGAATGCCTTTATATGTTATTACACCATCTTTCCTCCTAAGGGAAAGAAAGAGGGGAGATATTTCTATATGTTTCTAGGCAAATCATGTACCACTCCTACTAGATTGATAGCTGATCTAGTCAACCAAGCTAGGGCTTGAGGTGGGGGCTTATGCTAAAGTGGAGGATTAAGAGGTGGATTCTTGGGATAGGGCATCATAACTATTGGAAGGAGAGTCTATCTTCTTGGAGATGATGATTTTGATCTAGTTCTCCTAAAAATACCTCTATTAAACCTAACATTTTTATGAATCTCTAAATGTGTTTGTAATATATTACTATATGAGGTTGACCTTGTTAGTCATCTGGATGTATCCAATACATCTCAATTGATTTTACTCAGGATAGAGGCAAACATTGGTTATCCCTCCTTCTAGCACAAATTTCAAAACTTCTATTTATGTGGGTTATATACACATCCACATAATAACTTATAATGTTTGCTCTAATATTTTAGGATCAGTGAATAAGATCACTCTAAAGTACAACTTGTAGGGTATTTGATTTTATAACAATCTATTGGTGGAATAGTTTTTGAGAGACACATATTGTTTACCATGAGTGAAATAGCTATGTGTGAACCTAAATCTACTTGAAGTGAATAGAATGATGATTATTTATAAATAAGGTGGGTGGGATTATAAAATAAACTAAAAAAGAAAGAGGGAAAAGTAAGACAGAAAGGGAGGGCTATAAAAGTTCAAGGATAAAGCCTTTCAAGACTAGTATTTGAGCTCAAGTAGGAGAGAGTATCTAAACCAATACTTGTTTTAAGCTGATAAGTCACACAAATAATAAATTACAATTAAATATTCAAAGGAAAAAAACACAATATATTCAAACATGCAGAAATCAAAGGTTACCTAATTGCTAGATTATTGTTGCACATCTACATGAGGATTATGATAATCATGCACAAGATTTTTAAATTAGCTATTTCTAAAAATGAAAGACTGTATTTAAAATATATACCTCATACACAATTTTAATCACTACTATACCATAATGATGGAACATCCAATCAATCCATATAATTGGAGAAGAATAAAGATCTGCACATCAAAATCAAGTCAAACCAAACTTATTTGAATTTATTGTTAATCTTAAGAGACAAAATTATCCTCCCTTTGTGATCAAGAGGTTACATGTATTTATAATATTGGGATAGGGAAGCCTCATCTCTTCAATCTTTGCCTAATTTTACAAGTCTAAAAATAGAACTCTTAGTTCAAAATTCATGTAAGGATGCATGTTACAATTATAACAATCAAAACAAACTTTTTACCCAAAAATAAATTATGCATATACAAAAATAGATGGGAAACCAAAGTCCCAATTTGATGAAAATCATAGAAATACATAATTATTCCAAAATTATAATATTGATGCCATGCCACTACTTGAATTAGCTAATGAAGACACTAGATCTGCAACCATGGTGTACATTGAGGGATCTATGAAGTTGGGGGCACTAACTACCAATTGTATGTGTTATAAACCCATTAGCTACATATTTTACCTTCAACACTTCACCCAATGCATATTTTGTATCAAACCCTTTATCTATGACCTCAAAAATCAATAGTGAGGGCTTCAAAATATTAACTTCTTTAATCATTAAACTATTTTTTTTACTTCCAAGATTCTAAATTCAACCGCTAAGGCTTTAGCTATTGTGACCCTATCTTTTGAAAAACTCACCAAATGTATCACTTCTTTTTAGTTTTATATACTACACCTTCTACTTCTTATTTGAATTATTTTATAGTTAAGTGGAGAAGGTTCTCAAAATTAGGTTAATTCACTAGCTCCCTTGTCTGAGCGATCACCCTAGTTACCTGCATTCAACCAAAATTTGTAATGCTTTAGCCTCATGATCTAAAAAAAGACTCATCAACTTATTCATTTATTTATGTTCATTTAGGGAGGCATCCCTTTTGTAAATCACATTTTTTAGGCATAAAAAAGCATCTATGTTGGTCAAATTTAGCTGATCAAAAGGAACGATTCTAAAACATTTAACTAGGAAGTTCAACCTCATTTATTTGTCCTTCATCATGTTCCATAATGTAACCATATCTACTCTATGGACCTGAATGGATACCCTAGATATTTTAATGTTGAGCAAAATGTTATACATCTTTACAACTACACTCTATACTTTAGTTATTACCTCTTGAGGAGCCTGCAAATTACCTCTTGAGGAGCCTGTATGAAATTCCTCTATTTTCATTTTTTTAAGGCCTCCTTGGTGTTTTTATGTATTTATTTTAGTTTTGGCCAAGTATAATCAACAAGAGTATTGAAATCCTTAATGTACTTCATAGGGTCATTAAGGTTCCTCTTGGGTATTTTGGCCTATGGAAATAGATTCTCTCTCTATGTAAGTTGTATCTATGCCTTTGTTTGTATATTTATTATTTTCCTCTTCCTCACTCTTTGTATGGTCCCACTCTCTTTTTAAAACCTTGTAGAAACTATGAGAAGCACTATCATAACTAGATTCTACACTGCATCATCCACATTCTGCATCTCCCTTATTCCATTTAGGAATTATCAATTCTTTTATATCTTATCCTTGGGTAAGTTATAAAGATGTAGAGGGTCGAGAGTGTTGAAAATGGAAAATGTGCCACCAATGAATCAACTTTTTTTCCTATCATGAAGGTCAAGATAGAATTATACCAATCTAATTGTGGGGTTCTAAAGGTTCAACTACGATCCTAAAGACATGAGGAGTATTTTCTATAAGTTCTAGGAAATAATCAATAGGTTATCAAATACAACAAACTCCATTATAAAAATTAGAAATCCACTTATCAATTTATGAATCAGTTAAGATAAGATTTTGTAATGTATTCTATCCGATAGAGAAAACCTATGAGTTAGATAATCTTTTGAAGAATAGAAATTTGATTCAATAAATATTCAAATATCTTACTTCTTGCTGAAAATTCTCCAAGTTAACTTCAAAAGACAATAATAAATATAAGAAACATTTATGAGAAAAATAAAAGAAAAGATATTTAAGCACATAACCAACAAAAGAGAGACACAACAACAAATGAACAAAATAAAGACAAGAAAACAACTAAAGACAATCAAACAACTAAGAAAAAGGATAATAAACTATTTTAAAGCAACCAAATATAAGCTAGAGAAACCTAGTCTAATCAAAAGATGAACCTAAAATAAGGAACAATCTAAGGACTATAAGATCAAATAAATAATTTTAAGCTAAACAAAATATAAATTAATCTAATAAACTATAAACAACTACCAAATAACAAGTCTAAATTAAATAGAAAAGACTATTAATTGGAAACTTAAATAGATTTAGAAATGAATTAAGATTAAGATTAAACACTAAAGATCTTAAACTCTAAAAATATATATATGTTTATTACTATCTAACCTAAAGAAAGAACCATAATTAAACTAAGGAACTAACAAGCTCTAAAACAAAAATGAAACTAAAACAATCTAGGAAACAAACTAACAAAGAGGAATAAAACTAGATTAAAGAAAACTTAAAGATAAAATAATATCAAAGTTATAGTTAAAATAGATTACAATAAAGCATGCGAGTCTCAAAGGAGAGTAATCTTAGCATAAAATAGATAAATTTATTGAGAAAACTAACATTTTTCCTTTATAATAATTTGAGTGACAACTTTACAATCAAAATAGATCAATGGAATATTGTAAAATAGTGAAGTGTTCATCATTTTTTAGGTTGAATACTTGGAATGTGCACATAGGAATATGAATAGAAATCATTAAAAGATGTTAATATTAACAAACTTAAAATAATTATTATTAAATGATAATAAATGTTTGATATAATTGTGTTGCATAAGCAATTATTCAACCATCAGATAAAGTACCATTGGGTCTATTTGTTGTTATTCTATCTTCAAATGAGTCTTTTATCTCCTTTAATACCTTCAAACTTAGTTGAAAATAAGTTATAACTAACTTTAGTTAGTTATTAGTTTATGCTAACTAATTGACTTTTTTTTAAAAGTCAATTATTTATATCAATTATTGGTGAAGGATATGTTTAATTAAGACCTAAAAGTATTAATTGATCAAGTTATTTAAATATAGACCAAGGGTACTAATATTAATGGGTGGGGACGCTCATCCATTAATAATAAAATAAAATACAAATTTTAACTATAAAATAGATAAATCAAAGATCAATAAAATTCCATTTATATTAATCCATAATGCATGTCAAAATAACTTAAGCATATATATATATATATATATATATATATATATATATATATATATATATATATATATATATATATATAAATTCAAATATGTTGCATTTCCAAAAATCTATTAAAATATATCAAAAGTCTTAAAATTAAAGTATCAACTGAAAGTGTATAGTTCAGTCATGAAAAAGTTTAGCATAAAACAAATTTTATCCCCTAGATAGACAATATCCTCTGAATCATAAATTACTTCAATTATAGATTTATCTTGTACATTAATGCAAACATTATACTTTATTTTTATTATAGGGAACAACACCAGTCTTGTTCCAGATTTAGTTGTACTATCATCAACCTCTAATTTGATTCTCTTCAACATTCTAATCTACATAGGAGTATCTAGATCTAACTAAACTTTATCTCTATTTCCTCTATAGTGGGAAGGGAAGTATCCATTATCTTTCTTCTACTAGCATAGCCTCGTATTCTTAAATTCAATCTATTAGATCCCAAGATAGGCTCACTATGGGAATTAGTCATACCTAACCTTTTACCTTTCATAGAAATATCTTGGTTAGAAGGTGAAGGTTCATCTAAAGGAATAGCTAAATTTTTATATTTTTTAGCATGGATTATCTCAATTTCCAATTGTGTGGTCTGATTTACAAGAAGAGGATCAATTCTTTCAATAGTAGGAGGCAGAAGTGACAATTTCTAAGGGTTACTATCCAAATGATGAGATGAAATAATTTAAGAGGAAGTTAGATCTCCAAACCTATGGCCAAAGAAACCTCTGGTACCCATATGACCTTTATTTATTGGGTTGGTAGGCAACTTGCTTAAGATATCCCAAAATTCAAGATTTGATGTGTCAAAATTTATAGACATTATGTTCCCTTATGGAATCTAGGACCAAAGTTGCTTATACAAAAACCACCTCTACAAAATCTCCCATTAGGATTAGGCTGATCAACATCACTTCCAAAACTCTATCCCCATCCCCTATTATCATTACTTTTAGTTGAACTAGGTTGGTCCCACTTGGACATTGAAATAGTATGAAATATATGAAATTTAAAAACTAAAAATAAACATATATTTAAAAGGAAAAAAACTAAGTATCTGATATACCATCACTTCTCACAAACTGAATTGAATTGATTTCACATACTGCAAATAACCTAACTATATCAAAATAATATCATTTCATATCACAAATTCTTGATAACTTCATGAATTTCTTATTTTCAGTGAATCAATCTATACTGAACCATTTCAAGAATGAAGTTACAAAATTTTCAACATATTACTTTCAATTGAACTCATCAAATAATATCTGAAGCCAAAACATCCTTAGACTCTTCTGAGATAATCTCAATATTTAAGAACCACAATAAATAATTAAATTGAAACCAATTCTTGCAACTTCAAAAACTCTGATATTTTTAATCTACAAAATACATATGCATCATAATTTCTAAAACAAAATATCAACTTTTCAATGCACATGCAGACTACCACCTCATTTTTTGTCAAAGAATACTAATAGTGGTTACCTTATACATCCAAATTTCCTTCTAAAACTCAAATTTGTAGTATATACATCATATGAATAGAATCTATTCATATTATTGAAAACATGATTCTCATGATCTTTCTAGAATACCCTTTTTAAAAATCTTAGCAGAGTCCTTATATCAAACTAATAGAAAATTAAGATTCAAATTCAAGAGAATATAATCATAACCTTCTAGATTTTGATCAATTTTAAAGAAAATAACAACATAAACCCTTACAAGTCAACAATAACTATTCATGCCAAAAACAACACCGTCAACCCATAAAATGAGTACCAATAGAATATATCAAGTCTAAAAATTCACACAGAGCTTAGGAAGACCCGCTTTGTTTCCAGTTTCACAAAATTATATGTGTAGTTTGTTTTGTCAAAATAATAAAAAAATGTCTACAACATAACTATTTTATCCAAAAATTTGTGAAATGAGACATACCCAAGAGCTATTTATGCCATATATTCCAACATATTCCTTCAAATACCCAAAAAAAATCAAGACAAAAAAATTATTTTGCATATTGAGCACCTATTATTTTCAAAAATATTGACACACAAGAAAAACTGTTGGATCCTATATCAAAAGAAACAACATTCAAAACCTTTCACCAAAATTTTAAGTATCACAAAACTCTCAACTAAAATGACCCATAGTATCACATATGTAAATTTAATCTTTCAACAAAAATAGTTTGATGACAATACTATTATCAACATATATTATTAAACAAATAGGAGCCTTTTGTATTCATGCTAACAATAACTAGAAAACCTTGAATTTCAACCTTTCCATAATTATTTCCAAACTTATGCATAATCGATAACATTTTCAACCATTCATCTAACTTTTTTCTTACAAATACTTAAGAAAATCATTAATAAATCTCAAAACATCTTCATGCAGGTAGATTTATAAGATTTTCTCAATCCAAATCCTATATTTCTTCATAAAACCATTCAAAAGAATGACTCAGAGTTTTATGAATGCCCATGCAAACTAAAAATACTCCATTCATGTAACTAAGGAAATAATTTCTTTCACATTATTGAAAATTTATTCAAAATCACCACAAAATCTTCCAAATTTATTTGAAACTACTTGAAACATACATGTATCTGCACCTTGAGAATTTTTTCCAAATATCATCCACCAAATATTTCCTTTACAACTCAAAACTCAATGGGCTAGAGCTTTGCTTCCATGACTGAGCTTGAAAAAATGAATTTTTTTTGAGAAACTAAAAACTTGTATCCATCACCTCCTTGCCATAGCTAATTGAGTGAGGTGTTCAAATCTCATTGGTTCACATTAAACTGAGTGTACTTTAGCAACCTTGCTAACCTATTTATCAACAAAACTAAACTTAATTATTGTTAATTCCTCCACTAAACCATCTACCAGCTTCCATTATTCGAGGTGATATCACTTTGCATTAACTTCACTATACTACTAAATCTTTGGCATATCTTGAAGCTTTGATATCATGCCTTTGAATTAAATATTTGTGCCAATTTTAAATTTCTATGATGGATCATATTTCCAACCAAACACCAACTTATTAGGCTAATAAAATCAATAAATATGCTTCATATTCAATTAAAAGACTTTTGAAACCAAAACTTATACTTAGGCAAAATAAACATATTTCATGATGGCCCTCTATACCTTAGAAAATACACTTAGGACATACCAACATGACTAAGGGTATTAAACCGTGTGATAAGCCTTTTTAAATATTTTTAATATCTTAAGCCTTTGAAAATATATGTGAAAATTATCCTAACCTAAAAATAACACCTTATGTCATCATATTTCATGAAAGAATTCTAAGGTTAACAACTAACCCCTTCATTATATAAATTTGTATGCCTAATGAGACACAAAATAATGTTATCCATGCCTCAATACCCATGTTCTCTTTTTGAACATAGACTTTGAATAAATTGTTAGGATCTTGGAATTGATAGTGGCTAAAACTTATAATATCAAATAGGACCTAGCAACAACGATCTTAAGTTATGTATTTTGATAAATCAGTCACAAGATCATTAGACAAAACATAAATACCTTTGACTATATAAAATTGAACCTAAAATTTTGACATCACCAAATTAACCTACGTACATTAATATTTTGAATGCGTAATATTTCAAAGGTAATAAAAAAAGATGAGCTTTGAATCTGATCTGTATCTTGAGAAAAACTTTTTAGATGCATTGATTTTCAAATATAGTTTATTCAAATGTGATAATCATCTATATAAAACCATTATATATTATGAATCACTAATGATATCATATCATCTATGAAAATAAAAGAATCATCATAATCTACTCAAACTAAAAATCCACTACTAACTGAAATACTATCTCAATAACTACCTTGACTAAAAATCAAAATAACTAATCACATTCTGAAATATATATGCACATTTTATTCATTTATCCATCATACTTTTCGAAACCAATTTATAAATATAAACATGAAATCTTCAACAAATTATTATCATTTCATAATAAAAAACATGCATTGAAAAAATACTAATAATCAATTGAGTCCCTAAAACAATTTTAGATTTCATGATAGGGTCATCTCTATGGCAACAAGTATTGATTTTTAAAAAATTTAGGGGGTGTAGAAAATAGGCATAATAGATAGGTCATAGGAAGGGATCTATTTATTGGAAGAGATATGGTTGTTATTGAGGTACTTATTTATATGGGCACTTGGGGAAGCTTTTGGCCAACTCTATGCCAAGGAGAGGTTTCTTTTATTAGTTTCACCTCCACCAATAATTTGGTCAACCCTGGGGTTATTTTCATAGTCATGGTTACTTTTGGGAAAGCCTATGGCTAGGGTATGGGAAGATATATCTAGGTTACCTTCCTTCTTAGTGTTGGTGGCCTATTAAAAAATGACACTTTAATCAAACTATAAAACTAAATCATTTTAGGAGTCCTTATTAATTTTAATGTGTCAGAATCTATACTAGTAATAATGGAAGTGGAAGATGTAATATAAGGTATTATTTTAGATAGACTTACATTTAGACCTTGTAAAATAGGTACTAAAGAAATAATGGAATAAACTACCTCAGAAAACTTGAGTTTGCTTTGAGGTAAGCCTAACCAAAGTGTCTCCTTCCCATGCTTCCAGACTCCAAGCTTTTACTTTCTATAGATCAACTTCTTCATCAACTAGATATGATTTCCCTCTATCTAGGAATTATTATTTTGATTTATAGTCAACTAGAGATATTATTTTTTCTAGTTCCTCCTCTTCTTCTAGATCCATAACATCCTCTGTATCCTTCTATTCTTCTTTATCAGCTTCTTCAATAATAGGGAGACCAAGAGATGGACTCTTTTCTAGTTTTTTACCTATAGAAGGATTAAGGGAGTCTTTGGTATTCCTATGGTATGTGAAGATAAGTGGAGTGGAGGGTCAATGATATGGTGAATTGGTTATGAGAACAACTATGGTAAGAAGTGGAGAGGTATGTGATGAAGTGGAAGGTGTGGAGAGTAGAGGGGTTCCCTAAGGAGACTTGGGATATTTAAGAGGGTTAAGGGGATTTGGAATTGAATCAAAATATGATTTTAAGCACTCTATAATACTTACTTATGTAATGAAGGTGAGAGGAGGCAAATGATTCATCACAAAATTGCTCTTCCTTTGGCTAGTTAAGGAACTATTGGCTTTCCCATGGTGGTGGTTGTACCCAAGACTTACTTATATGAGGTTTTGGAAGTGGAAGTAATTTAGGGATATGAAGACCTCTCAAAATTTCCTTCCTTAGCTAAGGATTTGAATCCCTTTGACTTATAGACTAATCTACCTCTTCTTCTAAGGCTTGTGCTTCTAGGGATGAAGGTTGGTCTAGCTGCTAAGAGCCTTTCAGGGGAGATGGAGGCCATTATTAAATCTATGCATTATGAGCATCCTCCTTTGTAGCCTTTAGATTGTGTTAAAAATCCTATGCTAATATAATTGAAATCTTCTTATCTTTCATCCTTATCCATACCTAGGAGTCATTTGAGGCATTCAAGAAAACTTGATCATGGTCATAAGTTTGGTGACCATAATAAACATGAACATTTTTATTATCTAGGATTGTCTTTAGATAACCCCTTATCATTTTTCCTAGGGTACCATTCCTTGAAAGGTGTTAGATATAAATTGTAAGTTATCCTAGGTTCTCTAGATGATATAAAATGTGACTTGGTCACATACTGGTGTTGCCCAATATTGTAGGATGTTTACAAGTAATAGGCCAAGTGTTTATGGCCAAGTTATTCATCAATTATATTGAAAAATTTATAAGCTATTTATTATTATGAAATGTAATCAGGAACATGATTATGTATTAACAAAGGGGCAGTCCTAATACCCTCTACTTAAATGTCAATCACATCTTGGTACAACTAATAATCACCTATTTTGGTGAGTGTCCTTGTTATGTTCTCAGAAAATTTAAGAATTATTATGCCCTTCATATTTAGTATATCTAAGGGTATACCTCATTACTTATTATTTTAATGTCATTTTTTCACCTATGAATAAACATGAAGTAGAAATATTCTCTGACCCTATTATCTAAATACTTAGTTGATGGCTTCCATTCTTGGACATATGACTTATATATAGTAGGCATAAACATTATCTAATTTTGACCCCCATGTCAAAATAGGACCCCTATAGGAAAAAAAATTGAACCTTAGGTGATTTAGGAGGTCTTAGTTGAGTCCAAAATACATTCTTAGCATTTTTAAGGTAAATTTGGAAAGATTAAGGTAAGTCTCTTTTATGTGTTTTGGTCTATTAGGTCTCCTAAGTTAAAAAAGGTCATTTTTTGTGCAGTTAAAAATGTGTCAAAGGTAAATTTAGGTCAATAGTGGTCTTAAAATATGTCATGGTATAGACCAAATAGTTTTAAGTCATAAAAAGTCAATTATGGGTAAGAGAAGTTAGTTTTAGGGGCTTCCTAAGCAAGTACAACATGGGAGGAGAGAGAATATATAGATAAATCAAGATGTTAAAATGATAAGGTGTTTTTAGGTCCATATTAATTATTCTCTAGTAGTTACAATTTTATAGGAATCCAACATCATCATATCTCTCCTATCGACTCCATCACAAACTCATATAGGCAAAATTAAAATGGATGGTACGGACATGAGAGAGAAGGTGGGAGCCTAAAACTTTGGGCATTGATTTTATTATTGTTTAGATTAAAATTTAGGTTATTTTTTCTAATATTAATCTCCTTATATTTATGAACAATAACTAAGAAGTTAAGGGTCTAAAATCAGCTTGTCAACCATGATAGGGGTATTTATTAAGCTTTCTAGGCATAATGGTGGATTAATTTATGAAGGAAAAAGTTTTTATAGGTATTAAAAATTCCTATAAATTCTCCTAAAGTCTTTTAAAATATTTACATTAAATTACAAGTCAATGAATGAATGGAAATCTCCATGCAAAAGAGGTTTTCAAGTTGGAATTGTTGGTCTGCATTCAACCTAGGAAGGTTTGTGTTTAGAACATGTTGGAATGATTTATAATGGTCTTATAATCATCTTAAAAATACATTCATATACTCTTACTAGATATATATTTTTTAAAAGTCTCAAAATTGGTCATGTCTTCATTCACATTATGGATTATATTATGCATTTACATAACAATTAACTGAGTTTAAAGTATTTGAATATGTTTTTAGAAAGTTTTAAATTTTGACTTCATGTTTTATATGATTATTACACTAGTGAAAATGGTTATATCTTCTTGACAGTCCTTGTTTCACCTTTAAAGTTCCAAAATAGTGATTGTGGTCCTCATCACCTACCACCTGTAGGTCTATAGCTCCATAAAACTTAATGATGCCAATGTGTTTTGAAGGCTATCTCAAGTATGAAATCACATTTTGGATATTTATGAATAATTCATGATCTAATAAATTTTCCAAGGCATTTGAAGCCAAAAGGAGTTAATGGCTAGCAAATATTACACCTAAAGAGACTTAGATAACTATATGTGAATACAGTGGATACAAAAGGTGATAAAATACCTGAAAAGGCCAATTAGACTTGAAATAAAGTGATAAAGACCTATTATGATGGAGGTCAGGACATTGTACGTGTAATGATAGACTTTAAGATCAAGACTATTTTCAAATTGCATACAGTCAAATCTCTTCAACATCCACCTACAAGCAACCTAGTTGAGACTCTACCTTGAATGCAAAGTGACTGATAGAGAAAATGATAATGCTATATGTAAATTGAAGATATAAGAAATGACTTATGAAAAGGACTAACCACTACTAATATGTCCTAAATATAAGTAAAGGAGGTTAATCTAAGACCACTACATATAGTTAAACACCTTCAAACATCCACCTATAGCTAGTTAGAGTTTCGGCCTTGGAACATAGATGTTTGTGATGTTTTGGAGTCTTCAAGACTTGGATAAGAGTCTTGAGATATAAAAATAACATAAAGTGTCACTAAAAATATTTAAGAATTGTTTTGGAGGCATAAAAGGCTATGAGCCTCAAACACAGTCAATTATCCTAACAATCACCTATAGATTGCATATGTGACTCAAAATATCCAAAGTATCGAGATAATGGTGTGAAATATTTTAAGGATCTTGAAAATATCAAGACATTAAGGTCAAAAATGAGACCAAATAGGGGTCTCAAAGGCTTAATGCACCATATACAGTCAAATTTGTCCAAACTAACACCTACAATCAGTAGGCAACTATTGAGGAAGTTGGGCTTGAGAAATAATGAGTTGATGGTTTAGAAGGTAATGAGATTTTAAAGGCTTTAAATAGGTTTATAAACTATCAAAAATGTAATGAGTGTTTTAATTTTTAAGATAGGGCTCTAAGCACTAAGACTACATGACCTAAATGAATGTAGAGTCACCTATATGTCTTGTAGGTATGTAAAGACTCCTTTAAAATCTTGAGAATAGTGGTGTAGGTGTGATTTAAAGGTCATATTAACTTAGGTAATAAATTCATTGGAATACATAAACAAGGAATTTAAATACAAGGAGACTAAATAGGGGTTTCATAGTCTAAAAAGCACATAACTTGCATACTTTCTCATTAGGAGATTTGCTTGTAGGTGTAGAAACTACAAAACTATGAAATTGCAATTTTTAATGACTAAATGCCTCCAAAACCCCCTAAACCTTCTTAACCCTTAAAAAAACACTCTTAACCAACTAAATCACTATTTTCCTAGTCTCATAATACTATTTGAAATTATTATTCACTATCACTATTCACTATGGGACCCACTATCACTATTCATGATGCCATGACAAGTGGCATGGCATGTGACATGGTAGGTGATTTGGGAGGTGATATGGAAAGTGGCATGGTTAGAAGTGATGTGGCTTGATCTGGGACATCATACCCCACCTAGGACCCTCCCCAAAGTGCTTGATGACCTAATTTAAGCATAACAAGGCCCACCCTTGAAATATGATGAATTTCCCCTCAAGATAACATTATTCAACATTTATTTTACATGAAATTAACATCCAAAATAAGATATCTACCTCTTTAAGAGAAAGGGCACCCATTTTTGACTTTTCAACCCAAATGGGACACTCACCAACCCAAATGGCAATCCCCATTCACCTCATTTTTACTACTTCATCCACTACATATAAAATAGTTCCATACATCTATTATTCCTCTTTTGGCATTACTCTTCACAACATATGCTACAAATCCCCCACTTTCCTTCACCCAGGGCTAAGTTAGAAAGTTGAAAGTTAGTCATTTGGTTTTTAACCTTTTGTTTCAAGTTTAGAGGCATCGTCAAGGAGGTTATCATCTTGAGAATAAAGATCCAAAGAATTAGAGATATACCTAAGTTCCACCAAAATTGGTTCAATAACATCAACATCTTCATCAACATTCTTCTTCAAGCTTAGAAGGTAACCTTGGTTTTATTTTTTGCAATTTAATTTATTATCCCTCTTGGCCTATTCTTTCTTAACTTCTAAACCCACCCTTTTGCCTTCTTCTTCTCTTGGCCTCCATATATTTTTCCTTTAGCCTCTTCATTTTCCTTTCCTCTTTATCCATTTACCTCTTCTCCCATTTCCCTCGTTACCATCTTCACTCTCTTTATCCCCTTACCCTTTTGTCACCTTAATCTTTTGTTGCCTTATACTTTTAAACCTTCACCCCTTACAATTTTTCCATATCAACCATTTTACAACCTTAACCACATCACTCTTTTAACCCTTGCCATTCCATCAAACCAAAAACCAAAACCATGTTTTTAACTAATTTTCAACAAGTTTAATTATTCAGACTATTTACTTTAGTTTAATCATCTTAGCAAAGAATTTAGATTTAATTAATTAAATTTAAGTTATTTTTTGTTTTTAATTTAGTTTGATTTTTGAAATATATATTTCCTTCATTTTTATCTATCAAAGTTAAGTGTTAAAAGTAGGTGGATTGGCATCCCCCTAGGAAGCTTTTACTTCTAGGGTCTAGCTTATGCTAGGAAATCCACCCATATTCTTGTCTAACAAACAAGTCTCTTTTAGTCTTTTCTTATTTATAGGTCATCCTCCCAAGCCAAAGAAGATTTCTCATAAGGTCTGGATTTAATACGCACGCTTTCAATAAGTATTTTTCTACACACCCCTTTATCATTAGTTTCTTTTTTCCAAAACTAAGAAAAAAAATAGAGAGAAACATTTTGGCATACCTGGTGGGACCCCTTATGAGTTCATAGTTTTTTAGGCATATAGTTGAATGGGGACGTCCCTTTTGCCCTTTCTCTCTCCTAACTAGGCCTCAATTAGGCCTCCCTACCAAGAGAGTTAAAAATGCATATACAAGATACCCATAGATGAAAAACTCCAAAAAAGTGTGTTATTTAGTTATTAAACATCCTCCCATACCTCCATGTCAAATTTAAAGTTATGATTTAATGCATGCACTTGTAAAATAGAAAAAATAGTCATTTTAGCCATATTTGTTATGTTTTCATATAATATTGTACAATTAAATTACATGGGATGATTCCTATGGGAGTTTTTAATATTTTATGGGTAATTTTTAAGTCTATATCATCCATATGGAGGCATATAATTTCATTTCTCTCTCATCAAGTTATTTTAGCTCTCTTAGGTAGCCTGAAAGTAGTTTAAACTCTTAAAGATCATTCATAACCCTCAATAAAATAAACCACCAAAAAATTACAAAAACTTGAAGTGTATTATGGTATTTAACTTATTGTAATATCTTAGGGTCACATGCACCATGTGTGATCCATACCAAGGAAGAGAAACTAGCCTCTCGAGTTGAAACTAGGCATTATAAAAGGTCTGAGCAAGATTGAAATATATAAGAGATTTTCTTGACTTTGGTTTGATATTATAATGACCTAAAGATGTCTATTACATCTCACCTAAGATATTCCAATTTATATCCAACTTCCTTCTTTCAGCAAACCTCTATTACATCTCAATGTTCTAGGCATAGGGTTTTAAAACTAAATTGACTGGCATACCCTAGTTCACTATATTATTCATTTACTCTTTCTATCAAGACTTTGATCATTAATGGAATGTTTTTATTTGTTTTTTAACATATATTAAAGGTTCTCAAAGGTATATCCAAAATCTAACTCACCTGACTATCATATTTTCAATTGACTATCTATGCTCTCTTTAAGACTGCTTAGTATGCACTTGGCCTATTTGAGACTGAACAAGGTATATTGTGTTGTTGTATTTATAAGTATGATCCTTTAATGTATAAAAATGTATGTATCCCTCACCATATTATCAATTATTCCAAGTCTTAAGTTCACTTCAAGTGATCTTCATATCTTGACTATCTACCTAACAAGTTTGTGCATGCACTCAAGATTATGCAGGGCCTAAACAAGTTTTGATGCATTTATTTCCTTATTTATTGAACCTAAAGGTTTGATAAAACAATTTTTACACTATGTAATTATCCTTATATCACTTTACTTATCTTAGACATCTCTGCATTTTCCCTTCCACTCTTCCTATTGTTTCTCTCTATCTTTTTCTTAGTTTTAGAAGAAAGAAACTAGTGATAAAGGGGTGTGTAGAAAAATACCTATTTAATTCATTCATGTTGAATCAAAAAAATTTGATAAATCATCTATGTCTTGGGAGGATGACCTAACAATAATAAAACTCTAAAAGAGACTTGTTTGTTAGACAAGAAGATGGGTGGATTGCCTAGCATAAGCTAGACCCTAGAAGCAAAAGCTTCCAAGGGGTTGTCAATCCACCTAATTTTAACACTTAACTTTGATAGATAAAAATGAAGTAAACATGTATTTAAAACATAAAACTGAAATTAAATATATAAAATAACTTAAATTTAATTAATTAAAACTAAATGCTTTGCTAAGATGATTAAACTAAAGCAAATAGTCTAGATAATTAAAATTACTGAACATTATTTAAAATCAAGGTTTTGGTTTTTGGTTTGATGGAATGGAAAGGGTAAAAATATTTATGTGTTTGGCTTTGGAAAATATTTTATATGGAAAAGGTTTAAGGGGTGAAGTTTGAAAATGATAAGGCAACAAATGATCAAGGTGGAAAAAGGGTAAGGGGATAAAGAGAGTGAAAATGGTAAAGAGAGAAATGAGAAAAGATGTAAATAGATAAAGATGAAAGGAAAATTAAGAGGCTAATGGGAAAATATATGGATGTTAATAGAATAATAAGGCCAAAGGGTGGGTTTGGAAATCAAGAAATAATAGGCCAAGAGGAATAAGAAATTAAAGTGCAACAAATAAAACTAAGGTTACCTTCCAAGCTTGAAGAAGAATGTTGATGAAGATGTTGGTGTTGATGTTGTTGAAGAAATTTTAGTATAAATTTGGTATAACTCTAATGCTTTGGATCATTATTCTCAATATGATAACCTTCTTGATGATGCCTCCAAACCTAAAACAAAATGTTAATAACCAAAAGACTAACTTTTAACATTCCAACTTAACCCTAGGTGAAGGAAAGGGAGGGATTTATAGCATATATTGCGAAGATTAATTCCAAAATAGGAATAATAGAGGTATGGCACCATTTTATATGTGGTGGATGAATTAGTGAAAATGAGGTGGGTGGGGATTCCCATTTGGGTTAAAAAGTCAAAAATGGGTGACCTTTGTCTTAAAGAGGTAGGTATATTATTTTGGAGGTTAATTTAATGTAAAATACATGTTGAATAATGGTCATTTAAGGGAAAATTTACCATATTTAAAGGGGGGGGCTAGTGATGCTTAAATGAGGTCATCAAACACTTTAAGGAGGGTCCTAGGTGGGGTATGATGTCCCACATCAAGCCACATCACTTCTAAGCCATATCACCTCCCAAATCACCTTTAATGTCACTTGACATGTCATTTCCATGCCACATGCCATGCCACTTGCCATGTCATCATGAATAGTAATAGTGGGTCCCATAGTGAATAGTGATAGTGAATAGCACTTTTTAATAGTAATTTCAAATAATATTTTTGAATAGTATTATGTGACTAGAAAAATAGTGATTTAGGTGGTTAAGAGGGGTTTTTTAAGGTTTAAGAAGGTTTAGGGGGTCTTTAGGGGGGTTCTAAGGTATTTAGTCATTGAAAATTATAAGTGCACAATTTTCTAGTGTTTACATTTTGCCCTTTTTATTATGTGGCTTTGAATTAACAAGATAAAAAATAAAAATGAATCACTTGGTCAAAGGTTAGGGTGCTCTGAGTATCAGAGGAGGTGTTTCACCTCAAACCAAGAGTTGATGAGGGAAGGCTAAATCAGGTGTAGTTTTGACAAGTAGTTGGTGGGAAGGCACTAGGTGGTTCCACAAGGTAGTTGGGCATGTGAAATGCCAAAGGGTTCACAAAATGTGTCTAAGAATAACAATAAATATTGTGTAAAGACTAAAGCTACCATGTTGGTAAGAATAAGGTCAATCTTAGAAGGACACATGATAAGGATAACTGATCCACAATGTTGGTCATAGCTGATCGAATTAGGCCTATCAAGTCATCTAGACAAGTTTAGTTTTGTTTAAAAGTATCCAAGGTAGGAAGTGATCTTATAAAAAAACACAATTGATCAGGTCATGCATGAGGTGGTGTAAATGTTTAAAATTTCAACATGCCAAGGTTGGTTATTATGATCAAAAGTTATTACAAAACATTCTAATGTTCTAGGTCAAAAGTAACCAATGTCAAGGTAGGTGTGGTGAAAGCATGGGTGGATTGGGTATGGGTTGGGAGGGGATGGTTGAGCTGACTCTAGATGCACACAATAAGTAGACACTACCTACATAGTTTTATGGATAGGAATTCAAAAATAATCTCAAGCCAAATGTAATTATTTTTTAGGTGAAGAGTGTTGGTTAAATTGGTTTCCCCAATTTGATATCATGTAGTTAGGTCCAGTTGAAGGATGTTAGAAATGGAAGCTCTAAAGGGTGGGAAATATGGGTATCAAATAGTTTTTTGGTTGGTTTGGTAGAAATTATGGATATGATTCCTTCAGATACAATTAGATGATTGTGTCAACTATGCAAAAGGAATATGTAGTCATGGATAAGTAGGTTAAAGCATGAAATTTATATCACCCTTTAAAAAAAAGGAGAAATATGCTTTACTAGGATTTATAAAATCCAACACTACTCAAATTACCATAGTGATATAATGGGTTCTTTTATCACCATCTAAATAAGCTGATATTGTGTACACTTCACAACAATGTCATTAATAGGTTATGGAAGGGTATGATTCAATAATTTAGGGAAGAAAAGTAGTAGAGTGGGTAAATGATAAGTGATGAAGATTTGAAACCTTGGCCCTTGAGTCATGGGGGACCCAAAATAATTAATAATTAATTTTTAAGGGAATTCAGAGAAAGATGCTAAGGGGTTTTGGAATATGGAGTGAGGTGAATAATAATAACATTAATTAAATTATGGAGTAGGTCATGGGTTGAGATTAAAGAGTAGGGCTTTTACAAGGCATAAGAAGATGTAATCTAAGAAGGGAGAATCAAGGGAAATTATTGGTTGGAAGGTTAGGGCATGTGAGAGGGTGTAGCTATCATCCCCATGTGGGTATCCCAAATATTCCATTTGAAGGTGATTTTATTTTTTATTCTAACATCTTTGAAGGTCAAACTAAAAGGGGTTTAAAATAGGTAAGACTAGAGGGAGTGGGGAAGGAATATTCCTCCCGATGG
Source organism: Torreya grandis (assembly GCA_037957365.1). Lineage (NCBI taxonomy): Eukaryota > Viridiplantae > Streptophyta > Pinopsida > Cupressales > Taxaceae > Torreya > Torreya grandis. The sequence goes on along the minus strand of JARHVA010000091.1, from coordinate 487,248 downwards.
CTTAGTGATGCTCAATCTCACTGGTTGGTTGTATGAGCCCACAATCTTGGCTAATTATGTCATAAAGCTATAAGATTGGTATATATCTCACAATAAACAAAAATTTAGTGGAATAATTTTGAAGTTGTAGCATGCTTAAAGTGGTAGAGGGTTTAAAAGGGAGAAAGGAAATAGGTAAGGTAAATGGAGTAATTAGAGAGGTACAAAAAAGAGGGTTTGAGTATAAACCATAAAGGTATTAAAGGAAGTAAGGGATGCACCTAAAGTTATAAACCTAACTAGATTCCATGCATTAAGGCAAGGGCATGGAGGACATGAGAAAGTAGACAAGGAGATGCACACAAAAGTAGTTTAACTAGTGATCGCACTCAAATGAGTGAGAAGGTAGAGTACCAATGGGAGAGAATAAAGGAGTTTCAACAAGGGATGAGGTGAAGATAGACCAAGAGATGGATGAAGAAATAGGTATAGAAAACAACAAGGTCACAGATAAAGATGAAGGTGGAGAAGTATGGAATGAGCCAAGTATGGTCATATAGGAGGAAAAAGAAGGCCAGGAAGAACAAGGAATGTCCTTGAGATGAGAAAAATGAAATAAAATGGATAAAAGGGAGAGGATGGTGGAAAATAATGAAAGGAAATGAGATGAAGATAAAGGATGAAGATCAAGATGATAAAATGAAAAAAGAAGAATTTAAGTAGGGATATAAAGCAAGGATACTCACATAGATACAAAAGATAAGTGAGTACTGATATGGAAAGAGGAAAATGGGAACTCAAAAGGTAAAAGGCAAGAATTGAGAATAATAAAAGAGGTAATTATGGAAGGCTTCTCAAAAGATAAATACCTAAGGAAAAGATAGTTGTGGAGAAAAAAAGAAGAGGAATGGAAAATGGGTATGGGGGGAGAAATGGCAAAATGGTAGAGAGTAGTGGTACACATAAAGAAAAAGTATAGTTATAGAAGAAACAAAAAGATTGAAAGATGTACAGTATGATGGAGAATTGGTGAGGAAAGGAGAGTGATAAAGAGGGTAAGATAACTAGCTAAGGGTGAGGGGAGATGATGAGGATGGTGAAATAATTTGAAGGGGATAAAGGACAAGTTTGGTAATAAGTGGAGAGAGAGACCAAAAACCTAAGAAGTGTGTGAGGGAGTGAGCTATTATGTATGCATAAATAAAGGTGATGGGGAAGCTAGCAAGGTAGAGTAGGTGGTGGTTTTATGGGAGATAAGAGGTGCCAATGAGTAAGGCTATCAACCCTTGTGTTAAAAGAGATTGACAAGCTAAAGGGAGGGAGGTGGTGAGGGGATAGGTAGAGAAGTGGAGGAAGAGATTTTAGGTGAGAAGGTAAAATAAATTAAAGGATGCAACTGAGCTAACCTCAATAATTGAATGTTGCTTAAATAGTCTAAAAAGACCTCAAGTTGATGTATTTCTCCTATTAATGGGGAAAGAATTGAAGAGGAAGTATTAGATGGTGTTAAAACATAATTATGATGAAGAAAGAATTCAAAGCTTCCTTGATGTAGGATTCCCTAAGCAAGAGGGCACTGTTATAAATGAAAATGAGTGAGAAGAAAATGGGGATGGGAATTAGTTATTAGTGGTTGTGCTACCCTTAGAAGTGAAGAAATGCCTACATAGTCCATATACATCAGGCCAATTTAGTTTAAAATGGTTTGGGTGAGTGGTGTTCAAATTGGTTACCCTAATTTGATGGACCACATGGGTTGGTTTGGGCTAAGGAAGAAGGATTTATAAAATAATAGTTTTGGGTTTTGTTAAAGGTGTCAGTGAAAGTGAATGGTGTAGGATTAGAGATACAGATGGGAAAGGTAGGATAAATTAGAAGGGAACACAATGCTAAGTACCATAAAAAATCTTCAATGGAGATAATCCAAAGAAGAGGTGCCTTTGCTAGGAGGTTACACATTCTAAAATTATGTGAGGGTAAGAGTTTAGAAATAGTGTCAATCACTACGAGCCAAGTTTTAGGAGGTGGGGGTCTATCCAGATCTATACAATTATTTTAGCCAAGGTTCATCAATGTTATGAGCCAAGTTTTAAGGTCAGTAGTGAAGTGATGACCTATAAATAATTTCTTTGATGGTCAAGTAGATTCTACAAGGAAGTTATCAACATGGTGAGTGATAGAGGATGAACCTTGCTTGACCCAAGAGCTACATGAGTAGGCTAGAAAAATTTTGTCCACATTTGCATCCTCTATCCTAGATATATGGAACCGATGACTTATTAGTTCTACTAGTTTGGGCCTAACCAAAAAGATGTTGTATGGCTAAGAAAAGGTAGTGGTTCCCTTATTATAGATGAACATTTAATTGGCATAAAAGAAAAGACTACCATGTTGGATCAAATGTATCAATGGTTTGGGTCTAACATTTATATCTTATGGTGATGGGATGGTTATAAGGGGACGGTAGAGGGGAAAATAAGGTGAATGTATTGATGTGAATTCATGGTGGCCTACCTCTGATAAAAGAGTTTATATAATGATAAGGATTTGGGAGTTACCACCACTAGCAATAGTGGTAATTTTGAAGGCATGATCATTATAGCATCCCATGGTTGGAAGAAATTTATATCAACCAAGCCAAAGGTGATAATGATGCAAATTACCACCAAGCCTACAAGGGTCGTGAGATGAAAAAGAAAGGAAAGACATCGCATGTGAATCAGTTGATAAGGGCAATAAAAAGATATCATGATGGTGCCTAATGGATTTATTGAGATGACCAATTATATCATGGGTGGTGTGTCCATGTTAAAAGGTAGGTATAGATGACTATTTCTAGAGGAAATACTATTCAAGTCAATCAGTGATATCATGTGACCTTTTTGTTCAACAAAATGGAGAACTAGGCCAGTAAAGAAGAATAAGCAGTTATTCTATTTAAAGAATCATGATAAGGATCAGTACTAGGATTAGATCATGTCATTCATATGAGCATATATACCTTCACACAATCATCATTCAACTTTCCATTATAAATTATGGTGTATGTCCCTCCATGCACTATGACTCCTATCTTTGACCACATTCACCATTAAAAACAACAACAAAAAAAATGAATAGGAGTGTCATCCCCTTATCCCATACTAATGCTACCATCTAGCTCATGAAGAAAACTTTCTTAAATAAATGATGACCTATTCATAAGGCATGTCGATGTCTCCATGTGTTTTAGGCCATATGTAATTTGATGACTATGTATGTGCCATGCAATTCCTTGTACCCTAAATAAAATATTGTACAATTTATTATGTACAAAATGTGTTGGATGTCATTGGTTGAATGATATCATGCTTAAGGTTATGTGAGTACTTATAAATGTTATGGTTATGGTTATGATTGGTATGATTTTGGTTGGTATAATCTCATTGAATATAAAAAGATTTATTATTGTTTTTACAACACTGGATGGTAAAATTCATGAGGAAAACACTAAACAATCACATTAAGAATAGGGCACAATGATTTGTTTTTGATAAGGACTAAAAATAGACCTGAAGTGGGATCAACTTAATGAATATAAGCCCCTCACACACTATGCATGAGCAATCATTAATCGATAAAAAAAATGTTTCTTGATCATAAGGTGTTAATAAAGCTCTAGATCCCTTGATTTACATATAGTCTAGAGGGAAGATGGGTGATGGGTGGTGTGAAGGGTAATGGGTGATATGTATGATAACCACATGTGAATTATGTTTCCCCTTCTATAGGTGACCTAAGAATGGTAATAGACAAGTCCATGTCATATGTTAAATGTAGACTGATTAATGTGGGAAGTCTACATGTGGAAGCCAATTGTGGTTTCCAACTTATTATGTTGCTGGAGAGCCGATTGTGGCTTTATAATTTGTTGTGATAGTGGATCTTTTGATTTATTTTTGTATATGGGAAGTTGATCGATGTGGGAAGCTTTCAAGAAATTGCTCTACTTTTGACAAAGTAAATTTAGCCATCCTTCAAGGGAGTAGTCTACCTTACATTTGGTAGTTTTTATTTTATTTTTGGGTAGCTATCCTTTCAGAGAGTAGTTTGTAATGCTTAAGATATTTCCCCAAGTAATTATTGCAAGATGAAATGTGTTTAGACATGGACCAATCTAATTAGATTCATAGGTTTACCTTTATGAGGGAAACATTTACACAAGAAGGTCAATGATATGTGAAAGGGTGTGGTTTTGAGAGATAATGACCATGGGATTCTATCTTATTAGATATGAAAAGCATCCATGAGAACCATGCTATGGGTAGAGCCATGGTATCCATATTTAGGATTAGGCCATGACTATGATGATTAATCACATGGTTATATGTTGTAATCAATTGTCCTCAAAAACGGAGGAGGAAGGTGGGTGAAGGTTAAAATCTCATGATCAAGGGATGAGCTTAAGTTAGACAAACAGGTGAGCTTGATCCTTCTTTAACAAAAAAATTGATGCAGATACGAAGCATTGAGAGGTTCAATTTCTAGTTTGACTTTGAGAGAGGATAAATAATAAGCTCATGATCAATACTTATGGGTAATGATGTAGGGTCCAAGATAATTGAAATCAAACTTGCATCATTTACTCTTTTCCATCTTGGTCTCATGTTGGTTTTCTTTTAGGATAAGATCTCTGATATTGAATTCCTATTATTTGAGGTGCTTGTTATAAGCATGGGTAATACTCTATTGATAAATGTAAATATGGTTAAGGGAAGAAAGGTAATGTTCATCAAGTAATTCAACATGTGCAAGGTATTATTGATAATAATCCTTTTCAAAAATGATTTCATGTAAGTAAATATGAAGAGAGGTAATCTAGACTTCAAGAGGTAGAATGGCCTCTATGCCAAAGACTAGGTAAAAATGTGTAGCACATATTACGGTTCATATACTAGTATTATAGGCCCATAAAACAAATGGGATGTGTACATGCCAATCTCATCTTGAAGCACTTACAACTTTGGTAAGAATTTTGATGAGGGTTTTGTTGGAGGCTTATGCCTATTTGTTTGCCTGTGGATAGCAAGGTGAGGAATGGCTGAGTTTAATGCCAAAAACATCATACAGGGCTTGAATTTTTTTATTTTTGAATGATTTTAAATTATCTATTAAGGTTTTATAAGAGACCCCAAAATGATAGATAATGTGATGATTGATAAAATCTATAATTTTTTTGGCTTTAATGAAGATAAGGGGGATGGCCTCCACCCATTTAGTGAAATATTCAGTAGATGATATATCAGTGTCACTGAGAAGAGTGAGGTTTGATTTCTCCAATGAGATCCAAACCCCACTATGAGAAGGGCCAATAATCCATGGATACCTAAAGGTCATGACCAGGTGCGTGATAAAAGTTAGCATGTTTTTGGCATTTAACACACTTATTGACATAGTCACAAAAATCTTGATTGAGGGTAGGCCAATAGTAACATAGGCATATGATTCTTTTGGCAATAGAGAGGACACTAAAATGTCCCCCACAAACTCCATCATGGGTTTCTTTGATGGCCTAAATAATCTCATGACTACATAAACAACAGAGAAGACTATCAAAGCCAACTTTATTAAGATTCCCCCTAGTATGGTATAATGAGAGGTGCCCTACACAAAGGCCTTCTGGGCATTCTTTTAGAGGTCAGGTGGAATGATGCCCAAGTTAAGGTAAGTAAAGGTTTGGTCATACCAAACATTGAAAGGAGATGTCTCCACACGACAGATGGTTAGAGGGTATAAACTAATATATGAGGGCCTAATGAAATGGTGGATGGTGACAAATAATTTGGATTTTGTAGGTTGAGAGGGTGTTCAAGATGCAAGAGAGGCCATTATGTCTACAATTTTTTTTGTAAATCAAGGCACTAATTAGATTGATAATGGTCAAAATATCTTATGAGTTCATCAGGGAGGAGCTTATATTTTTGTAAAATGTCATTTTTACACTGATAAGACCCATTGACCTGGTCAATAACAAGTTGAGAATCACTGAAGATAGAAATGGTTTTGATTTTTAAGGTGAGAGCAGTTTGGAGACCAGTGACCAAAGCTTCATATTTTTCCATGTTAGTACATTCAAAGTTGAGTTTAAAGGATAGTGGAAGGGGTTCACCATGAAGGGGTATGATAATTATGCCTACACCCCCACCATGTTTTCATTTAGAGCTATCAAAAAACATGGTCATTTGGTAAGAAGGTTCTCCCTGAGAAAGAGTTACAATAGACTCATCGAGAAATGTTAATGGAATACGATGGTTATCTGGGAGAGTGGCTTTAGCTAATTTATCAATAATGACCTACCCCTTAATGGATTTTTGGTGAAGAAAATCAAGATCAAACTCAACTAGAATCATGACCCACTTAGCCATACGTTGATTTTGGTATGGCTTGGAGTGCATTTACTTAAGTGGGTCGGTGTTAGTGATAACATATATTTTGTGATTAAGAAGGTAGTGATGAATCTTAGAGGCAATAAATATGAGAGACATACAAAGCTTTTTAGGATGGGTATATCATGTTTCATACTCTATAAGAATGTGACTAATATAACAAATGGATTTATCCTTATTTTTTTCATCTTGATGAGATATCATGGTGCCTAGAGAGTGATCAATGGTGGATACGTAAAGGTAGAAAGGTTGGTCATCCCTAGGTGGGATAAGAATAAGTAGAGAAAACAAGTACTCATTGACTGAATCAAAGGCTTGTTGTTAATCTTTGATCCATCTAAAGGAGGTGTCTTTCTTGAAGAGGTGGTAAAAGTGTTGGCATTTGTCTGATAATTTAGAGATGAAACAACATAGATTGGAGTTTTCCCTATAGACTGTGAAGTTGCTTAAGGTTTGTTGGAGGAGGTATTTCTAGGATGGATTTGAATTTAGTAGGGTCAATATCAATTCCATGGAGGGAGATGATAAAGCCTAGAAGCTTTATATATAAAACCCCAAAAATGCATTTTTTGGGATTGAGCTAAACATAGAATTAGATTAGTCGATTGAAAATGATGGTAAGAATAGATAAATGGTCCTTGTGTTGAGATTTTTTGAGGAGATTGTCCACATAATCTTCTATAATTTTATGAATAAGATCATGGAATACATATTTCATGGCCCATTGATACATTGCTCCTATATTTTTTAAGCCAAAAGGCATGATCCGATAGCAGAAGGTTCCCTAAGGAGTAGTGAAGGTAGTTTTGTGTTGGTTTGAGGGGGTGATCAAGATCTGATTGTATCTTGAAAAGCCAAGGATAACATATCCTGACATGTATTAAGGTTAACTAGTTAGTTGATGTTGGGTAAAGGAAATTCATCTTTGGGGTATGCAAGGTTAAGGTCTCAAAAATCCACACAAAGGTGGAGTCTCCCAATGGGTTTAGTAACATAAATAATATTAGAGACCCATTATGGGTAGTCAATGGGTTGAATAAAGTTGATAGATAAAATACATTGAAGTTATTATTTGATGAGAAGAGCTATACGAGGGTGCATTTTTTAAATCTTTTGTCATACCAACTTAGCCTCTTGATGGGTAACAATGTTATGAAGGGTGATGTAAGGATCCATCCTGGGCATAACCTGATAAGACTAGGTGAATGTGATGCTACAATCTCGAAGGAAGGTGAGATAATCAGGTTTCTCATTGGAGTCAAAGGATTGGAATAGTTTAATGATATGAGGATTATTTTGGGTTCCTAAGTTAACATCAATAGTTGATTCATTGAGCATGGTCTGGTTTTCTAGAGGGAAATATTTATGGATGGGAGAGTCTCCTGCACCAAGGTAGGTGAGGATATAATTATCATCTTGGCACTGAATGGTATAGATGGTGAGTGAATCAAGGTTGATCATTTTAGGGTGGATGAGAGGAAAGGTTTTAGTTTGACCACTATGTTGATAGGTCAGTGGGATTAAACTAATGGTATTGATCAAAATAAAAAGTTGGATGGGATGATGTCAGAGTCTTCAAATGGAGTTGGTGAGGGTAGAGATTATTCAAATTGGAAAGGTGAGGTTGATAAGGATAAAAGTTCCTCAACTAGGATTAGTGTGATTTGAGGTTCTCCAAATGAGAGAGATGGGATTGGTGTGGTTGGAGGTTCATCGATAGTGGCGAGAAATGGTTTTGGTGGTGTGGGTTCTTCTGAGGGAATGTATCCCAAGCCAAATAACTCATGAGGTTTTTATGTTTTGATGATGGTAAGTTTTTGAGGGCCTTGTTTATAGAGTTTGAAAACAAACCCCTTCCAAGTGCATTGGTAAAGGTACATCTAGGCAAAGGTCAAATTTCTAAGATACGAAAATTTGGAAGTGAATGGCTTGATATAAAGTATGGCGATGGGAGTAAGGAGTGGCTTATCAATTCCTCCATAGACAAAATATGTTCTATTGTTAGAAAGACCAAAGGGACACATGTATCAATATTATAATCATAAGATGGATCATTTTGGAGATTACCAAATTCATGTGGAGAAGGGAAAGCATCCAAAACTAGGAGTTGATATTCCCCCAACATGAGACATTGAAATATGGATTGCAAGGGGTTTTTTTATCAGGATCTGAGATGAAGGGATGGTTGAACTAGTGGATACTTCCTCATTATTGTAGACATAACTATTGGTGGGTGGGGTTGATGTAGTGGTTTGGTTAGAGGTTGGCTATGGAGGGGGCAAAGGTGGAATGAATATGTCATTAGGTTGGTATGTCATATTACAAGAAGTGAAGGGACTCAAATTAGCTTTGATTGTGACAACTTGTCCCTCATGTTTGAATTTGATAGCATGGATCCAATGGTGACCGAGTAACACATTATATTGAAAATTGCCCTCTAAGACATAAAATAATTCAAGAATAGTTTAAGGCCCCAAATAGATGTGGAAAATAACTATTCTTAGAGTGGTAGCTAAGGTATCATTGAAGGATTTGAGAACTACTGAGCTTTCATACATGATGTTTTTAGGTAGTCAAAGTTGATCATAGCATCGGAGTAGATGATATTGATACTTGCTCTCCTATCAATCTTGACACTTTTGACATGTGTTTGATTAATGGATGTAGTGATGAAAAGAGGGGGATTAGGGTCTTCACTATAATATGGCAGAATTTGTAATTCTTGGAAAATGACCATGGAAGCATGTTGGATGGCTCCAATCAAAGATGCAAGAGGTTGGAGATCATTTGGTTGAACCTCTATAGAATGTAGTGATTTGATTAAAGCTTGATGATGTTGAGGTGAGGTGATAATTAAGTCATAAAGGCTCATTTTGATTGGCATTTGGTGAATTTGTTTTGACACCAAGTGCTAGATAAATGGAGATGAATTGGAAAAAGAAGGGGCTCCCAAAATGGAGACTTTGGTCTTGGGTGGTTATGAGTGTGAAGGTGAAGGTGTAGTTGTTTGGGTGAGGTTGGTTGGTTGGAGAGTTGAAGGATAAGACCATGGAATGGATACCTTGGCCTTTCCCTTTTCATTTTATTAGATGTTTATACTCGTATCCCTTTACTGAGCTCAAGACTGAGTCACCATATGAATAGCATTGATAAGGGGGACAGTTGCTTGCTTTAGTTCCTCTTCTTCACTCATTGGTAGAAGTAAGGATGTGGATGGTTGATAGGTGGATTGGATAGGTGGTAGAAGAGGAAAGGGACTTGCAGAAGATTCATCTAGTAGATCATCTTCATCTAAAAGGCTATGAACAATTGATTGGGGGATTTATAGTTTTTTGTATCATGCCCAGGGGTCCTATGATAAAGATAAATCAAACTGTCCTTGAACTAAGTTGGATTTTGGTGAGTGGGGTCAAAAGGCTTGATTGGTGGTAATTTAATGATAGAGGCTTACAATAGTCTTTAAAAAATGGTTGTTAATATTTTTGGTAAAGATCTAGAAGGTGGTGAAGTTTGAACTCTAGGTGTAGGGATCTTATGGGGTAAAGTTTTTCTGATAAGAGGTGTGGTTGGTGGAGTGAGTTTGGTTGGTGGTTTAGGAAGAATTGGCTTAGTTTCAATAGGCTTAGGAATTGAAGGTCTAGATGATGAGGGTTTAATGCATGGGAAAGTAGATGGAGAAAAGTTGGTAAGGAATTATGATGAAGTTGAGGGTTGGGTTGTTATAGGTGGAATAAGGGGAGATGGTTTTTTGGAGGAAGAGTAGGTAATGGGAATGATGGAAGGATGTGGACCCAAAATAGAGGGTAAAGGTGAAGGAGGTGGTATGGGCCTAACCTGAGGTTGTGGCCTAGGTAACCCTCCCTTTTTAATATGTTTAATTGGATTTAGATTTGATTGGATTGATATGGCTAAATCCAATCTCAATGGAGAGTGAGCGAGATTAGGTGTGGGAAGGATCCTTAAATTTTTTTATGGCTTGATGAAATAAGCATAGGGTGGTTTGAAAATTTTAGGTGAGGGTAGGTTAGATGGTTCACTAGTGAACTTAAGAGGGGTAGTTGGTGGAGTTATAGCAACAGGCTTGAGGGTAGACTCAAGTGAGGTGGAAGGTTTAGATTTACTTTGATATAAGAGTCCAAGCTAATGCCAAAAGGTGGCTCTATCAAATTTGGGTTGGGAGGTAAATTCAAAACTTTGAATGATCCAAGAAAAAGGTTTATAAATGGGTCTTTTTCTCCAATCATTGGTTTTAAAGTGCAAGCCCTTTGAGGAACAAGGAATAGTTTCAATGTTGTTATCTTTGGTGGAAGGTTCCAAGGGTGATGATTGGGTAGATGAGGGTAAGTTTTCTATTATAGTAGTTTCCAAAGGAGGTATAAATGGCTATATAATAGGAGTGGTGGGGGTAATTATTTTAGATAGAAGGGTAGGCATAGTTTCTTCTTGGGTTTGGTTATCTAAAGAAGTAGGTGAAGTTTCTACTTGGATTAGAGGGGTGTATGAAATGGCCGATGGAATGGTTATCCTTTTGGGTATTTCCACCATAGGAGAGGTGGATGGAACTATGGTTTCATCAAAGGAAGTGGAAAGGGTAGCTACTTCCTCTATTTGGGCACCTAGAGAAATAGGCGATGGTGAATTATTTTCCTCTATTTGGGTGATAGAGGTGATGACCTTTTCAATAATGGGCACTTTACTGATGACATTAATTACATGTGCCTCATGTGAGTTGGAGAATTTGAGTTGGTTTTCATGGTTTTTGGTTGAAGGTGGATGATTTTGGAGTGGTTTTTGGAAAATATCAAGAGATTGGTTGGAAGGAACATTTGGGTTATCAAACACAAGGTTCCCTTTATCAATTAGGTCATAGAAAATTCTCTTAAAGTTATTACATATATTAGTATCATTTCTAATGACTCGATGATAATCACAATGATCATTATCATTGTAACACTTAGGAAGGGGGTGATAAGTAACAAATTATTGAGGGGGATTGATGGGTGGAAGTTAGATTAGATTATATTTAACTAATTTTTCCAAGATTGATGCATAAGACTCCCCAATCAGGGTAAATGGTTTTGAACGAGCCTAGTTTTGGGTATGGTTTTGGTGATTATAAGGATTGTTGGTTTGAGATGTTTGGTTGAAGATTGGAGGAGGCATAGTTTTGATAATATCTAAATGTGCTAATGCTTTTGTTGTAGGATTAGTTGGGTTTGTGGTTTTTATGGTGGATGAGTTAGTGGATTTGAAACTAGAATTTTTATTTCAAAGCTTCAACTTCCCTTCTTTAATAGCATGGTTTTCCAATTTGTGGGACATAGTGAATGCTTCATAAAAGGTCTTAAAGGTTTGGATTTAAAGAGTTGGAGAAATATTATTGGTAGACCCTCAAGAGAATACTTTGATCAATTCAAGTTGGGGTAATGGGAAGGTAAGTTGATTGATGAGGCCCCTCCATCTGGCAACAAAATAAATAATGGATTCATCTTCAAATTGTTTAGAGTATAGGTCAGTAATGGAAACCTTTTTAGATATGTTTATTGAAAAACTTTTCAGAAATCAATAATAGTTGAGACAAGGACTGACTAGGATTTCATCACCATGGTGTAAACCTTACTACCTCCCAACTATCCCACCTAGATTTCACCACCAAAGGGATAACCAACTCAGCTCTCTGGTAGACTATAAACTCTAAACTCAGTATATATTGGCTAAGCACTCACACTGGCTATAAAATCATGAAGTAAGGGGAGCAAGCCCCAGACACCAAGCCATGTATTGAGGTTCAACATAGATCTTCCTTTTCAGCACCTAAACAACCTAAAATTATCCATAGATTTCCACTTTAGTACATATTTTGCAATCCAACCTCCCTTATCACACTCTATAAGGTATAAGCCAAAAGTGATTTAAAAATAATCCTAAGGATAAAATGAACTTATTAGTGTATGTATTGATTGCTTTGAAATTTTTGGTTTTTATCTTTGTTTGAGGTGTGAGTGTTGCAATACCATTCCCTATTTTCTCACATGGTTTCAACCAGACAAGTGAGAAATCAAAACAACCAAACACCACCTTCTTTTTCATTTATGGATTATACCTTAGATATTGACAAATCTCCTCATGCTTCACCTAACTATTCTCCTCCACCAAATTCTCCTTTTAGAATCCTAATCATATCTAGAGGAGATCCAAACTTTAATGCCTTCCTCAACAATAATCTGGTGGCTTTACAACATTACCTCACCATACCCCACCTACTTTGGTTCCTTCTTCTAATCTTTCTCTTAGCATGCCATCTCACCTTATGGTAGGTACCACTTCAACCCAACCATTGACCCAGGCCTCTTCCAACAACCCATCTACCCAACCTCAAACCAATTTTACACCTCCTAACCAAACACCACCTATCACACCCCATGTGGGTTCAACCTTGCCATTTATTACCTATACCTCATCCATTGATACATTATCTTCCATTTTGACTTTTATCTTCCCTTCAGTTAGAACCAATCCCTTAGTCATAGTCCCACTTCAAATCTTAGTGCTCTTCATACCTCAAAACCTTCCCTAAATCAACACTAGAGTAATTACCTAACCTCAACTTTCCCAACTTCCTACCACCTCAACCATACCAACCACATCTTTTTCTCAAGAAGTACCTATGACAACTTATCAGTATGTCCCTCACCCACAAGGGTACATACCTCCCTCCACCCAAGCTTTCATTCCAAGTAGTTCTTATGTGCCACCATCTCAACTTCTTGGTAGCACTTATCAATATGTGGCTTCTTCAGCACCATCTATTGCCTATTTATACATTGTCGTAACCTAACCCCAAAAAAAGTACCTCTTAATTATAAGGCTTTCCAAACTCAACCTGATCTAATAAAATGCTAATGGAAAAAATGACAAATTTAGAGTCATCCATCTCCACCTCAACTAATCTTTTGTCTTACAACCAAATTTTTAACGAGCCTATCCATCCATCTGTGCCCATTCATGCTTACCCATACCACCAAAATTAGTTCTCACCACTATCAATGAACCTCCAACCTCACCAATCCCATCTCTCTCATTTGGAGAACCTCCAATCACACCAATTCCAGTTGAGGAAATTATATCCCTATCAGCCTCACCTTTCCAATTTGAAGAATATCTACCCTTACCAACTCCATTTGAAAACTTTGACATCATCCCATCTAACTTTTTCTTTTGATCAGTACTATTAGTTTAGGCCCACTAACCTATCAACATAGTGGCTAAACTAAAACCTTTCCTCTCATCCACCCTAAAATTATCAACCATGATTTTCCCTTCATCTATACCATTCAGTGCCAAGAAAATAATTTTATCCTCACCTACGTTAGTATAGGAGACTTTCCCATCCATAAATGCTTCCCTCCATAAAACTAGACCATGCTCAATGAATCAACTATTGATGTTAACTTAGGAACCCAAGAGAATCTTCCTATCATTAAACTAGGCCAATCCTTAGACTATAATGAGTAACATGATTATCCCAACTTCTTTTGGGATTGTAGCATCACAATCACTTGGTCTTATCAAGATATGTTTGGGATATACCCCTCCATCACCCTTCATAACATCGTTACCCATCTAAAGGCTAAGCCGATATTTCAAAAGATTTGCAAAATGCACCCTCGTATAGCTCTTCTCATCAAAGATTAACTTAAACATCTTTTATCTGTCAAATTTATTCAACCCATTGACTACCCACAATGAGTCTCTAATATTGTTACCATTATCAAGCCCACTAGGGGACTTTGCCTTTGTATGGATTTCTGAGACCTTAGCCTTGCATTCCCCAAAGATGACTATTTCACTAAAATTTATCTATTTCAGGTGTAAAGAAAAAAATAGAGAAGAAGGTTAGGGATAAGTGATTATAATGAACCTAGATTGGTTTGTGTATCTTATCTAGACATTGTGAGTGATCCTCTTTGGCTAGGGAGGACTACCTGTAAGTAAGAGAAAACTACCACAAAATGTTTATTAGTAGATAAATGAGTGGGATATCAAGCTACGTGCTTGTTCTAGGAAGTGTCAAACTTCTTTAGAGATGACAGCCTAATTTTGAGAGATAAAAGAGTAATAAATAACCAAGAGATAGGAAAAAAGAGAGTAAAAGAGAGATAATGTTATCATTATTCGTAACCTGAATGTAGTAGAAAATGATAGAGTGTAGGTGGTATATTTAGTTTGTATTTTGGAAGTTATTTAGGCAAGTCTTAAAAGGGTTAGGAAATCCATAGTTGTCGACGTTAGTTAAGCTACTAAGTTTGGTGAGGAGTTAATTGATATCTATTAGGCTATCAAGGTCAATGAGGAAATGTGACTGATATCAGTTAGGTTGTCGATGTTGATAGGGGAAATAATTACTTGAGAGTTTGCAAGAAGTTTTTCTAGGTCTAGGAAATGGTTTTGGGCAGGGTTGGAAGGTTAAGGAGAGTTGTGTGTGTGTGAGAGAGAGTAGTTTTTAGATGGATCTAGTCAAAGGTTTGGTGTGTTGGAATAAGGGAAAATAAGTAGGGAAGATTTATAACTCCTTCTCAAGGTTTAATTAGGGATGTGTAAAAGCAATAAATAGTGGATGTAAAGGAGTTGCAAAGTAACTACTTAAAGACATATAGAATAATTGATGTACTTAGCTATAGTGGTGGCTAAATGATAAGTTCCAAATGGGTAGATCCTATCAGCAATCTGAATCGATGCCTTGAATAGAGTCAACAAGCAGGTGCTATTAGTTCTCAAGAGCTTGGTTCTAGATCTAGATCAACTTATGCAACATAACAGTAAGTTAAGATGCCAAAAATTTAATGCAAAAAGCCTAAATGTAAATAATGAGTAGTTTTATTTATTTTCACTGACTTGAACATGAGTTTGGAGTTTGGCTTATATAATTGATGTTAGTGATCCCATCGATGTCAGCCATGGGTTGACCAACATTAGTGGTATAAGAATAGGTAAAACTAATATTTTTATCCTATTTTATATTGATCCTCATGTTAAGTATTGGATCCATTAAAAAATGGTAGAAATAGGAGGTTAAAAAGGATATAGTTGGTTAGAAACACATTTTTTGGGGTGAGAACAAGTCTTGGGTAGTTAGGATAAGGTGACTAAGTCTTGAGGTGACTCATCAGGTGAGAATTAGTCTCAGGATGAGGTGGATAGGTAAGGTGGAAAAAGGGGTTTTTTATTAAATTAATTATATATTTAAAATTAATTAAATATGTGAGGGGTAAAAGTATGGGTTAAAGTGGCTAATCATTATTAGTGAAATAGGGCTCAAGGGGGGTTCAACACAAGGAGTGATACACATGTGTGATGTAATTCGAGTCTCTAAATTTTCCCATTTTTTTCTTATAATTTACATTGATAAGTTGCAAGACAAAAACAAGAGTTATATGCTTGAGGTATTAGATGAGGTATTCTCCCTCAAAATGGGAATTGATGGAGGAAAAACTAGAATTGGGTACCAGTTTGATAAGAAGTGAATTATGTGAGTGTAGGAGAACATGGTAGCACTACTTGTGTGTATACTACTACAATCTATAGTTGATAAAATCAAGAACATTTAAGGTTGAGGAAGACTTGGATAGAAATAACCAAAGTACAACTTGTAAGTGATAGCTAATAAGGTCAAATCAATCAATATCATAGATCTAATTGGTCCATGTGTCTTAGGTATCCAAGGTAGGAATTGCCCCTAGGAAACATAGATGGTTATAGGTGACAAGGTGAGCTTGGTCACCATACAAAACACCTAATATACATGTATATGTATAATACCTAACTATAGCAGAATAACATAAGTAATCTAGACAAATGATGCAAGGTTGGTGTAAAAGGGTCAATGGGTGAAGAGATATTCTTGATCTCCAATTAGAGTCATTGTGGGGGAGATTAAAGTCACCTCCAAGGGTGGTTTTCATGGTTGGGGAGATATATGTGATCTCTAAGTTGGTGGTTGTGGTCAGGGAGATATATGTGATCTCTAAATTGCCCCAGTTATGGGTAGAGTCTAAAGAGTTGTGATTATTGGTGGAAATTCTAATGCAATGGTGTTGACATCGGTAATGTCACTAATGTTGATAGTAAATATTGTTGACATCAATGGATTAGGGTAAGGTTACTAATATTGGTTGGAAAAAGTGTCGATGTTGATAGATTAGGTCAAGTATGTTGACATTAGTGGGTGACCAAACCTGACAAAAAGGGGTTTGGTAGCCCACCAAACTCATTTACAACATTTGATTAGAGAGAAAAAGATCTCTAAGAGAAATTGAGATGATAGAGCTAGTAGGGGACCTAGCGGGAGGCTTGCCACCACAAGAGCCAGCTATGCCAACTCGAAGGAGATGGAGAGATGAGGTAAGATCCACTATGATTAGATTTAAAACTTGAGTTGGTTTTCTTGATTTTTTAGGCTAAATTTAAAGGTTGAGTAGTGTCAATGTATTTAAGAGGGGTAAGAAATGGGTTGGGTTAGGTTTAGGGGAATTTAGGAGGGATTTTTTTAGGTTTTAGGTTAAAATGGAATATTGAGGGATGGTTTGTTCAGCCCCAGGGCTAAACCAATCATTGATGTCGATGGGGTCCATCAATTTTGATCGATGTAATGATGATGTTAGTAGCTAGATATTAACATCAATCAACATCAAGCATTAATGTTGACATTAAAACTAATGTTAGTGACTATGAAGAACCAAAAAATAGGAGAAAGGTTCAGTTTGGATCCCTAATTAAAATAGTCCACTAACCTAATAGCCAAGCTAGCCTCAAAAGACCTCATGTCGATTGAGTGCTACCTACATATCCTGATTGAGGGACTCAGGCCAATGTAGTCCTTCCAAATCCTAAGGAAAAAGATTTAAGGTATGGTTAAAAGCATGTTAAGGGAAATAGATAAAAAGGTAGTTCAAGATAGGTCAGGATACCTAAGGCTTAAAAGATAGGTTATATGGTCAAAGGCTATGGATATAAGATGTGAGGCCTAGAGTTATGATAGGTAGTTGGTCCTAGGGTGGAGAGAGAGGTAGTGAATCCTAGGGTAGAGAGAAAGGCATTAAATCCTAAGGTAGAGAGGGGAGAGTAGGTTAGATAGTTAGGTGGGTATATGGCATAGTTAACCTTAGAAGACCCCATGTCGACTGAGTGTTACCTACATAACTAGGTAGAGGGACTTAGACCAATGAATTTATCATAGAGAGAAGGGAAAAAGGTGGTGATATATTATATTATAAAGTATGTGACTTGAGTTGTGTGTGTATGGATGTAGGTGAGGCTAGAGTTGATATTGTGGGATCACCTATCAAGGTTACTGACTTAGATGAGAAAGGATGTCACCCTAGATGAGTGGGAGCACATGGTAGCTATAGGATTAGGGGGAGTGTAATGATTTTTTAGAGTCACATGAGACATGAGTCTAATGATAGTATTGATTGAGAGGTGGGATCATACCACCAACACCTTCCATCTACCAACTAGAGAGTTGATGGTGACTTAGGAGGATGTATCCAAGATTCTATGGTTGCCACTCTAGGGTGAGGAGCTCTTCTCATGTTTAAGAGAGGAGCATGATATTCATATGGTGGCATTATTTAGAGAGCATGTTAATGAGGTGACCTATCAATCAATGAGCTTCACCTATGAACCACTATATGTTATTGATGAAGAGTATCATCAGCTAAGCATCTTGATGATGATAGAGATTACCATGTATGCATTACCCAATGTAGATGGTGGGATATTTTTGATTGCATTGATAGATGTGCTAGCATAGATGGTTGAGTAGTGGATTGTATTTATAGGGGGACTAGTGTTATTGGCATAGTTATATAGAGAGATGTGGGGGTTGAGACTATGATGGCACTATAGTTTATGTGTCAGGCATTTACTTCACTACTGGGCATACAGACATATTATGGTGACATGACCATGGGGCTATCGACCATGATTTTAATTGACTTCAAGGTGGGTTTTAGATGGTGGAGAAATGGGATGGCCCAGACTTGAGTAGATGGAATAGTTCATGACATTACTTATATAGGTGCATGATAGAGGGATTGATCCTTGCAAACATTTTGTGGAGACCCTACCTGATATACCCTATATTCAGAGGATAGGAAGAGTAGCTTGTTGGCTTATAGAGCTCATTATGGGTTAGAGGGAGATGAGCTAGTGAGCTGAAGATGGTACTCATGGCATGGGTTAAAAGGAAGTTTGGCCTGATAAAAGATGTACAACCTACCTTCCCTCAATATAAGAGGGATGATATAGAGGCACCCTTACCCTTGCCAGAGGAGATAGAAGGGCTAGATTTTGAGGAGCTACCAACAAGGCTAAATGTAATAGATCTAGGGTGCACAATGACATATGTGGCCTGGTGGGCATGTTTGTATCTTATGGTTGAGGTCAAGAGGCCACCACCAAATTTTCAAGGTTTGGTGAGAGAGAGAGATGTAGCCATATAGGCATGGGATGTAGCAGTGCAAGCTTGAGATATAGCTCAAACATAGGTATTAGTGTTACAAGGATAGGTGGAGACATTATAGGGCTAGGTGGAAGAACTATAGGGCCAAGTTGGGGCACTATAGGCCTAGGTCAGGGTGTTACAAGGTTAGGTTACTACACTAATAGTAGAGAAGGATAGTTTGAGAGTAGTAGGTTAGGCTACTCCCCTCCTCCATCAAAGGGACCAATACAAGTTGGGCCTTCAATAAGTGCGATGAGACCATCATAGACTATATCTCTGGTGAGTTATAATATATACCTTGATGAGATTTCTTATTATGAGAGGGCCATTAAGGAGTTTCCACATAGTTATAGGTACTCCAAGTTTAGAGAGCAGGAGATATCAGTGTCATGTGCCATGGATTCTAGGTCACATAGATGTAAACGGGCTAAGAGTGGTGATGATATTGCTTCTTCATGACCACATGGAGAGCCTCAAGGAATTTGAGTGTCATAGTTTTTTTTGTTATATATGTTATATGCACACTGGCCTATGAGCCAAAGATGAGAGATGTATATTTTGAGAGAGAGATGATATTATGATAATGTATCGATGTACATGTATGTTGATCATGTGTGTGTGTGTGTGTGTGTGTGTGTGTGTGTGTGATGTTTATTTATTATGATTTTGAGATGTGTTTATTGTGATTGTGATAATGTTGATGTGGATAGTTATTTTTATGTTATGTTAATTTGAGCATGCTAGTTGAGTTAGACTAGCATTTCCCATATGTGTAATGGTATATGCATAGTTGATGTGTTAGCTTCATATTAGTATTTTTTCATATTTGTGATGGTGTATGATTAAAATAAATGGATTAGGTTTGATTTAGATATTAGTAGAGAGATCAACATGTGATTTAGATGGAAAAAATAAAGAGGCAAATTGCTCATGTATTGGCAAAGACCATAATCATAACATAAATAAGCTCAATAATATGAGCCTCTATGCATGCTTTGCATCATTGGACCATTTTTTTGTTAAATAAGTATCATGGTCACCTTGTGTTAAGCGAGTTCAAAGTCCCTTGAAATAGTATGAGGGGAAAAAGGGTAAATGAGTGAAAGTGTTTGGGTAGCGTAACCTTCAAAGTGGGGATGATATGCCCTTGTTGTGGGTCACTCAAGAGTGACTATAGGCAAGTCCATGACTAAAAGCTTTTCTATTGTGTAAGCTGATTAATGTGGAAAGCCTATAATGGGATTTTGAGAGTATGTATTTTTTATGTCTTGAGGTCTTATGAAGCTGATCAATACAAGAAGATTTGTATTTGTATTTCTCTTTGAAAACAAAGCTTGGCCTAGCCATCCTAAAAGGGAGTGGTCTAAGCATTTATTTTTTATTTTTAAATAGTTATCCTTTAAGGGAGTAGTCTTTTGATATTATCAAAGAGAAGTTACATATCTATCCTTCAAGGGAATAGTCTACATTGATAAAAATGACCTTAGAGATTAGAACTTGTCTACATATCCTATTTTTTTTGTACTTGTAGTCATGAACAAGACTATAGAGGCTTAGGAGTTTTCCACTCTTGTAAGTTAACTAAGTGAGTAGGAGTAAGGGTTAATAGGAAGGGAAATGAATGTAATAGGGGTGCTTAAGGGATGAGCTCAAGTTAAAACATGAGGTGAAGTAATGCTTATTTAGCAAGAGAATGGTCATAGGTGTAAGGCATTTAAAAGCTCAAGTTCTGGCCTTCCTTCAAGAGAAGATAAGCAATAATTTATTGAGCCATACTTGTGAGCTATGATGTAGGGTCCAAGCCAATTAGGAAAAAAATTACCCCATTTGCTTTTCTTCATGTTCATCACATGTTGATTTTATTTTAAGATGAGATCTCCAATATTGAAACCTTACTCTTTGAGGCTTTTATTGTAAGTTAATTTGATACTCTCTTGATATATTTGGAGGTAATTGAGGGATATGAGATGATGCTCATCAAGCAACTCGAGTTGAGCCAATGTTTTTGGTAAAAGTTATCATTAGTAAGTATGTCTTTTAGATAAATGTGAAGAGAAGGAATCTAAACCTCAAGAGGCAAAATATTCTCTATCCCATACACCAAGGAAAAAGACATAGCACCCGTAGGGGTTTGAATGCTAGTGTGGTAAACCCATAAAGCAAAGGGAATGTGTGTGTGTAAATCCTTGCCCATATCATTAACTACCTTCATTAGAATTTTGGTCAAAGTTTTACTAGAATCTTCTGCCTATCATTTGCTTATGGATAGTATGGTGATGAGAAGCTTAATTTGATTTTGAATGTATCACAAAGACTTTAGATAGTCTTATTTTTGAAAGATTTGTTGTTATCTATTATAATGTTATGGGGGACACCAAAATGATAGATGATGTGGTGGTTGATAAAGTCAATAATTTTGTTAGCCTTAGTGGAGATGAGAGGAGTAGCCTTGACCCACTTGGTGAAGTATTCAGTGGTAGTAATGATATAATGGTGACAGATGGATGAATGAGAGTTAATATCTCTAATTAGGTCCAAGCCCCATTAGGACAAAGGACACAAGTCTTTGGTGACTTTTAATACATGACTTGGAATGTAAAGGAGGTTAGCATGTTGTTGACATTTGACACAACATTGAATGTAATCACTACAGTCTTGATGAAGTGTTGGCCAATAATAGCCGAGTTGAAGGAGACACTTTGAAACTACATGACCATTGAAATGTCCACCACAAATCCCATCATGGAATTCCTTAATAGTGAAGGGAGTCTCATTACTAGTGAGGCATTTAAGGAGGAGACCATCAAAACCTCTCTTATAGAGAAGTCCCCCTAGTATAGTATAATGAGCAGCATGTTTTATGAAGACACATCTCCCATTATTGGAGATATCAGAAGGGGTAATAGAAAAGGAAAGATAATTTATGAGTTTTTTGTACCATAAGTCATGTGGGTTGGATGTTACAGTTCTGATAAAGAGGATGTTAGTTGATGCATAGGATGGTAATGTTAAGTGATGCATGGTGACATAGATTTATGAGGAAGAGGATGAAGAAGGTATGTGTGAAGAAAGTGAAGCCATTGTGTTAGAAAACTTTTTAATGGATCAAGGAATAGATTGTAAGAGATAAAAGTCAAATGATCCCAATAGCGTATCTACATGATGTTTATACCACTACATAATTTTATTTTTACATAGGTAGGACCCATTAACCTGATTAACCACTAGTTGAGAATCACCAAAAATGGTTATGAATTTCATACCTAAGAAGAGAGCCATTTGAATCCCTAAAATCAAAGCCTCATATTTTTCCATGTTGTTAGTACATTCAAAATCTAGTTTAAATGATAAAGGCATAGGCTCACCATCTAGAGGAATAAGAATGGCCCCCGTACCCCCACCATATTGACATTTAGATATGTCAAAGAACATCATAGTTTGATAAGATATGTCATCAGTGGAGAGCATTGTGATGGATTCATCAGGGAATTTGGTGTTTGAAGGTTGGTTGTCAAGCAAAGAAGTAGCAGCTAACTGGTCAATGATTATTTTCCCCTTAATAGACTTTTGTTGAATAAATTCTAAGTTAAATTCAATAAGGAGCATGAGCCACTGAGCTACATGTTGGTTTTGATATGGCTTGGAATGCATGTATTTGAGGGGATTATTATGGGTGACCACATAGGTTTTATGATTTAGAAGATAATGGCAGAGCTTGGAGGCTAAAAATACCAATGTGAGGCAAAGTTTTGTGGTATGGGTATATCAAGTCTCATAATCAATAAGTGTGTGGCTTATGTAGTAAACTACCTATTCTCGATGGTTATCATCTTGATGTGCAATCATAACACCCAGAGAATGGTCTATTATAGAGATGTATAGGTATAAACACTAATTTTCTTGATTTTCCTTAGGTGAAATAAGAACTAGTGGGGAAAGGAGATATTGTTTGAGTGCATCAAAAGCTTCCTAGCAATCTGTATTCCAATGGAAGGAAACATCCTTTTTGAAGAGATGGTGAAAGGGTTGGTAATGATTTGACAGCTTGGAGATGAAGCAACAAATTGACTAAAGTGTGTCTTGTAAGATGTGGAGTTGCTTGATATTAGTAGGTGGAGGTATCTCTAGGTCAACCTCAATGCCATGGAGAGAAATGATAAATCCTAAAAGTTTAGCAAAAAGAACACCAAAGACATATTTCTTTGGGTTTAGTCAAACATTATATTAGAGGAGATGAGTAAATATGATTTTGATAATTGTCAAGTGATCTTGGCAAATTTTAGACTCTCCAAGTAAGTCATCCATGTAATCTTTCATAATTTTATGTAGGAGATCATAGAAGATGTATGCCATAGCCCATTGGTAGGTGGCACCATCGTTCTTTAAACCAAAAGGCATGACCTGATAATAGAAAGTCCCCTATGGGGTAGTGAAGGTTGTCTTATGTTGATCCTTAGGAGCAACCAGGATTTTATTATATCTAGAGAACCCATCCATAAGTGATAACATCTCATGGTTGGATGTTAGATCAATAAGTTAGTTGATACTTGGCAATGGGAAGTCATCTTTTGGACAAGTGAGGTTTAATTCATGATAGTTGGTACAAATGTGGATTCTCTCGATCACTTTTGTGATAAGAATAATATTGGAAATCCACTTAGGTAGTTGATGGGTTGGATAAATTTAATAGAAAGGAGGCATTGAAGCTCTTCTTTGATAAGGAGAGTAATACGAAGATGCATCTTGTGAAGCTTCTACTTAATAGGTTTAACGTCTTGATTGGTGATAATGTTATGGGTGATGATAGATGGGTTAATACTAGGCATGTCATTATAAGACCAAGCAAAGGCTTTGCTATGGTTATTAAGAAATGTGGCATAATTAGTTTGCTCAGAGGAATCCAAAGATTGGCAAATCTTGAGGATGTGGGGGTTATCGTGAGAGGGAAAATTAATGTCAATGGTTGATTCATTTAATATAGCTTGTGTTTTAGATGGGAGCGATCATTGGATATAGGAATCATTTTCACCCATGTGTGTGAGAATAACATCATCATCTTGACATTGGATAGTGTTAATAGTGGGAGAGTCTTCATCAATTATTTCAGGATGAACAAGAGGAAGGGACCTTGTTTCCTTACCCTTGTGATAGGTGAGAGGCCCCAAATGGATGGCATTTATTGAAAAAAAGAAATTAATAGGTATAGATACCTTTGATTCAGTAGGTGATGGTGGAGAATAAGGTGGAAAAAGAGAGATTGTCTCTTCAAGGTGAAAAGGTGGAGTGGATGGGGTATTACTCTCTATCAGCAAAGGAGAGGTAGGCAAAGAAGGTTCCTCAAGAGGGTATAATGTAGGAATAATGTTCCCCTCAACATGTGGCTATGGAATGGGTAAGGCATGGTATTCCATAGGCAAAATAATAGGTAATATTGGTGTAAAAATAACTAAAAATATTGGATCCTATGGTGGAAAAAAAGTGGTAATGGAGGCTCTTCCTCATGTGAGAGTGGAATGGGAGAAATAGGCTCTTCTACCTGGGGAGGAAGAATGGGCAAGATAAATTCCAGTAACTATGGGGGAGGAGTCGATAAAATAGGTGCCTCCTATTGAGGGGGAGGTTAAACTAGAAGTAAAGGAAAGACCATATTAACCATATGGATATTATGATCACATAAGTTAGTCATGGTCTAAACAATATTTTGATTGGGTAAATGGTTGGGAAAAGGGTGTTTGAATACATCCATACTTTGATTAGGGGGTGCATTAAGATTATCTAAGATGAGATCACCTCTATCAAGCATGTCTTGAATAATGTTCTTAAATGTCTTATAGTTATTAGAATTGTGGCCTTTAACTCGATGGTAGCTACAAAACTCAGCTTCCTTATACCAAGTTGGAATAGGATGGGAGGGTTCACATTGTATAGGAGGTTTGATTTGAGGAAGGGTTATGACACTTTGTTGTAATAGTTTTTCCAAAATAGATGTATATGACTCCCTAATAGGAGAGTATTGACTTTGTTCGTATTGTTGTTGGAATTCCTTGGTCAGATTTAAGAAGTCAAAGAATTAGATTGGTTTGTGGTTGTGGAAGAAGTTGATTTAATAACCACTGCATTGGTAGAGCCTTTAGATTTTTGGTTAGAAAGAGAAGTTTTAGAAGAGGAAGAGTCATTCAATTTAGAATTGGCATTCTTACTACATAGCTTGACTCTACCTTTGTCTATAACTTGAATCTTGAGTTTCTATTCCATTATAAAGGCCTCATAAAATGTGCAAAAAGTTTGTACTCAAAGTGTGGATGAAATGTGTTTAGCACATGCCCTTGAGAAGAGCTCAATAAGCTCAGGTTTGGGTAAGGAGAAGGAGAGTTAATTGATCAAACCTCTCTAATGAATGATAAAATATGTGATAGACTCATCATTAAATTGTCTAATAGAATAAAGGTCTATAATAGAAACCTTTTTAGAAATGTTAATAGAGAAATGGTCTAAGAATGTTTGTGCAAGTTGGGTAAATGAAAAAAAAGAGTGCTGAGGTATAGAGCTATACCAATCCAAGGTAGCACCCAAAAGATACATAGGAAAAGTGCAAAGTAATAATGCATCATCATGACTTATTAAATAACAAGCATGCCTAAATACTCACAAATATTGTTATGTGTCCTCTTTACTCTAGAAATGAGTAAATTGGGGAGTTCCCATTGGATTAGATAAGGTAAAATAGGCCAAAAAGGATGGATGGGTTCATTGCATATCTGATCATAAGATAACACATTCTTTGAACCAAAAATAAATGTCTCTAAATTAGACATCTTGTCCATTATCATCTTAATAAGGTCTGGAGGGGGATTAGTCTAGAAGATACCTCCTAACTTATAGGGAACCTGATAAGAAGTAGAGGGATCATATAATATAGCTTACTGAGGTTATGTTGGCACAACATAAGGATAATGAGTCATAGGTTAGGGGGTAGAAAGAAAAGGGGCTTGTCCTGTTGGGTTAGAGACTATGCTTTGGTTGGATGTTATTATTATAGGTTGGGTTATTGGCATGGTTAGACTAGATGAAAGGTGCATCATAACTTGGGTAATTATAGGTATGAGAGTAGATGGAATAGGTAATACCAAATTTTGAAATAGGGTATGACTTGACTAAACTACTTATAATAATGAAAGTAAGGAAGTCATGCCAAGTTTTAGGTGGGATTGGGTAGTTGGTGATGCTAAACTTTAGACATTATTTATGGTTGGGTTACTTGTTAAGGTGGTGGTTTGAGTAACCATGGGGAAAATAATGGAGATAGTTGAAATTGAAGTTGTCTCCATTAGAGAGGTTGGCATACTATAGATTGGGTTACCTGAAGAATTTTGAGTTTGGCTCATGGCAAGGTAATGCTGAAGGGTTGCCACATTATGATCAAGAAATTTAGCAAAATATTGATTTCTTTCAGGAATAATGAGAATTTGGTTGGGGCTTGGAGTATGCTCTATATCTAAAGTATGCTCCATGATAGAATCAGAAATAAGAGGAGAAGGTGGAAGTGGTTACCAGCTTGCGTAATTAGCAAGAATTTTGGCTTGATCTCACGTCAATACCATAAAAGAAGAAGTAAGAATAGTCTTAATACTCTATATTAGTGAAAAAATAAGGGAAATCTAAGTTTGAGTGCAAGTAAGTGGGTTGTTTTAGCTTGATATTTTGAGAAAATAAAAATTACACAATCATTGATGTCCTTCACTTGACTAATGTTGGTAGTAAAAGATTACCGATGTCAATAGGATTAATCGATGTTGATAGCTAAAGTCTGCCAATGTTGGTATATTTAACCAATGTTGGTCACTATGATAACCTAAGAGATGGAAAATCCAATGTTTTAATAATATAGAGGTAGAATCTAGGTAAAATAGAGGATGGAAGAGGTCTATGTAAGAAGGAAAAAGACTCAAAAAATCCTAATATAATAGGTTATATAAATTAAGTATTAAAAATAGTGTTGATTTTTTGAATCAATGAAAAAATGTCTTTAACAACTCCAAAATACAAAAGGAAATAAAAAAGTAGGAAAATAACATACAAGAACTAATATTAACTACTAGAGATTAATTTTAGACTCATGTTAGCTTATGCCTTAATCAGATAGTGAAAAGAGAATTTGGTTATCAAAGGTACTAGAAAGCAATATAGAGCTAGTCTTAGGTTAGTTTTAGTGCTCAAGAGGAAATCTCTGTTAGACCAAGTACATGGTTTTTTATAGGAGCTTGCTCCCCACACTTCATGGACTTGAAGCCAAGCCAGGATACTTGACCAAAATATACCTTTTGCCTATAGTTTATACTCCACCAGAGAATGGAGTGGGTTCTCCCCTTGGTGGTGAAATCCAAGTAGGATAGCCAAGTAGGGTAAGGTGATCCACCAGGTGATGAAATATTTATGGGTTTTATCTCATGTGATTTTAGATATTTTTTTTGTGAGTGTGATTTGGTTGTGTAACATAGGTGCACTACAATTCATTCATAATTATTGTAATTAACTAGGTGAGCTAATATGCAACAAGCAAACAATGAAGTGCAGTAAGTTGTAAACCCAAATCTAAAATGTTTAGATTCAAATGAAAACAAAGATGAAACAAGAGTAGAAAATGAAATTCACTATCCTAATGTGTATGCAAGAATAATTAAATAAGAGTTTCTTTTAACTTGTAAGAAAAATGATAAATTGCTTCTAAAGGCCAAGAGAAAAGAAGAGTTGCAAGGAAGAAGGAATTTCAATTTATTGTCTTTAAATAGAAAATAAAATGTTGAATTTTTTATTTTGAGAGAGAAAAGAAGGATAAAGTGCAAGAAATGAAGTTTTCACTATAATTCACCTATATGAATGCTTAAAACAAGCAATGAACCCAAGGAAAACTCTAAGGTCTAACCAAGCGTGCCAAAAATGTTTCGCTAAAATGCCTATTTCAAGTATAAATAAAAAATAAAGAAGGAGGATAGGGATAAGTGATTAGAATAAACTTGGATTGGTTTGTGTGCTATATCTAGACATTGTGAGAACTTCTCTTTGGCTGGGGAGGACTACTTGCAAGTAAGAAATCACTACCAAAAAATGTTTGTTAGTAAATAAATGAGGGGGCTGCCAAGCTATGAGCTTGTTCCAGGAAGTTTCAATCTTCCTTAGAGATGATAGTCCACTTTTGAGAGAGGAAAAAGTAATAAATATCCAAGAAAGAGGAAAAGAGAGAGTAAAAGAGAGAAAATGTTACCCTTATTCACAACCTAAGTACAACAAAAAGTAATAGAGTGTAGGTGGTATATTCAGTTTGTATTTTGGAAGTTGTTTAGGTAGGTCTTAAAAGGGTTAAGAAATCCATAGTTGTTGATGTCAGTTAAGCTACCAAGGTTGGTGAGGAGGTAATTGATATCGATTAGGCTACTAAGGTCGATGAGTAAATATGACCGATATCGATTAGGCTATCGATGTCGGTAGGGGTAATAATTACTTAAGAGTTTACAAGAGGCTTTTTTGGGTCTGAGAAATGGTTTTGGTTAGGGATTGAAGGTTAGGGAGAGTTGTGTGTGTGAGAGAGTAGTGTTTGGATGGATCTAGTCAAAGGTTTGGTGTTTTGGAATAAGGGGAAACAAGTGGGGAAGCTTTATAACTCCTCAGGGTTCAATTAGGGATGTGTAAAAGTAATAAATAGTTGATGTAAAGGAGTTGAAAATTAACTACTTAAAGACTTATAGAATAAGTGATGTACTTAGCTATAGTGGTGGCTGAATGATAAGTGTCAGATGGGTGGATCCTATCAGGCAATCCAAATTGATGCCTTGAATAGAGTCAACAAGCGGGTACTACTAGTTCTCAAGAGCTTAGTTCCAGATATGGATCAACTTATGCAAGATAACAATAATTCAAGATGTCAAAAATTGAATGCAAAAATCCTATATGCAAATAAGGAGTTTTTTTTTAATTTATACTGACTTGAACATGAGTTTGGAGTTTAGCTTATATAACTAACACCTGTGATCCCTCTAACGTCGGCCATGGGTTGACTGACATCGATGACATAAGAATAGGTAAAACTACTATTTTTAGCCTATTTCCTATTGCTCCTCATGCCAAGTGTGGTATCCATTGAGAAATGGTAGAAATGAGAGGTTAAAAAGGATGTAGTTGGTTAGGAACTCATTTTTTGGGGTGAGAACAAGTCTTCCATGATATTATTCATAAAATTATAGAGGATTATGTGGACAATCTCCTCAAAAAATCTAAACACCATAAGGACCATTATCTATTCTTACCATCATTTTCAACCAACTGATCCAATTCTGTGTTTGGCTCAATCCTAAAAAATGCATTTTTGGTTTTTTGTTTGGAAAGCTTCTAATATTTATCATCTCCCTCCATGGAATTGAGATTGATCCTATTAAATTCAAATCCATTCTATAAATGCCTCCTCCAACAAACCTTAAGCAACTTCATAGTCTATAGGGAAAATTCCAATTTATTTGTCACTTCATTTGTCAATTATCAGATAGATGCCAACACTTTCACCACCTCTTAAATAAAGACACCTTCTTTAGATGGATCAAATATTATCAAAAAGCCTTTAATTCACTTAAAGAGTCCTTGATTTTTCCACCTATTATTATCCCACCTAAGGATGACCAACTTTTCTACCTTTATGTATCCACCACTGATCACTCTTTAGGTGCCATGCTAGCTCATCAAGATGAAAAAATAAGGAACAAGCCATTTAATATATCAGTCACATGCTTCTAGAGTATGAGACATGATATACCCTTCCTAAAAATCTTTGTCTAGCTCTTATTTTTTTTACCTCTAAGCTTCAGCACTACCTTATTAATCACAAAACATATGTTATCACTAACACCGATCCATTCAAGTATATGCACTCCAACCCATACCAAAATCAGCATATGGTTAAGTGGCTCATGCTTCTAATTGAGTTTAATCTTGAGTTTCTTCACCAAAAATCCATTTAGGGGTAGGTCATTATTGATATATTCACTAAATCCCCTCTCCCAAATAACCATTCGATTCCATTAACATTTCCTAATGGGTTTATTGCAACTCTTTCTCAGGGAGAACCCTCTTACCAAATGAGCATGTTTTTTGATATCTCTGAATGCCAACATAGTGGGGGTGCATGCATAATTATCATACCCCTTCATGGTGAACCCTTTCCACTATCCTTTTAAACTTAACTTTGAATGTACTAAAAACATGGTAGAATACAAATCTTTGGTCATTGATGTCCAAACTATTCTCACCTTCAATATCAAAACCATATCTATCTTCAGTGATTCTCATCTCATGATTAACTAGGTCAATGGGTCTTATCAATGTAAAAATGACATTTAAAGAAATTATAAGCTCCTCACTGATGAGATCCTAACATATTTTGACCATTATCAAATCTAATTAGTACCTCGATTTACTAACAAATTTGTAGACACAATGGCCTCTCTTACATCTCAAATACCCTCTCAACCTATAAAATCTAAATTATTTATCACCATCTACCATTTCATTAGGCCTTCGTATATCAATTCAGACCCTCCAACCATCTGTAGTGTGGAGGCATCTCCTTCTGATGTCTGGTATGAACAAAGCTTTAATTACCTTAACTTGGGCATCATTCCACTTGACCTCTAAAATAATGCCTAAAAGGCCTTTGTGGAGGGCACCTATCATTATACCATACTAGGGGGAATACTATATAAGCATGGCTTTTATGGTCATCTCCTCCATTGTTTAAATAGTAATAAGATTCCTCAGGCCATCAAATAAACCCATGATGGAGTTTGTGGGGGACATTTTAGTGGCCTCGCTATCACCAAAATAATCCTATGCCCATGTTACTATTAGCCTACCCTCAATCAGGATTGCTATGATTATGTAAATAAGTGTGTTAAATTCAAAAAACATGCTAACTTACATCACACACCTACTCATAACCTCTAGGTATCCATGGATTATTGGCCCTTCTCCTAGTGTGTGTTGGATCTCATTGGAGAAATCAATCCTCACTCTTCTCAGTGACAACAATATATCATCACTGCTATTGAATATTTCACTAAATGGGTGGGGGCCATCCCCCTTATCTCCATTAAAGCCAAAAAAATTATAGATTTTATCAATCATCACATTATCTATCTGTTGGTGTTTAGAATTGTGCTTTGTTTCAGACACCAACAATGGGAAGTTTCAAGATGTGGGACATGTGACTTGAAACAACCTCCAAATTTTTAAGAAGCTGGTCTCTTATTTATATCAAGTGTTTGGGGAAAAGGGATAGGATTTTTAAATAGAAATGCAAATGCAAAGAAAGAAAATCTAACTATGGCGATGCACTTGAATGTAATTTGATCTTAATCCTAAGCACAGTGAAACTATATGTAAGATTCAATTACATTAAAGAGCAGACGAGGCATGATCAATGTAAAAGATAGAAACAATAGAAACAAAGGCTCATAGCTTAGACTACTTTTGTAATGATACAGGGAACATCAACAAAGGCATAAAGCTCTATCTTCTCACTGATTCTTTAGCCATATAAAAGGCACATAAACATGCACAGTTACATAAACTTTACAACTTAAGAAAATAGATTAAAGGCAAATGATATTCTTGATCACAGCTCTAGAAAGTCTACAACTCTTTACAATAATTTTCTCAAAAAAATCTTTCCTTTTTTCGATCTCTTCTCCTCTTTATAGCCCCAAATCTCTCATTCCATCACCTCCTTTCCCGTGCAATTATCTACTTTGCCTTTAACTCACAAGGGACAAATAGATGACGCTTTCAATGTTTGCAGGCCCCAAAAATATACTCGATGAACTACTCCATCTACTATAAATAACTCCTACTGAGTTTCCCTCTAAATTGTCTATGCATTCCCAAACTTATGGCCTAAATTAAACTCTAACTGAGTTGGAAGTGTCTAAATAGGACCCTCTATTTTGTTGAAATGAAAGAGGACACTTAGTGAATTTCCTAAAAATATACTTATTTCTTAGGAGGCATCAAAGAGTGACACTTGGCACTTTCTACAAATTTAACAAAGACATGTGGTGCTTTTTGCTTTCCCTATATTTTTACTATATCCTATTTAAGAACGTTCTGCCTTTGACACCTATCGCAATCCACTTCTTTAATACTTAACAACTTAAAGAAATAAGACTCACCGCATTTCTTGCCAGAGCAACATTTAAAAGGGGCATAGAGATAGGTGGCAATCTTTGCTTCTCTTCAAAAAATGACACGTGGCAATCTTCACTACTTTTTTGCTATGCTGTGGAAGTGTTTGGGATGCATGCTAGGCTCCTATGGATGGTGACACTTGGTAACTTCCGTAGACTTCAAAAATAAAACTTGGGACCCACCACAGTCTTTATTCGGTAATGAAACTCAAAAAATATCTTTTGTATGTCGACACGTGGCAGCTACCAGTACTTCTGGTAAGATACATGGCATTTTTCACTATTTTTGAGAATGGAGTAGAAAAGGGCTTAGTTGATGACACTTGGCGGCCTCCTCTTGAACGGTTTGGTTGTGCCTTACTTGCCTCTAAAAGGGAACTTGTCCTTTGGTCTTTAGGATGCTCCTTTGAACTACCCATTGAACCAAAAATGGTTTAATGGTTCAACAGTTCAACAATTCAAAACTGCGCACCATTTATGCATAACTCAAGGTATTAAACCAAGGCATTGGACTGCTTTATTGATCCAAGGCATTGAACTGATTTATTGAACTAAGGCATTGAACCGATTTATTAAACTAAGGCATTGAACCTCTTTATTTTGGATGCCGACATGTAGTGACTTCCACTTGATTTGATAAAAGCAATCTAGAGCCTTCCATGATTACCACTTGGTGCTTTCTGCCTCATCCTGATACTTAGCTTGTTGAAGACCTTCACTAAAAAATAAAACAAATGTGGGTGCCGATATGAAATGCAGATGTTGACACGTGGTGCTTTCCACTGAGTTACTATTGAACATGTGGCACATCCCGACCAACTTGTAGTAAAAATAAAAGGTGCCTCAAATGATGCCACTTGGCAGCTTTCACTTAATTTTGACACTTAGCCAAAAATTGAAACTGATGAATCAAAAGGGAAATAGAACTCGTGTTCTATTTCTAAACTTTGTTCCATCAAAGACCAAGGTGTGTGGGAACAAAATTTGTAGTGCATGACTAAAAATCAGAATGCAACATAGAGTAAAAAAAATTACTCTATAGTTATTGGTGACCCTAAGGGATTTTGAGCCTGCTCAGAAAAAGAAACCACACTCCCATTAGATCAAAATTGCAAAATTTTATAGCTTCAACAATGCTGTATGGTAGGTGGACCACTCATGGTTAGATAACCCTTACTTGTTCTGTAATTCATTGAAGGCTAAATTAAGGTTAATAATATCCTTGTGCAAAAAAAATTTCAAAATTTGAACTGTAGCCTTCAATTTGAATTCAAGCTGGGAAACAAGAACCAAAATAGCTTCTACTTCCAAGACTAAGGAATCATCCCATAAGTTCTAAAAAATTATTTGATTGTTCTATTTGGCCAGTAGTAATGGTTCAATTTGATCAACCATTAGCACCGTGTTATCATCAAGAAATGGAGAAGGAAGACCTAATCGCACTAAATCTTTAATATGCTATCTCATTTCATTGATGTCTTCTTTCATGATTTTGAGGAGCTCTCTAAAATTGTTGGCTATAGAATTGTAATTAAGAACCTCATTGACTCTCTTTGCTACGACCATTCTGTTAGTGATTCTTGTGGCTACCAATGTCACATCTGTTGCATCATAGAGATTTTGCAGCAATGTTTGAGATTCCATTACTCTATCAGACATTGTAGTTAGAGTGTTCCTCACTGAATCCCCCACCTTTTCAGACAATTTATGTGCATTTAACAAGAAGGTGAGAGAAGGTTTGAGCTAAATAATCTCTGAGGAGATTCTTTTCCACATGGATTCGTAGAGCTCCTTTACTAGTTTTATCACTCTGACATTGCTTGGCCTATTAGCTAGCTTTAATGTCAGTTGTGTCACTTTTTGTTGCTCTACTGGAATTGAGCTTAAAAGGTCATGGTATTATTCTACTCGATTAGCAGCTTGTGTTGCCATTCTGCTTTTTCTCGCCTCAAGGTCCCCACTGCAGCCTTTAACTACATGAGCTCTGCCTTTAAAGAATCATTTTGGGCCTAGACTGCCCAGTGAATCTAAAGAGAAATAGTTTCTTGCAAATGTTTATTTAGACTTGCTATTTCATTTTCTTTTCTATCAATTTTTGCGGTCAAACTATTATAGTTTGCCTTCTCTTTGGCCAAATCAGCCTTCATCTTTTGTAGCCTCTATGATGTCTTCAAATAGTATTTAGTGACTACAAAAGTGGATTTAGTCATTAGCTCAATTCTATCCTAGGGCCTGAAAAGGGACATGATAATAGCCACTGCATCCATTGTGTAATCCTCAGGCTACATCTGCTCAACTGGCTTGACAACACTTGGTGACACATGGGTCACCATCAATTGTTACTGAATTAGATCAAATTGTGATTGTAGATGTATTGTAGCCAGTGCTTTATTTTCCTTTGTCCTCTTTTTCTCTCTTTGGGCTTCCCTTGCCTTCCACATAGCATTTGCTTGGGTTAGGAAGGTAGAAGGAGAGGCAATGTGCCCACCCACAAGAGGATGTCCCTGAGGTAGACTGTATTGAATAGCCAATTGTTGGCTATGGGCAATTTGAGGGGAAATGTTTTTGGGAATAGAGGGGGAGAAATGGGGTAATGTTAAAACTTGAGGCATAGATGGGGTGAAGTGATAAATGGGAATGATAGAAGTGGCGGGGAATGTTAGCTAGCTGGATGAGATCATCATGCCAATGGGAGAAGAAATAGACTAAGAAGGAGAAGGAGGAATGATACTTGAGGAGTAATTATGACACTCTGTAATTGGCACTATTGGGTGTTCATCTCCTCTTCCATAGCCAACTGAAACTACACCCTCTTTCATTTCTTGGGTGTCTCTTCTTTTGGCTATGTTCTCTCTCCTTCTACATCTACTACTACCATCGGTGATGCTTGTGTAGAACTAGGAACTTAAATGACTTCTAAAGATGGGGAAGCTTACAGTGGTGAATGAACCACACTCTTTTTTTTCTCCAAGATGCTAAGAGGTTGGGGCCAAATTGACACAGTTGCTACAACTGCAGTTTGTTCTAAGGTTTGTGGCTCTTGGCTTGGCCTGACTTCCTGCTCTATACCCTGTGTTGGAAAATAAGTTGTCTCCAGGCTAGATGTAGGGGAGAGATGGAACTCATCCCATAGTTCTTCCCATCTCTCGTCTGTGTCCACGTTCTCGAAAGAATGGGTGGTCGAGAAATTTCTTGCCTATACTTCAACTAGGCTTCTATCTTTTTCACATCCCAATCTTTATTCTTCAATGCTCTTCTCAAGCCAAAAGTCATTCTAAATTTGGAATCATAATCTCTATACTTAATGTATAAAGTTTCCCATGGTCTATTTTGCAGAGGGGTAAAATTTGTTAATTCAACATAAAAATTAGGAGCATCTTCTATAGGGTTTCTCCTGGTCTCCCAAAAAGGGCGGTCCTCATGTGCAATCTTGGTTGCAACCCTATTAGTCTTTATCCAAGAAGCTATGTAACTAGTTGGGTCACATACCCATTTGTCTTCAACTAACAAGAACCCAAAAAAGGCTAGCTTTTGAAGCAGTAAAATTTTGGCATCCCTAGATTCTAGAACTATGTTGCCTACCATCCATGGGAGATCATAAATATTCCTCTTCTACTTCCCAAAACCATAATCATTGTCTACTACTGACACTTCCCTGGTGACCTCTAAAAATGCTAACCTAAAATTTAGAATCTTTGGTAGCAACATTGGCTCCCCACAAAAACCATGAACTCTTATAATCGTATGGTGGGATCCAAAGTAGAAGTCACACAGAATTGGGCAACTGGCCAGGAGGTTTGAAACACTAGGAAATAATCTATTCATGACTAGTTCAGGGCTGAGGTGGCAAAGAGTAGGGGTAACAAATAGTTTCCAAAAATCATATGGGTCACTGGTTCTTGACAAAATATGTGTCCAGGCAGACACAAGAATGGTCCTTTAGGGATCAAAACTTGGGTCATACATATCTAGATGTATATGTTGGGCAAAGAGGTCAGCGTTCTAGTATAGCATGAGGTGAAACAAATAAGAAGATTACCTGAACACTCCTTTTGACTTGAACTAGGCTAGTTGCTCCACCATTGAAAAAATAATTTACTCTGAAAAGTTGAGCCAATATTCCTGGGTCTTGTCGACAGTCTTCAACCTGAAGAGGATAGCCATTTGCTCTGCATAAATTGCCATATCATCTTTCATGCCAAAGATGAAATCCATCATGGATAGTGCATCTTAGATGACTTGTGTGAATTGGCTTCTTGCTGTAAGGAGTGTGGGTGCAGTAGTGTTGTCATCGCCCATTTGTAATTCGGTCCTTAAGAACCTTAACTGGGTATTGACATTAGCCCACGTCCTTTGCATTTTAGTAACAGTGGGAAATATTGTTGTACTATCATGGTGTAGGGCTAACATATCTCTGATAGCCTGTGGTGTGATTTACACCATGAAAGGACCCTATTGTATGGTGCATGAGGGTGCATGGAGCCAGTCTGTGCATAATTCAACTAAGTCAGGTCATGGATGCATAGCTGGGATAAGGAACTATGCCAGTTGTGAGGTCTATATCCTCATGGAAAATGTCTCATACTACCCTACTCTAGCCCTCTAAAGGCACCTTTAATGTGCCCCTTCTCTGAGGTTTTTACTGCTTGCTCTTTGCAATATTAGGTCCATGATTCCATCTGCATAATCCTTTACTTTTGTCAGGTCACTCCATAATGCTTCAAATTTAGTAAGCTGACTCAGCTTGGCAGCTCTTACATCCCATTTCAAAACAATTGAGCCTACTTCAAAATGAGGATTCGAATTTCTTTTATCAAAAAAATTCTTAACAATTCCCTAATGCTTAATTAATGAATCATGGGCTGTATCCCTCTTCTCTTGAACCTCCAAAAGCTTCGCAAGCCTAACTTGCATGGGGCCATTTTCTTCAATTTCAATTTGTTTGATTAGTTGGAGGGTAGGGATTTCCAAGCTTAAGGGGATCACAATAGACTTTCCATATACCAATTCATATGGGGACATTTTGATCACCTGTTTAGGCATGATTCTATCAGCCCATAGTACTAAATTAATCACTTTATTCCATTCTTTGTGATGATCTGCCCCTACTCTTTTGATGAGCCTAATCAGGTTCTTGTTAGTCGATTCTGCCAAACTGTTACCTTGAGGGTAATAGTTAGATGAAGTTTTTAGATATATTCCATGTTTCAATGCAAAGCCAGATACTTTATACCCCAATAATGCTTTAGCATTATCGTAAATTATGGTGTGAGGAGCCCCAAAGTGAGTAGTGATACTTCCTAGAAAATCTAGGATCACATTTTCTGTTGCTTCTTTGAGTGGGACTGCCTCAGTCCATCTGGTGAAATAATTTGTGGAAATTAATATCCATTTATGACCCATACTAGACACTAGATTTATCATTCCAATGAAGTTAAGACCCCATTGAGCAAAAGGTTCATCTGTAATTATAAGACTAAGGGGCATTGTTGCATTCCTCCTCATCCCCACGTAATATTGGTAGGATTGGCATTTTTTAACCAGTTGATAACAATCTATAAATAAAGTAGGCTAGAAGTATCCTACCTCAATTATCTTTATGGTTGTGGTCTTTGTAGAAAAATGCCCCCTTGATATTCCATGATGCATCTCGTGTAGTATTCTCTTAGCCTTAGCCTATTCTACACATCTTAACAATTTACCAGTAGAATTTCTTTTGAAAAGGACCTGCTTAATTAAAATAAAATGAACTCCCTATATCCTATAGTATCTCCTCTTATTTTGAGGGAGTTCTCTCAAATAAATTTCATACTTCATAAAATCAATCCTGCTTGTGACCCAAGATTCCTAATCAACCTCTTGTATCTTTAACACCATCTTCATCTCTCCTTCTGTATCTATCTCCCCAGGTATCATCTTTTCAAACTCTTGGGTCATATATTGGCATAAACCCCTGCCTCTAACTAACTTGGTGGGTCTAACATCTACATCATATTTAAGGATCTTAGTAATCTAGTTGGCTCTTTTTTTAGTGATTTATCCCTCCATGATGTATTTTTTGACGCTTGGGTGAGCTACAAGTACCAAAATTTTGCTTCCTGATACCATATGCCTAAATTTCTTGAGGGCTTTTACTATGGCATATGCTTGTTTCTATAAAAAGTTGTACCTAGTTTCATAACCCCTGAGAGTTCTTGAGAAAAAGGCTATTGGGTGTTCTCCCTCCTACTTATCATCCTTTTGTGTCAAGACAACAACAATGCTTAACTCTCCTCCATAGACATATTTACAAAAGGCTTGGAAAAATCTAGGTTTTTTAGTATTGAGGCCGTTGAAATAGCCTTCTTGACCTCTTCAAAGCCTTGCTTTCCTTCTGTAGTCCATTTGAAAATTAGGTGTTTCTTTACCAAGAGTGTCACTAGTCTCACCAAGCCTGCAAAATTGGATATGAACCTACTGACAAAATTAATCTTTCCTAAGAAGGACTGAACTGCCTTCTTATTTACTAGAAGAGGTAGGTTCATTATAGCTATAATTCTTTTAGGATCTATGGAAACTCCTTCTTTAGACACTATATGTCCCAATAATTTGCCTTGAGGCACAACAAAGATGCATTTCTTGGGATTCAGTGATATTCCAAAATCCTGACATTTATTAAAAATAGATTCTAAATGATCAAAATAATCAACAGCATTTTTTGAAAAAATAGTGAGGTCATCCAGATAAACTAAAATGATTTTATTTATAAGTTCCCCAAAGGCTACATCCATAGCTCTTTGAAGGGTGGCTCCTACATTTGATAGGCCAAATGGCATCTTAGCGTATGCAAATGTTCCCCATTTGGTAGTAAAAGCATTTTTGTACTGGTCTTCATCAGCCAACCAAATTTGATTGTATCTAGAGAAACCATCTAGATAAGAAAATCTCTCTGATCTAGCCATAGTTTGTAGAATTTGTTCCATGGAGGGCAAGGGATAGTGCTCTTTCAGAGATGCTCTATTTAGATCCCTAAAATCTACACACAGTCTTACATCTCCATTCTTTTTCCTCACTGGTACTAGATTTGATACCCAGGTTGAGTGCTTGATTAGAAAAAATATTTTGGAATCTAAAAGTTTTTGCAACTCATCTACCATTAGAGGCTCAATCCTTGGATTTACTGGCCTCTATTTTTTCTTGATGGGCTTAGATGCTTTAGTTAGTTCTATTGTGTGCTGAATAATGACTCTATTGTATCCATGAAGGTCTTTATAGCTCCAAACTATGACTCTATCATATTTTTTGCACAATTCAATTAGTCTTTCTTTTTCCACTTGAGTTACAGAATTCCCAACTTTTAGTTTTTTCACTTGACTCTCCTCTATTTCAGAATAATCTGCTTTGTCTACCTAGAACCTTTTCTTCTTCAGGCTTACATCCTCTAGATCAAATAAGTTTTCTAAGGTGATCAAGCCCTTGGGGAGCTTATTAGTCTTCAATTGTATAATCTGATCCCCATATGCTTCCTCAATCTTGGTTTATAACTGATCAACAAACTCATCTAATTATTGTAAGAATGAGACTATCTGAGCATCATTTTCAAATACTTGCCAATTCTCATCATTGTCTAGAATAGTCAGCCTCACTATAACTTTTACTGACTCATTGTTAATTAATAGGCCAGTTGCTAGATTAAACTGTGAGCCAATCTGGGCCATCCTATCAGCTTCAAAATTTTGACTCCTAGGGACGATCTCGATATTGAAAGCTTCAAAATCTTCTATTAAGTCCCAAATCCTATGTTTGTAGGATCTCATCCTTAAATTTTTGGCTATTGCCTTTTCTCTAATTTGCTTTACCACTAATTCTAAATCTCTTTTTACCATTAGGTTCTTTATCCCCCTTTTCCTGGCTAATAGGAGCCCATGTACTAAATATTCATACTCAGCATCATTATTAGTACAAGCAAATTAGAAACGGATAGCCCTTAAAATTTTCTCACCATTTGGAGCAGTAAGACAAATTCTTGCTCCAGCACCATGCTTACTTCTAGCCCCATCAAAATTTAAGGTCCAAATTTCTGAATTTTGAGTTATTGGTGCTTCTTTCCTTAGAACATTTGGAATTTCACGGTCCTCATCAAAAATGACATATGTGCCCAGACCAATAGAGTCATAGTTTCCATATGGGTCGCTATGCATCATAGCCAACAACTGATTATTCTCTTCCTCTTGATCATGCTCAGTCCAGTCACCTAACTCTTCAACAAAAATCTTTTCTTCCTTATTTAACATAGCATGATCTACCTCTAATTTTGATGTGGGTTTATTGGTGATATGATCTTTTGATAGTGGTTCAAATAAAATTTTCATCTTCGAACCGTATCTAGTTCTCAAGTTGAGGTGAGACCAATCAAGAGACATATAACCTCCTATTTTTATTGTTAAGTCTCTTAATAAACATAAACCAAAAATAGGAGGTATATCTATGACTACTACATCCTGGTTGACAATTATATTGGGACAAGTATATAACCGCAATGAGAGTTGTTTGATTCTCCCTATTGTTTGTATTGTTTTGCCATCTAGCTACATAACTCTTTTTGTAAGGGGTTCATATTTTATTTTCAAAGTGTCAGCTATTTGCTTGGGCATCACTGTAGTACTAGCTCTTGAATCTATCAATGCATTATGCAAGAGTTTATTTCCAACTATCAGAGTCAAATAGAAAGGCTCTGGTTTGGATTTACATACTTGTGCTACATCGTTCACAAAGGCTATTGTTTTTAGAGGAACTGTAACTTTGAGCTTTTTTTTCTAGTAAGTCCTTTGGTAACAATACCTTTAGGCCCTGCTTGGCCTTGTAGAGCTTCTTGTAGCAGTGTCTTCTATTCAGGAATAGCCAATATATCCCATATTGATACTTGTGCTAGAGTCTTCTTTAATTGATCCACTACATTTATCGGCCCCAAAGACTAAGTTTTTTGAACATAAGGATATCTTGTTTTTTCTTGAATTTGGATAGGATTCCCTTGATCTTGCACTAGCAGAGGCACTTCTTGTCTGATAACATCATTTCTTTGCCCTTGAGATGGAGGATTATTCATGACTTGACCATTTACAATCTCAGGCTGTTCCACCATTCTCCTCTTTGATCTGGTGTAATAATCAGGTTGCACCACTGGTCTTTGAGAGGTAGATGCTTTGTTCAAGAAAATTGATTCTTCATCTTCAACCTATGAGAACAAGGCATTTGAGGCTATTTATTCCTCTTATTGCAAGGACATTCCTTGCATCTGAGCCACTAGGACTAAATTTTGCATACTAGGAGACTGGTAGGTTTGATTGTCACTGGTACTGGCAAATTGACCATCCATTCTTCTTTGATCTGCCACCCTTTGTTGTAGATTACCCCTAGGACAATCTCTAGGTGTATGAGCATTATTTCAAGGGAAACACCAGGCATTAGTATCATCCACATAATTATTTTTCCCTGGAACCATCTCCTTATTTGAGTTGGGAGGAATGGTTTGTGAGGGTGTGGGGACTACAACTAATTGATTCACTGGTTGATGGTTAGTTTGTTTTAGAGGACCCTAATATTGGTTTGGTTGGGATGAAAATATGTTTCCTTGATAGCCTTGATAAGGAGGCTTAGAGAAGGTATTTTTCTATCTTTTTATATTGATCAGCTCATTGGAAAATGTCCTAAGGATATTCTTGATATCATCCATCTCAGATGACTGAGTAGGGACAGGTTCTTTCACAGATGGTTGAGGGTAAGTGTACATAGGCAAAGGTGGGCTTATAGATTTAGGAACTTCTTGAGGTAATGGCAAGAAAATTTCTAAGAACATGGGCATGGGGAGCCTTGGAGGTAACTTTCTAGCATCTATTAACTAATTCTCAGCTCTGACTGCATATTCATAAGCCTCTATCAAAGTGTGTCCTCCAAGTGATTGAATCATAACAGATATATCTAAATTTAAAGCCTTGAGATAAAACACTATGGCCATACCTGGTAATGGTCTAGCTATAGCAGGGATTCTGTCCCAAGTCTTTTGAAATCTGGTATTGAAGTTAGTCATGTCTTCTTGTGGTCCCCTTTAAATGGTGATTAACTATTGTAACAAAGAAGACTTATCACCCTTCTTTGCAAATATTTCAAGGAATAGATCTCTGAGCTGATCCCATGTAGATATGGTATTTGGAGTCAAAGATTGATACCATTCTAAAGCCTTCCCTTTAAAAGAAGCTGCTAATAATCTTATGGCCACATTTTGCTGTGTGACAACATGTATAACATAGACATCTGATACATCTTGAAGATGTTTCACAGGTGTTTTAGAGTCTTGCCCACTGAATTTGGGTAGAGCTTTTAGGGCATTCACTTGGATAAGATCCCAAATGGCTGGTGGTGTTGGGAGGATTAAGGGACTACTAGTGTTCCATCTTGCATAATTTTTTGGGAGATAGGGGCTCCCATATTTGGTATTGGTACAAACTAGTTATCTCTTATTCTTAGGCTTGTTACCAAAGGTGGTAAAAGAATACCTAGATTTGTAGCAGATTATGATCTGGTGACTGGTCCACAGCTCTAACTCCTTGTATCTCTCTGGTTCATATGGTCTTAAAAGAAGCTTTAAGACTGGTCCCACCGAGTGTGCCAAAAACTGTTGGTGTTTAAATTTGTGTTTTGTTTCAGACACCAACAATGGGAGGTTTCAATATGTGGGACATGCGACTTGAAATAACCTCCAAATTTTTAAGAAGCTAGTCTCTTCTTTATATCAAGTGTTTGGGGAAAAGGGATAGGAATTTTAAATAGAAACACAAATTCAAAGAAAGAAAATTTAACTATGGTGATGCGCCTGAATGTAATTTTGATCCTTAATCCTAAGCACAGTGAAACTATATGTAAGATTCAATTACATTAAAGAAAAGATGAGTCATGATCAATGTAAAAGATAGAAACAATAGAAATAGAGGCTCATAGCTTAGACTACTTTCGTAATGATACAGGAAACATCAACAAAGGCACATAACTTTGTCTTCTCATTAATTCTTTAGCCATATAAAAGTCACAAAAACATGCATAGTTACATAAACTTTACAACTTAAGAAAATAGAATAAAGGCAAATGATATTCTTGATCACAGCTCTAAAAAGTCTACAACTCTTTACAACAATTTTCTATGAAAATTCTTTCCTTTTTCTGATCTCTTCTCCTCTTTATAGCCCTAGATCTCTCATTCCATCACCTCCTTTCCCGTGCAATTGTCTACTCTACCTTTAACTCACAGGGGACAAATAAATTGCACTTTTAATGTTTATAGGTCCCAAAAATCTACTTGATGAATTACTCCATCTACTGAAAATAACTCCCGTTGAGTTTCCCTCTAGATTGTCTGTGCATTCCCAAACTTACAACCTAAATTGAACTCTAACTGAGTTGGAAGTGTCTAAATAGGACCCTCTATTCTATTGAAATGGAAGAGGACACTTAGTGAATTTCTTAAAAATCTACTTATTTCTTAGGAGGCACCAGAGAGTGACACTTGGCACTTTCTACAACTTTAATGAAGACATGCGGCACTTTTTACTTTCCTTATATTTTAACTATATCCTACTCAGGAATGTTCTGCCTTTGACACCTATCACAATCCACTTCTTTGATACTTAACGACTTAAATATAAGACTCACCACATTTCTTGCCAGAGCAACCTTTAAAAGGGGCATGGAGACAGGTGTCAATCTCTACTTCTCTTCAACAAATGACACGTGGCAATCTCCGTTGCTTTTTTGCTATGCTGTGGAAGTGTTTGAGATGCATGCTAGGTCCTATGGATGGTGACACTTGGTAGCTTCTGCAAACTTCAGAAATAAAACCTAAGACCCACCACAGTCTTTATTCAGTAATGAAACTTGAAAAAGATATTTTGGATGTTGACACATGGCGGCTTCCACTGCTTTTGGTAAGATACGTGGCATTTTCCACTATTTCTGAGAATGGAGTAGAAAGGGGCT
The DNA here is from genome assembly GCA_037957365.1 of Torreya grandis. Classification (NCBI taxonomy): domain Eukaryota; kingdom Viridiplantae; phylum Streptophyta; class Pinopsida; order Cupressales; family Taxaceae; genus Torreya; species Torreya grandis. Next base: position 443,107 of record JARHVA010000091.1, on the reverse strand, counting down.
CAGTTGATGACACTTGGTGGCCTCTGCTTGAATAGTTTGGTTGTGTCTTACTTGCCCTCCAAAAGGGCACTTGTCCTTTGATTTTTAGGATGCTCCTTTGAACTTCCCATTGAACCAAAAATGGTTCAATGGTTCAACGGTTCAACGGTTCAACACTGCGCATCATTTACACATAACTCGAGTTATTGAACCAAGGCATTGAACCACTTTATTGATCCAAGGCATTGAACTAATTTATTGAACTAAGGCATTGAACCACTTTATTAAACTAAGGAATTGAATCACTTTATTTCAAATGCTAACATGTGGTGACTTTCGCTTGATTTGATAAAAGCAATCCAGAGCCTTTCACAATTGCCACTTGGCACTTTCCACCTCATCTTGATACTTAGCTTATTAAAGACCTTCACTAAAAAAATAAAAGAAACATGGGTACTGATATGAAATGCAGATTTTGACACATGGTGCTTTCCATTGAGTTGCTATTGAACACGTGGCATGTCTTGACCAACTCGTAAGAAAAATAAAAGGTGCCTCAGATGATGCCATTTGGTAGCTTTCGCTTGATTTTGACACTTAGCCAAAAATTGAAACTAATGAATCAAAAGGGAAATAGAACCCGTGTTCTATTTTTGAACTTCGCCATCAAAGACCAAGGTATGTGGGAACAAAATTTACAACACGCGACTAAAAATTGGAATGCAACGTAGAGTAAAAAAAATTACTCTACACTATCATTTTGGGGTCCCTAAAAAAATCATAACCGATAATGGAAAATCATTCAAAAATAAAAAATTTCAAGCCCTCTATGATGTTCTGACATCAAACTCAGCCATTCCTCACCTTACCATCCATAGGCAAATAGACAAGTAGAAGCCTCCAATAAAACCCTCATCAAAATGCTGACCAAAGTTGTAAGTGCTTCAAGCTGAGATTGGCACATACATATCCCATTTTTTTATGGGCTTATCACACTAGTGTCAGAACTGTAATAGGTGCTACACCTTTTTCCTTGGTCTTTGGTGCAGATGTTATTCTACCTCTTAGAAGTCTAGATTCTCTCTCTTCATATTTACTTACATGACATCATTTCTAAAAAGGATTATTATTAAGAATGCCTCACATGACTTGAATTACTTGATGAACATCACCTTACTACTATTTCTCTAAGTTTTTTGCTATTTGCATTCAAAAGAAAGAAGAAACTAAGGTTAAGGGTTGTGGGTTTGATGTTACCTGGATTAAGTGTGTACCGTATCTAAGCATTGTGGGAGATCCTCTTTGACTGTGGAGGAAACACCTGTAATAAGAAAAAAACTTGAACAAATAAAATGTTAGAGGAGGATATGGTGGACTGCCAAGCTATGTGCTCAGTCTTGAAAGCATAAAGCTCCTTGAGGGATGACAGTCCACTATTTAAAGAAAAGAGTGTTATATAAAAAGAAATGATAAAAGACTAAGAAAGAGAAAAAGAGATAGTGTGTACCTATTCTCTATAGTCTTAGAATGTTACAAAATGCTGGACAAAGTTTTTATCTGGTCTATGGGCTATTTGGATAGGTTTTCAAGTTTGTTAGTCTAGAATATAGTCACCGACATCAATTTATCTATCGAGCTCAGTGGGTAAAAGGTGCTGACATCGATTGGATTGCTGATGTCGATAGGGGTAGTTGGCCTTTGACAGGTTTTGCAATATTTCTGTGATGGATAGAAGAGTTTCTAGGAATTAGGAGGTTTGTGCAGGGTTGCAGATAGGTGAATAAGGTCTGCCGAAGGGTTGAGGTAGAGGGTAGGTGTGAGAAGAGGATAAGAACAAGAGGAAGGCCTTTCAGCCTTTCCACAAAAGAAGCTAGGTCTCTTAACAGTGTTTAGAAATATCAAATGTAAACTAATTACCAATGTGTTCTAAAATAATGAAATGAGAATCAGAATACTTAGCTCTATTAGATGAAGAACCAGAGGTGTCAGGATGCTTATTCTCATTGTGGCTGATATTGAGGTCCTCATACAGTGTTTCAATCCAATCTCTGGAGTGACTTGTGTAGAGCTTTGATAGCCAAGAGGATGATAGGTGAGTTCTAATTCTTGAGATCAGAGTGTGCACATCAATCTACAAAGAGGCAGGGGGTAGCTCAATGTTAGAGCTAGGCTTATATAACTGACGTCGGCGATCCCACCAGCATCAGCCAAGGGTTGACCGACATCGACAAAGTGAGAAGAGGTAAAAGGGCTATTTTTAACCCTTTTCCCATTTCCCCATCCACCAAGTGCCTTTGCCATTGGAGAACGGTCAAAATATAGGATTATGAGGCACGAGAGTTGGTTAGGAGGTTAGGATGGAGTGAGAATAGGTCATGGGTAGTTAGGATTTAGATGACCTAGTCTCAGGGTGACTCATAGGGTAAGAAATGATCTTAGGGTGAGGTGTCTAGGTGAGGTGTCCAAGGTGAAAGGGGTTCAAGTGTGGGTTAGGAGTATCAATGTGTTAAAAAGGGACCAAGGGGGGTTGACATGATATTGGTGTCTACATTTTCCCCTTTTTGTCTTATTGTTTGTTCTGATGAACTGCAAGACAAAAATAGATGTAAGTTACCCTAGGTATGGGATGAGGTATTCCCCCTCAAAGCAGGAGTTAAGAGAAGGTAATCTAAAATTAGGTACCAATTTGATAGGCAGTAGATGGGTAAGGTGAAGTTAGAGTGTGAACATTGCAATAGCTAAGATTGCGCATATACCACTTCACGTGATAGGCAGGCTAGATTGTCGCAAGCAAGATCGAGGATAACTAAAATCAAAATAATCAGTCCCCAGCTTATTAGTGGTAGCTGATTGAGTTAAATGATCAAATTTGTAGCTCTAATGGTTGAGGAGGACTAAAATCAAACTAACCAGTCCCCAGCTTATTAGTGGTAGTTGATTGGGTTAGATCGATCAAAGCTGTAACTCTAATGGTCATCGTGTTTCAAGTATCTGGGCTAGGAAGTGCTCCTAGAAAACACAAAAATGTCATAGATATTGGGGATCAACTTGGTCAGGATCTGACAATATGTGTGAGAGGCGTGTATAATTTGCTAACTATTTGTGAGGTAGCATATGCAATTAAAACAACCAAGGCAAAGTTGTCTCGAAAGTGGTCATGGTCTAAGGAGATAGTCGTGATCTCTAAGATATTTTATTGAGTTAGGCTGAGATATAAGTGATCTCAAGTGTTTTTTGTTGTGTGTAAGGAGATGTATGTGATCTCTAATGTGCCCCATGAGAAGTCTAGGTGACTTCTACAGTGTCAGGGTTGGTTGTTTGGTCATGATTTTGGGTAGTTTTAGGTCAAATAGTTGGTCCATTAGGTAGACGGATGAATGAATGGCTGAGCTAACCTCAGGAGACCCTATGTCAACTGAGTGCTACCTACATAGCTCCTATTTTAAGGGCCTCAAGTTAATGTAGTTCTCCCAAAGAGGGAGGAAGAGTCAAAGAGGTTGATGGTTGACTTGGTTATGTTAGCATTTCCCATATGTTTGATGGTACATGCTTGAAATGATGAGTGTATGATGATGTTACAACATTTTCCATATTGTGTGAGGGTGTATGCTATAACATAGGTTATGTGGTTTTTCATCCTTAGCAATTTTCCATATTAGTGATGGTGTATGCTAAAAATGAAATGAGTTTATTTATGCTTCAATAGGTTTCCATATTGGTGATGGTATATGCTTGACATTAATTGTGTTTGGTTGTTAGTTTCCAGTGTATTGTTTTCCATAGAAACTAATGTGAATGGGCTATGATAATTTATATAACACAAATTGGTATCTGTATTAAATAAATCATGATGTTATGTTAGTGGGTAGAAAATGTTTTGGTTGTGTTGAGTTGAATGTTAGGTTCATGATGAGATGACAATATGCGAGCATATAATTCTAAGACATTGCATCCTAAAAGATAAACTAGCATGTGATGAATGTGTGTAAAAAGTGAAAAATGCATTGCTCTTTCATTGATAAGGATCATAATGATAGCATAGATAGGGTTGTTGCAAATAAAATCCCCATTCATGCATTACGTTGTTGACCATTGGTTTGTGTTAGAGAAGTACTTGAATCACTTGATGTTAATTGAGCTCAAAATCCCTTGGGTATGTTGAGGTAATAGGTGTGATTATATGATATGTGGAGATAATGTAACCCTTTTTTAGCAGGGATAACTTTGCCCCTTTTATAAGTGACCCTGAGAATGACTATAGGCAAGTCCATGACTTAATAGTTTGTCAGTCAGTTTTTTTTTCTTTTTTTTTGGGTAGACTGATCAATGCAGGAAGTCTACTTGGGGATGTTGGTTTGTTTTGTGGTCATGAGAAGCTGATCAATGTGAGAAGATTTTAAGAGGGTGTTGTTTTGGTAGCAAAATTTGGGCATAGCCATCCTTTGAGGGAATGGTCTATAGTTTTCTTTGTATGTTTTGATAGTGGTCCTTTAAGGGAGCAGTATATTAATTACAACAATAATGTAGTTGTCCTTTAAGGGAGCAGTCTACATTTATAGTTTATGACCTTTTATTAGGCATCTCAGGTTTATGTTGTTTTTGTTGACTAAAATTTTAGTCATAGACTAGGCTATGGAGGTTTAGGGGTCTCCCTTTTATTAGGACAAAGCATTAATAGAAAAGGGGTTAACTAATTTTTGTAAGGAAAAAGGGTTGAAAGGAATAGGAATGAGGATGATGGGGGTTGCTCAAGGGATGAGCTCAAGTTAAACATCAAGTAAATGATTACTTGATTAATAGTAGAATGGTAACAGATGTAAGGCATTAAGGGGCTCAAGTTCTGGCTGGCCTTCGAGAGAAGATAGACAATAAGTTCCTAATCCATACTTGTGTGTTATGATATAAGGTCTAAGCCAATTAAGAGAAAATTTTCCTCATTTGCTTCTTTCCATATTGGTCACATGTTGGTTTATTTAAGGATGAGATCTCTGATTTTGAAATCTTGCTCTTTCAAACTTTTGTTGTAGGCATGCTTGATGCGATGTTGGATGTGAAGTAGGTTAGTATGTTGCTGGCATTTGATACAACGTTGAACATAGTTACTACAGTCTTGGTTAATAATGGGCCAATAATAGCCCAGATGGAGGATGCACTTTGCAACTAAGTTACCACTAAAATGTCCTCCACAAATCCCATCATGGACTTGTTTGATGGCATGAGATGTCTCAGTGGTGGTTAGGCATCGGAGAAGGAGGCCGTTGAAGCCTCGTTTGTAGAGAAGACCCCCTAGCATGGTGTATCGAGCAGTACTCTTAATAAAATCCCACCATCCATTATCAGAGAGGTCAGGGGGAATGATAGAGTAAGTCAAGTAGTCAACAAGTTGTTTATACCAAACATCATGTGGATTAGAAAGGTTAGGGGGAATTGCCCTCGAAGGTGTTGGTTGAGATGTGCCCAAGATAGAAATCTTGGGTTTTGTTGGTAGAGAGGGCTTGACAAATAGATATGTCCAAGGGATAGAAACCTATTCTTTTCCTTTATCCTTTAGGGTTTGGGACTTAGTGACCACATTAATAGTGTTGATTTTGAATAAAGGGGGAGAAGGTGGTAGAGGGACCATAATCTCACGTTGGGATCCTGATTCAAGTGAGGAGGTTTGGGAGGCATGGGATGGTGTCGATAGTTTGTCAAAATGTTAGTCAAGAGAATCCCTAATGAGAAGGGTGTCTTTTTTTAGGTGTTGGCGAATGACAACCTTAAAAGTGCAGCAATTCTCAGTATCATGCCCAAGTGTGCGATGATACCAACAAATTTGAGTGTCGTCGAACCAAGATGGTTTTGATTTGAGAGGTTGATATGGCTTAATAGGTGGGAGAACGATGCTAGATGACTGTAATAATCAGCATAACAACAAAGCATAAGAACCCACTAATGGGTCTGCGCTCTTTGTTGCAATAGGGGTTGACAACTTCTATTTAGGAGTTGTAGGGGGAGTTTTTCATACCACCTTTTTGGTTGATGGTGTGGCCACACGTGTAGATGACACTTTCTTAATGAGAGGTGTCAAATTTTTTGGAGTAAATATATGTTTGATGGGTAGATGGAGTAATGGAGGTAGTTTGTTTTTGTGAGGTGTTGGAATATGGAGCACTCCTATTAAAGTGGAAAGAAGTAGACCCAAGATAGAGGGCAATGGTGAAGGTGGGGGAGTAATTCTCCAACGTGGTTTATCACCCTTATTTAGTATGGTATGAGGACCACTATTGTGTGGGGCAAGGTTCAAATCTACCTTCACTTGTGGGTGAGTGAGGTTTGATATAGGTCAAACACCAAGAGATTTGATCTATTTTGGCATGGTGGATGCCTGCGAGGGTTTGGATTTAGATGTGGAAGGCTGAGCTTCTAATGATTTAGAAGTGGAAGCTCGATCCTCATCAGAGACTTTAGGGTGAATTGTCACAGAAGGATTGACAATATAAGGTGAAGCAGGATGTGTAAGATAAGGAGCCTTAAGTTGTTCCCATAGCGCCTCATGTTCTAGGTTCTTAGAATGGAGAAATCCTAATTTTTTTACCAATTGAGAGAAGGCTTTAGATGACATTGCGCAAGGCTTTACAGTCGATCTTTTGGAGGATTTGGACGGTTGCGAGAGTGGAAATGTGTTGGATGTAGTGATCTTGGGCCAAAGGCAAGAAAGAACCATTACCGGATCTTCCTCAGCCAAAGTGGGTGAGGTGATGAATTCTTCTCTTGGTGGAGAATGGATTGGAGAGTTTGGTTCTTCAAGCAGATAAAGTGCAGGGATGATCATGCCTTCCATGTGTGCTCTAAGAGCATGAAAAGTATGATCCTCCATTGGTGATAAGAAGGATAAGGGTGGGGCCACTAGCATTGGTGCTGTCAAAGCATCCTCTAATATGGGAGAGGTCAAAGTAAACTCTCCTACGTGTGAAATGGGTGTGGATGGAGGACTATCCTCCATCAGTGGAGGACAAATAGGAGAGGAAGGCTCCTCTAAAGGGTGAAGTAGAGGAGTGATGGCCCCTTCTACATGAGGGCATGGGATATGAATGGTAACTTCTTCCAATGGTAGAAGAAGAGGAAAGGTGGGGGCAAGAGGAATAGGTAATACAAGATCTTCACGAGGTAGAAGAATGGGTAGAGGAGGTGTTTGATGTCATGGGGGTGACATGGGTGAAACAGGTTCATCCACACATGGAAGAAGATGAAGCAAAGGGAGTTCTTCATTGCGTGGAGGTGGTATGGGTAAAATAGGCTCTTCTACCCGTGTTGGAGAAATGGATTGACTAACCTCTTCAAATTGTGGCAAGAGGTTAGATAGGAATGAAAGGAAAGACCATGCTGACTGTGCATATGTTGCATTCTTGAGGGTCATCAGCCATGGTCTGAACATTGTTCTGACTTGGGGGATGGTTAGGAAATGGTTACTTAAAGACATCCATGTTTTGGTTGGCCAACACATTAGGGTTATCCAAAACAAGGTCCCCTTTGTCTAACATGTCTTGAACAACATTTTTGAGGGTTTTGCAATTGTTTGTGTCATGACCCTTGACACGGTGATAGTTACAAATGTCATTTTCCTTATACCATGCAGGGATGGCTCGTGAGGGGTCAAATTAGATAGGTCAAATTTGAGGGAGGTTAAGGACTCCCTACTTTACTAGTTTATCCAATACAGAAGTGTATGATTCTCTTATTGGAGTGTATTGACGCTGTACATACCTTTGTTGGAATTGTCTTGTGATGTTTTGTGAAGTGGAGGGCTCAGATTGGTTAGTTGTAGTAGAGATGGTGATCTAAGGACCATAGCATTCACTGATCCCTTGGATTTGGAGTGGGAAGAAGAGGGTTTGGAAGAAGAAGGGTCATTAGATTTTGCATTGGTATTTTTGCTATGCAATTTGACCTTGTCTTCTTCAACTGCACAGAGTTCAAGCTTTTGGGCCATAGTGAAAGCTTCATCAAATGTGTGGAAAGTTTGAACCCACAAAGTGGATGAGATGTGCTTGGCACATGCTCTTGAAAAGAGCTCAATGAGCTTAGGTTGAGGTAGTGAAAAGGAGAGTTGTTTGATCAAACCTCTCTAATGGGCGATGAAGTCAGCTATTGACTCATCCTCAAATTGTCTAATAGAATAAAGGTATGTGATGGAGACCTTTTTGGTGATGTTGATTGAGAAATCATCGAGGAATAGCTGAGTGAGTTGAGTGAAGGTGAAGAGAGAATGACTGGTAATGGAGCTATACCAGTCAAGGGCAGTGCCAAAAAGTGGCATAGGGAATGTGCGAAGTAATAATGCATCATCATGCACTATGAGGTAACAAGCATGTCTAAACGCTCACAGATGTTGTTGTGGGTCCTCTTTACTCTGAAAGCAAGTAAATTTTGGGAGTTCCCACTAGATAGGGTATGGTCAAATAGGAACTAAAGGGTGGATAGGTTCATTTTAGATTTGTTCATAAGAAAGAACACTCTTTGAACCTAAAATAGATGTCTCAAGGTTAGACATCTTATCCATCAACATCTTAATTAGATCGGTAGATGGATTGGCATGAGGGGCACTCCCTAAGTTATAGGGTACTTGGAAGGCATTGGGAGGGGTGTATGATGTACTTGGTTGCATTTGTGTAGGTGTAACATACTGATAGTTCGTCAGAGGGGCCAATGTTGAGGCCAAGGGGGCTTGTGATGCAAAGTTGGAGGGCACAACTTGACTAGATGCCGCCAAGGGTGGTTGAATGGTGGTGACACTAGTTAAAGGATAGGTGGTCACTCTTGTATTTATATGTGTAAGAGTGGGTGGGATAGAGACAATCAAGTTCTGGAAAGGTGTTGAACTTGGTTGAATTGTTTGTGGTTGAGGGGGTATGGAAACCCCAATGGAGGTAGGACCATAAAGGATAAAAGGGGAGGCCAAATCTTGAACATTGGCCATGGTTGGGTTACTAGTCAAAGCAATGGCTTGAGTGACCATAGGTTGGGTAGTGGATGCTATTGATATCATTACCGCTTCAGCCAAAGAAGTTGGTATCCCATTAATAGGGTTACCTGAATGATCTCGTGTTTGGCTTCTAGTGAGATAATGTTGGAAAGTGTTGACATTGTGGTCAAGGAATATCTAAAATTCTTGATCCCCTTCGGTAACAATAGGAGGTTGATCAGTGGGGGTAGGTTGGATAGGAGTACACTCAGTGTCTGAAGTATACTCCATTAGATGACTTGGCATGAAGGGTGAAGGTGGGAGTGGCTGTCGACTTGCATGGTCAACAAGAGATTTGGCTTGATTGCGTGTCAAAACCATTCAAGGCAAAATGGGTTTAGGTTCCAAAAATTGTGTGTTTTAGTTTTAGAAAACTAGAATTTGTGTTTAATAGCAAGAAAGTTAGGTTTTAAGCTTGTTGTTTGGAAAGAGAATTTATTGACAGTGACCAATGTCGGTTGTTGAACCGATATTCATTAGAAAATGTTGTCGATGTCGGTGGAGAAACCGATGTCAATTTCTATGTAATTCCAGAAACATAGAAGATTGATAGTTTTTGGATGAAGAAGATATTCTGAGTTGTTTTTGGACTTCAAAATGGTATGACGTTACCAGCTCAAACACTCAGATAAAAAATAGCAAAATAGATGAATAGGCAAGCAACCTCTAAAATGTTAGATTCCTCAGAATAAGTTTTAAAGTCATGGTGGCTTATGCCTTAAGAGAGTATGTTGGGAGTTGGGCTTGTAGAACAAGGCCTAGAGAGGAAGTTTATGGCTGGTTTCAGGTTGTGTTATGGTGCTCAAAGATCTGTGTTAGGGTTAGTATGTGGCCTGGTGTTGGGGCTTGCTCCCTTCACTTCACAAAACCAGAGCTGAGTTGGGCCACTTAGCCAAAATATACTTTGCCTATAGTTTATACTCTGTCAGAGAGTAGAGTGGGTCCTCCTCTTGGTAGTGAAGTCTAAGTAGGATCACCAAGTGGGGTAAGGTATTCGCTAGGTGATGAAATCCTAGACCGGCCTTGTCTCAAGTAAGTTGATGTGTTTAATTTGAAATGATTGTAATTTGGTTGTGTAACATTTGTGCACTATGATTTATTCATAGTGCTTTAATTACTAAGTGGGCTAAGTATGCATTCAAGCAAGAATGAAATGCAGTTGTTTTTAACCCAAATCAAAATATGTTATTCAAATGCAAATGAATGGAGAAGAGGTTAAGAGTATGAGTTTTTCACTACTCTATGATGCATGCAAGAGATAATAAGAAGAAAAAGAGATGATCTTTTTAACTTCTACTAATGATTTCTTTTTGAAACAAAAAGAAAGTAGAGGGGATGGAAGAAGAGAATATTTTCCCAATGCATCTATATGAAAATTTGATTTTTAAAAGAAGAAGAATGAACCCAAGGAAAACTCTAGGGTCCCACCAGGCATGCCAGAATGTTTCTCTAAGTTTTTTACTATTTACATTCAAAAGAAAGAAGAAACTAAGGTTAAGGGTTGTGGGTTTGACGTTACTCGAATTAAGTGTGCACCGTATCCAAGCATTGTGGGAGCTCCTCTTTGGCTGTGGAGGAAACACCTGCAATAAGACAAAAAATTGAATAAGGAAAATGTTAGAGGAGGATATGGTAGACTGCCAAGCTACGCGCTTGGTCTCAAAAGCGTAAAGCTCCTTGAGGGATGACATTCCACTATTTAAAGAAAAGAGTGTTGTATAAAAAGAAATGATAAAAGACTTAGAAAGAGAAAAAGAGATAGCGCATAGCTATTCTCTACAGTCTCAGAATGTTACAAAATGTTGGATGAAGGTTTTGTCTAGTCTATGGGCTGTTTGGATAGGTTTTTTGGTTTGTTAGTCCAGAATACAGTCGCTGACATCGGTTTGTCTGCTGAGGTCAGTGGATAAAAGGTGCCAACGTCGGTTGGATTGCCGATGTCAGTAGGGGTAGTTGGCCTTGGATGGGTTTTGGAATATTTTTTTGATGGACAAAAGAGTTTCTAGGAATTAGGAGGTTTGTGTAGGGTTGCAGGCAGGTGAATAAGGTCTACAAAAGGGTTGAGGTAGAGGGTAGGTGTGAGAAGAGGATAAGAATAAGAGGAAGGCCTTTCAGCCTCTCCACAGAAGAAGTTGGGTTTCTAAATAGTGTTTAGAAATATCAAATGGAAACTAATTACCAATGTGTTCTAAAATACTAAAATGAGAAGTATAATACTTAGCTCTATTAGATGAAGAACTAGAGGTGTCAAGATGCTTATTCCCATTGTGGCTGATGTTGAGGTCCTTGTACAGTGTTTCAATCCAATCTCTAGAGTGACTTATGCAGAGCTTTGGTAGCCAAGAGGATGATAGATGAGTTCTGATGCTTGAGATCAGAGTGTGCATTTCAATCTACAAAGAGGTGGGGGGCAGCTCAATGTTAGAGCTAGGCTTATGTAACCGACGTCGGCGATCTCGCCAGCATCAGCCGAGGGTTGACCGACGTCGATAGAGTGAGAAGAGGTAAAAGGGCTACTTTTAGCCCTTTGCCCATTTCCCCATCTGCCAAGTGCCTTTGCCATTGGAGAACAATCAAACTACAAGATTATGAGGCATGAGAGTTGGTTAGGAGGTTAGGATAGAGTGAGAATAGGTCATGGGTAGTTAGGATTTAGATGACCTAGTCTCAGGGTGACTCATAGGGTAAGAAATGGTCTTAGGGTGAGGTGTCTAGGTGAGGTGTCCAAGGTGAAAGGGGTTCAAGTGTGGGTTAGGAGTATCAATGTGTTAGAAAGGGACCAAGGGGGGTTGACATGATATTGGTGTCTACAACTACCCTTAACCATCTTTGTATCTCTCAAGAGTGTATTACCCATGCTTATAACAAGCACCTAAAACAATAGGAATTTAATATCAGAGATCTTATCCTAAAAAAAAACCAACACATGACCAAGATGGAGAAGAGTAAATGAGGCAAGTTTGATTTCAATTGGTTTGGAACCTACATCATTACCCATAAGTATGGATCAAGATCTTATTGTTTGTCCTTTCTTGAAGTAAAACTAGAACTTGAGCCTCTCAATGCTTTGCATTTGCAACAATTTTTTTGTTAAAGAAGGATCAATATCGCCTAATTTTCTAACTTACACTCATCCCTTGATCATGAGATTTTAACCTTCACCCACCTTCCTCCTCCCCTTTTGAGGACAATTAATTAAAACATATAACAATGTGATTAATCATCACAGTCATGGCCTAATCTTAAATATGGGTACCATGGCTTTACCCATAGCATGGTTCTCATCGATGCTTTTCATCTCTAAAAAGATGTAATCACATGGTCATTGTCTCTCAAAACCATACCCTTTCACATATCATTAACATTATTGTGTAAAGTTTTTCCCTCATAAAGGTAAACCTTTGAATATAATTAGATTGGTCCATGCCTAAACACATTTCATCTTGTAACAGTTACTTGGGTCAATATCTTAAGCATTTTAGACTACTCCCTCAAAGGATAGCTACCCAAAAACAAAATAAAAATTTCCAAATGTAAAGTAGACTTCTCCCTTGAAGGACAACTATCAAGATCATCAAACAAAGCCAATAAGATTAGACCACTCTCTTGAATGATGGCTAAGTTCAATTTTTCAAAAGCAGAACAATTTCTTGGAAGCTTCCCAAATTATTCAACTTACCATATACATAAATAAAGCATAAGACCCACTATCACAACAAATTCTAAAGCCACAATTAGCTCTTCAGCAACATAATAAATTGGAAGCCATAATCGGCTTCCACATGTAGACTTCCCACATTGATCAGTCTATATCTAACATACAACATAGACTTGTCTATTACCTTTCTTAGGTCACCTATAGAAGGGGTAAAATAATTCACATGTGGTTATCATACATATCACCCTAATATTACCCTTGACACCACCCATCTTCCCTTTAGAATATATGTAAATCAAGAGATATAGAGCCTAATTGACACCCTATTATCAAGAAACCTTTTCTCATTGACTAATGATTACTTATGCATAGTGTTTGAGGGGATTATATTCATTAAGTTGATCCCACTTTGGGTCTATTTTTAGTCCTTGTCAAAAACAAAGTATTGTGCCCTGTTCTTAATGTGCTTTATTGGTGTTTTCCTCATGAATTTTACCATCCAATTTTGTAACAATAATAATCATTATTTTTACATTCAGTGAGATTATACCAACCACAACCATACCAATAATAACCATAACCATAAAATTTATAAGTATCCACACAACCTTAATCATGATACCATTCGACCAATGACATCTAACACATTTTATACATAACAATTTGTGAAATATTTTATTTAGTGTATGAATAATTTCACAACACATACTACATAGTCATTAGATTACACATGGCCTAAAGCACATGCTAACATTGACATACCTTATGAAGAAGGCATCATTTATTTAAGAAAGTTCGCCTCATGAGCTAGATGGTAGCATTAGTACGGGATAAGGGGATGGAACTCTATTCATTGTCATTATTGTTTTTGATGATGAATGTGGTCAAAGATGGTATTCTTAGTGCATGGAGGGACATACACCATCATTTGTAATGGAAATTTGAATGACGATTGTGTGAAGGTAGATCTGCTCATATGAAGAACATGATCTGATCCTAGTAATAATCCTTGTCATGATTATTTAAATAGAATACCTGCTCACTCTTCCTCACTAACTTGGTTCTCCATTATTTTGACTAAAAATGTCACATGATGTCATTGATTCCCTTGAACAATCTTCCCACTATAAATGGTCATCTCTACCTACCTTTTCACATGGACACACCACCCATGATATGATTGGTCATCTTGATAAAGCCAATATGCACCATCATGATATCTTTTTGTTACTCTTATCATCTGATGTCTTTCCTTGCTTTGTCATCTCATGACCCTTGTAGGCCTAGTGGTCATTTGTGTCATTATCACTTTTGGCCTAGTTGACATAAATTAGCTTCTAACCATGGGATATTGTAATGATCATGCCTTCAAAAATACCACTATTGTTGGTGGTGGTAACTCCCAAATCCTTGTCATTATAGAAACTCTTCTATCAGAGGTAGGCCACCATGAATTTACATCAATACATTCACCTTCTTATCCCCTCTACCCTCCCCTTACTACCAACCCATTGTCATAAGATCTAAATGTCAGACCCTAACCATTGATAGTATCTGATCCAACATGGTAGTCTTTTCTTTTATGCCAATTGAATGTTCATTCATAGTAAGGGAATCACTACCTTCTCCTAGCCATGTAGCTTCTTGTTGGTTAGGTCTAAACTAGAAAAACCAATAAGTCATTAGTTCCACAAAATTAGAATAGAGGATGCAAACATGGCCATCATTTGTATAGCCAACCCATGTAGCTCTTGGGTTAGGCAAGGTCCATCCTCTATCACTCACCATGCTACTAACTTCCTTACTTGTATAATCTACTAGACCATCAAATAAATTCTTTATAGTTTGTCACTTGGCTACCACCCTTAAAACTTAGCTTGTAGTGGCGATGAACCTTGGCCAAAGTTACTCTATAGATATAGATAGACCCCCACCTCTTAAAAATTGGCTTATAGTGATCGACACTATCTCTAAACTCTTACCCTCACATAATTTTAGAAGGTATAACCTCCTAACAAAGGCACATTTGCTTTGGATTATCTCCATTGATGATCATTTATGGTACTTAGCATTGTGTTCCCTTCTGATTTATCCTACCTTGCCCATCTGTATCTCTAATCGTACTAAATGTGAGATCATTATGGTAACTATTTAATGATCTACACCATTCACTTTCATCGACACCTTCACCAAAACCCAAAACTATTGATTAACAAAGCCTTTTTCCTAAACCCAAACCAACCCATGTGGTCCATCAAATTGGGGCAGCCAATTTGAACACCACTCACCCAAACCATGTTGAACTACATTGTCCTAATGTCCATAGACTATGTAGGCATTGATTCACTTTTAAGGGCAGCTCAGCCACTAATAACTAATTCTCATCTCCTTTTTCTTCTCACTCATTTCCATCACTAACAGTGCCATCTTGCTTAGGGCATCCTACATCAAGGAAGATTTTAATTTTTTCTTCAAAATCCTTATGTTTTAACACCATCTAATACATCCTCTTCAGTTATTCCCCCATTATTAGGAGAACTACATCAGCCTGAGGTCTTTTTAGACTATGTAGGCAGTGCTCAGTTATTGAAGTCAACTCAACTACATCCTTTATTTGATTTTCTCTTCTCACCTAAAATCTTTTCCTCCACTTCTCTACCTATACCCTTACCACATCCCTTCCTTCATCTTTTCAATCTCTTTTAACCACTTTTTTAGCTTGTTAATCTCTTTTAACATAAGGGTTGATAGCCTTCCTCATTGGCCCCTCTTTTCTCCCATAAAACTACCACCTACTCTGCCTCACTAGCCTCCGCATCACCTTTCTTTGTGCATACATCATAGCTCACTCCCTCACCCACTTCTCATGTTTTTGGTCTCTCTCTCCATTTATTACCAACCTTGTCCTTTATCTCCTTCAAATTATTTCACTGCCCTCATCATCTCCCTTCACCCTTGGCTAATTATCATACCTTCTTTATCACTCTCTTTTCCTCACCAATTCCCCATCATATTGTGCATCTTGTAAGGTTTTTTGTTTCTTCTATAGCTATACTTTTTCTTTACATGTACCACCAATATCTACCATTTTTCCCATCATACCCATTTTCCATTCTTCTTTTTTGCTTTTTTCCATCTTTTCATCCTTTTTGTATTCTTTTTTTCTCCACAACTAGTTTCTCCTTAGGTATTTATCTTTAAAAAGCCTTCCATAATTGCCTCTTTTATTCTTCTCAATTCTTGTATTTTGCCTTTTATGTCCCCCTTTTCCTCTTTCCATCTTGATACTCACTTATCTTTTGCATTTATGTGAGTATCCTTACTTTATATCCCTGCTTCAATTCTTCCTTTTTCATATTATCATCCTGATCTTCATCCTTTATCTTCATCTCATTTCCTTTCATTATTTTCCACCATCCTCTCCCTTTTCTCCATTTCCTTTCATTTTTATCATCTTGAGGACATTCCTTGTTCTTCTTGACCTTTTTTTTCCTCTGATATGACCATGCTTGGATCCTTCCATCCTTCTCCACCTTCATCTTTATCTGTGACATTGTTATTTTCTCTGCTTATTTCTTCATCCATCTCTTAGTCTGCCTTCACCTTATCCCTTGTTGAAACTACTTTATTCTCTCCCATTTGCACTCCACCTTCTCAATCATTAGAGTTTGGTCACCATTTAAACTGATTTTGTATGCATCTCATTGTCTACTTCCTCATGTCCTCCATGCCCTTGCATTAATGCATGAAATCTGGTCATGTTCATAAATTTTGGTGCATCCCTTTCTTTATTTAATACCTCTCTGTGTTGCACTTAGATCTTCTTTTTTGTACCTCTTCAAGTAATCCATTCACCCTATCTATTACCTTTCTCCCTTTTAAACCATTTGCCCACTTTAAACATGCTATGGCCTCAAAAGTCCTTCACTTGACTTTGGTTTATTATGAGATATATACCAATCCTACAACTTTATGACATAATTGGTTAGGATCATGGGCTCATATGATCAAACAACAAACTTGAGCATCACTAAGCCATCAGGAGGAAGATTCCTTTCCCACCCCCTCTAGTCTTTCCTATTTTAAACCCCTTTCACTCTAACCTTCGAAGATGTTAGAATCAAAAATAAAACCACCTTCAAATGGAAGATTTAGGATACCCACATGGGTATGATAGCTACACCCTCTCACATGTCCTAACCTTTCAACCAATAATTTTCCTTGATTATCCCTTTTTGACTACATCTTTTTATGCCTTGAAATAGCTTTACTCTTTAATCACAATCCATAACCTGCTTCCTCATTTAATTAATGTTATTATTATTCACCTCACTCTATATTCCAAAATCTCATAGCATCTTTCTCTAAATTCCCTTAAAACTCAACACTTACTTATTTTGGGGCCCCCATGACTCAAGGGTCAAGGTTTCAAATCTTCACCACTTCTTGTTTACCCACTCTACTTCTTTGCTTCCCTAAATTATTGAATCATACCCTTCCATAGCCTGTTAATGACATTGTTGTGAAGTGTGCACAATATCACCTCATTTAGATGGTGATAAAAGAACCCATTAGATCACCAAAATAATTTGAGTAGTGCCAAATTTTCTAAATCTTAGTAAAGCATATTTTTCCTTTTTTTAAAATGGTGACAAAAATTTCATTCTTGAACCTACTTATCCATGACTATAGATTTCTTTTACATAGTTGATGCAATTATCTAATTGTATCCTATGTAATCTCATCCACCATTTATACCAAACCAATCAAAAACCTATTTGATATCCATATTTCCCACCCTTTGAAGCTTCCCTTTCTCTAATGTCCTTCACCCAAACTTAACTACATGATATCAAATTGGGGCAACTAAGTTAACCAACACTCTTCACCTCAACAAGAACTAAATTTGGCCTAATGTTATTTTTGGATTCCTATCCATTGAACTATGTAGGTAGTGTAAACTTGACACATGCATTTGGAGTCAGTTTAGCCACCCATACCCAATTTACCCTTGCTTTCACCATGCCCACCGTGATGTTGGTTGCTTTTGACCCAGAACATTGGTGTGTTTTACAATAACTTTTGATCATAATGACCAACCTTGAAATGTTGAAAATTTAAACATTTTCACCACCTCATGCATGACTTAATCAATTGTGTTATTTTACAGGAGCAATTCCTACCCTGGATACTTGTGACCAATACTGAACTTGTCTAGATGACTTGATAGGCCTAACTCTATCAGTTATGACCAATGTTATGGACTAGTTATCCTTATCATGTGTCCTCATAGGATAGACTTTATTTTTACCAATATGGAAACTTTAGTCTCTTCACAATCTTGACTATTGTGATTAGACACATTTTGTGAACCCTTTAACATTTCACATGACCAACTACCTTGTGGCACCACCTAGTGCCTCCCCACCAACTACTTGTCAAACCTACACATGATTCATAATTCTCTCATCAACTATTGGTTTGAGGGGGAATACCTCCCCCATACTAAAAGCACCATGACCTTCAACCAAATGATTCATTTTTGTTTTGTAGCTTGTTAATTCAAAGCCGCATAACAAAAAAGGGTAAAATGTAGACACTAGGAAACTGCACACTTGTAATTTTCAATGACTAAATGCCTCAGAACCCCCTTAAAGACCCACTCAACCTTCTTAACCCTTAACAAACCCATCTTAACCTAACTAAATAACTATTCTCCTAGTCACATAATACTATTCAAAAGTACTATTCACTATCACTATTCACTGTGGGACCCACTATCACTATTCATGATGACATGATAAGTGGCATGGAATGTGACATGGAAAGTGGCATGGGATGTGACATGGAAGGTGATTTGAGAGGTGATATGACAAGTGACATTGCTTAGAAGTGATGTGGCTTTATGTGGGATATCATACCCCACCTAGGACCCTTCCCAAAGTGCTTGATGACCTCATTTAAGAATCACAATGTCCCCCCTTGAAATATGGAAAATTTACCCTAAATTGACCATTATCAAACATGTATTTTACTTTAAATTAACCTCCAAAATAAGATACCTACGTCTTTAAGACAAAGGGCACCCATTTTTGACTTTTTAACCTAAATGGGATACTCACCAACCCAAATAGGAATCCCCACCCACCTCATTTTGAATAAATCATCCAACACATATTAAATGGTGCTATACATCTATTATTCCTCTTTTGGCATGAATCTTCACAACATATGATATAAAATCCATCCCCCCACCTTTCCTTCACCCAAGGTTAAGTTAGAAAGTTGAAAGTTAGTTTTTTGGTTGTTAACATTTTGTTTCAGGTTTGGAGGCATCATCAAGGAGGTTATCATCCTGATAAGAAAGAGCAAAAGCATTGGATATCTGACAAATTTTTGTAAAAATTTCTTCAACGACATCAACACCAACATCTTCATCAACATTCTTCTTCAAGCTTAGAAGGTAACCTTGGTTTTATTTGTTTCACTTTAATTTATTATCCCTCTTGGCCTATTATTTCTTGACTTCCAAACCCACCCTTTGGCCTTATTCTTCTCTTGGAATCCATATATTTTCCCCTTAGCCTCTTCATTTTCCTTTCCTCTTTATCCATTTACCTCTTTTCCCATTTCCCTCTTTACCATCTTCACTCTCTTTATCCCCTTACCCTTTTAACACCTTAATCATTTGCTGCATTATCCTTTTCAACCTTCACCCCTTAAAAATTTTCCATATAAACTATTTTAAAACCCTAAACACATCACTCTTTTTACCCTTTCCATTCCATCAAACCAAAAACCAAAACCTTGCTTCTAACTAATTTTCAGCAATTTTAATTATTCATACTATTTTCTTTAGTTTAATCATCTTAGCAAATAATTTAGTTTTAATTAATTAAATTTAGGTTATTTTATATATTTAATTTCAGTTTAATATTTTAAATACATGTTTCCTTTATTTTTATCTATCAAACTTAAATGTTAAAAGAAGGTGGATTGACAACCCCTTGGAAGCTTTTGCTTCTAGGGTCTAGCTTACACTAGACAATCCACCCATCTTCTTGTCTAAAAAACAAGTCTATTTTAGTGTTTTATTATATTTAGGTAATACTAAAAATATAAAGAGGAGTTATCACAAGGTATAGATTCAACACGTGTGAATTCAATAAGTATTTTTCTACACACCCCTTTATCATTAGTTTCTTTCTTCCAAAACTAAGAAAAAAATAGAGAGAAATAGTAGGAAGAGTGAAAGGGAAAATGCAGAGAGGTCTAAGATAAGTAAAGTGATATAAGGAGAATGAAATAGTGTAAAAATTGTTTTTTTGAACCTTCAAGTTCAAGAAAGAAGGAAACAAATGCATCAGACCCTATTTAAACCCTGTATAATCTTGAGTGCATGTACAGACTTGTTGGGTAGATAGTCAAGAGATGAAGACTAATTAAAGTGAAGTTAACACTTGGAATCACTGAGAATATGGTGAGGGAAACATACATTTTTCTACATGAGAGGATGATACTTATCAAGATAACATAATATACCATGTTTAGTCTCAAATAGGCCAAGTGCATACTAGGCAGTCTTGAAGAGAGTAGAGATAGTCAATTGAAAATATGATAGTTAGGTGATTTGGAGTTGGGATATAAATTTTATAACATTTAATATATGTTTAAAAACACATACAAACATTCCATGAAGTCTCAAATTATTGACAAAGAGAGTAAATGAAGAATATAGTGAACTAGGGTATGACAGTTAGTTTAGTTTATAAAACCCTATGCCTAGAATATTGAGATGTAATAGAGGTTTGATGAAAGAAGGAAGTTGGATATAAATTGGAAGATGTTAGGTGAGATTTAATATACCTCTTTAGGTCATTATAATATCAAACCAAACTCAATAAAATCTCTTATAGACTGTAATCTTGCTTAGACCTTTCATAATGCCTAGTTTCAACCTGAGAGGCTAATTTCTCTTGCTTGGTATGGATCACACATGATGCATGGGACCATAAGATATTAGTATAAGTTGTATACCCTAAAAAAATTCAAGTTTTTGTAATTTTTTAATGGTGTCTTTCCCTAAATTTTATGAACAATTGTTAAGAGTTCAAACTACTTTCAAGCTACCTAAGAGAGCTAAAACAACACAATGAGAGACAAATGAAATTATACACCTATATATGGATGATATAGACTTAAAAATTACCCATAACATATTAAAAACTCTCATAAGAATAATCCCATGCAATTGGATTATACAAAACCATATGAAATATGGCTAAAATGACTATTATTTGCTATTTTAGAGGTCCATATAGTGAGTTGCAAATTCAAATTTGAAATGAAGGCATGGGATGATGTTTAATAACTAAATAACACAATTTTTTGGGATGTTTCATGTGTGGGTATCTTATATATTTAACTCTCTTGGTAGGGAGGCCTAATTGAATCCTGGTTAAGAAAGAGAAAGGGCAAAAGGGACATCTCCACTCACTCTTAGATCATGAAATTGAACTTGGATCTATAAATACATATTAGGCACTATAATATACCATTATATTCTCAAAATAATTTATAATTTTATATACAAAAGGAGGTTTTTACTAAAAATAGATACAAGTGAAAAAACCTATTTGGGGATTTTGGTAGAAAACAACTTGTTGGGGCTAGTTTGAGGCATAAAAATGATTTTTTTTAGGTCTAATATGGTATTAATATAACATACATGAATTTTAGATGAGCTAAAGTAATTAAAACCAAGTTTTGACACTTGTGTGTAAAATAGGCCTAAAGAGATGAAGAGTTATCTAGACACCTTGCAAGAGAAATAATGTATCAAGGAGAACCTATTGGGGTCAGTTGAGAGGTATCAAGAGTAGAGAAAATAAGTATAAAAAACTAATCTAGTCACCAATAATTACACTTATCCTTTAACATGTCAAGAAGAAGAGAAGTTTCAAGAAGCTAGTCAAGGTGTCAAACAAGATTTTCAAATCCCATGCCACTTGGAGAGTTGGAGAATTTGTAGAAGAACTACACATGGATTTGAAAACCTATTGATATAGTTACCTAACTCCTCTTCTTATTGTAATTTACATTTACAATTATTTACCTTCTTTCTCCTACACCCATCTTCTTTTCTCTCTCACTTTCTCTATATATTGAGCCACTTTTGGCTAAGTTTGTATCCTCCACATAGGTATGACAAAGCCTTATACATTTGTATGCCTTTTATAAATGATAATAAATTGGTTTACCTCCTCTTGGGACTATACTTAGTGTGAATATGAGAACATTTAATCTTGTCAATTGAATTGACTCGTCTTTCTTGGAATGTTGTCCCTTTTTAACACCTAGATGCAGTTTGAAAGCTTATTTTATAGGTTGTGTGAAATATATGAGTGTGGTTCAAGAGTTGAGTGAGTTTGTCTATATTATAGTGTTATTAAATACCTCTTGGTTATTCCTCTTAGCTTAGTCAACCATCATAAACTTCACATTGAAGCACTCATGTGAAAGATTCATATTAAGATTAGTGAATGTAAGGTTATTTTTCTTGATTTACAAGTGTACATATAGCTAGTTGGTAGTGGTCAAAACATATTTGGTAAATCACCTCATTATATTATATTTCTTTCCTTTTTCTTAGGGTTAAAATTTTGGTCATAACATTTCTAGAATGCTCGATGGGATAAATGTTCAAAGTTATGTAAGAATTTTTGGTGTGTTCTTCTACTTATCAGCCTTTGTAGGCACTCGACCAAACACCAATAGAAAATTTGAATGCAATCAACTAGTTCTATTAGCCTAAGGACTTATTTTTAATATTATTTGATATTATATTATGTTCTCCTTTGACTCATGAAGTTGGGATGGTTGTGTATGAAGAGAACCTTACTATACACCTCATTTTCAACCTTGTCATGACTCATACCAACCATATAGCCTTATTTATCAACTTAGTTATGACGTGAACTATGTGATTAAATAGAATTATCAATATTTTTAGCCTCATTATGAGTCATATCAGTCCTATGGTCAACCTATTTTTCCTCTACATTACCATGATGTTGCATATGAGCAACCTTCTCAAGCTTAAGATGTCTCTAGCTATCCCTCAAACCAATCCATTTCAAGTGTGAATCAAACTCTCTTAGTCTATGATAAATACATGTTATACATTTATAATAAAAGATAACATGATCAAGATATTCTTATCCATCTCATTATTTACATGAATGAATCATTACAACTATTGAAAGGAGAATGGACACCTATTGAGAGAGAAAATTGGCAAAGCCTCTCAAGTGAAATGGTGGATGTAAATGGTCTCATTAAAAGCATAGAAGATATGTTGAAAGTTCATGAAGGATTATAGGTATAATTTAATAATCTTTATATGTCTTCTTATACTCTATCTTATCTCTCATTCATGCCATCCATTCTTCCCCAAGAGACCTTTCCAGGTCAATCTCTAATTGTTCCATGTGTTCCTCAAACCTTCCCTTCTTATAATTCAATCCAAAAGAGTATAAAAAAATAAAAGGATATTATTTTAGAATAACTTATTGATTCAATCAAACATCCCACTTCTCTTCCTAAAGGAACTCCCAAAGAGTCTTCTGAAATTCCAAGCTGGAATCAAGTAGTAAAGTCTTGGAGTGGGCAAGGTGAAATATGTATAGATTATGGAGTTGAAGGGAAAGAAAAATTTGAACCTATGAAAGTCTCTCCCACCACTCCTAAATAGATATATTATACTCTATATCAACCTTATTATGATAATTATCCTCATGATGGCACTAATCAACTTCAAGAAAATCTATTTCAAGAGGACATAGATAGGAAAATCATAGAGTTAGAGCTGAAGATAAAATGAATTAAAGATAACTAAGATCAAGAGATGGAAGACAAAGAAAAATTTGTGCCTAATCAAGCCCTATTTATCTCTCCGAAATAACCTATAGCTTTTATATCTTGGAGGTCTATCCAAGAGTGTATTTAAAATAATAATGAGATTCTAATTAAGAAGGTGGAAGATTAGCTTGTAGTTGTTTAAGAGCCTCAAGAAGGCTATGAAGAAAATGAATTTCTTATTGAAGAATATGTTCCTTACATTGCTCAATTTAACTTTATATCTCGTCAAGAGTTCCTAAAAAAACCCTCCATTTCTATGCCCATTCATGATCCATCCACCATACCTCATGTTTCCTCTCCAACTCATGAACTTGACTGTCACCCTCCCACCATCTCCCTTCATGAGGAAGAACTTGTCCTATGAGAAACAAGTGAAAAAGACTATGTTGTAGTTGTTAGTGAGATTTAAAAGGGCCATGATGAAGATCAATCAAGTGAGGATAATTAATAAATATCCATTGGTGATCCACTTAGAGAGGAAACACACAAATCAATCTTTAGGAATGAGCATGAAGAGGTCAAAGGAGTGGAGCAAGCTGAAGAGGTTACTTTTGTTATTTTTATTCAAAATGATGATCAAGAAGATGATGAAGACTTATTTTCAATCCTAGGATCAGGTTAAACTCCTATTCAAGGAGGCTATAGTCTAGACAAGAGTGAATAAGACATATTTGGTAAGCAAGTGAACATCCAAGGAAGAAGTAGCCTGTTAAGTGTGCCAATTTAAGAGGCATATACACTCCATGATGATATATTTGAGGTCATTAAAATGGGATATCATCTCTTCAATCAATTTAAATATTCTTACACACTCTTGAAGGACAAGGCATATTTTTATTGTCCTTAATTTACCAAAAAGTAAGAGGTTGTTCCTATTGGATCCATTCTTACAATTGAATCACAAGATTCAATTCAATTCATGCAATTGGATATGCCAACTTATAAGGAGTTTGAATAAGGCATATTATTTGAAGATGATGATGTAAATTTTATTTCAAAACTTGATGAGGTTACAAGTGAAGAGAAGAATAATGAGGCCCCTCAATAGGCCATGGTGATCTAAGAAGCATGCTTAGATGAAGTATCACTTGTTAAGGTTGCAGCTAAAGAGTATCATGTGAAATATCTTGGGTCATATGATGAGTTCATCTTCATAGGAGATCGGTTTACTATTGAAGATCTACTTGAGAGTATGATGAAAGGAGTGGCATTCAATAAGGGGATGAAGGAAGTAAGTAATAAGCCCAATAAAAAGAAGATTGTTTCATGACATTTTTCACTTCATGGAGTAAGAGATGGTACAATATTCCCCTTTGATCTAGGAAGAAGAAGTTATATTTAGGTTAGTTGTGCATAGCTAGTTATTTTTTATTTTGTTGTGTTCCTAAGTGATTAGTTAGCACATGTGTGTGTCTTCCTTTATTTGATTTTGTGTGTGTGTCTTCATTTTGTGTGTTTTTGAGGTAATAAATTTGTATTATTGTTTAAGTTTCAAGGTCTGATTTTGTTATTTTAGAGTGAAATTGACTCCATAGTCCAATAGAAGGATAAGGTTATTGGTCTAGTCAACATATCATACATGCTACTCCTATGAGTCACCAATTTATTATCCAATTTTGACCCCCTAGGTCAAAATAAGACCCCTATAGGAAAAAAATTAAACTTTAGTTGATTTAGGAGGTCATAGTTGAGTCCAAAATACCTTATTATCATTTATTACTTGGTAAATTTGGAAACATTATAGTAAGTCTCTTTTATGTGTTTTGGTCTATTTGGGTCTCCAAAGTTAAAAAGGGTGAAAAGGGTCATTTTTGGTTCCTTGAAAAACATGTAAAAGGTCAATTTAGGTCAATAGGGGTCTTAAAATATGTCATGGTATGGACCAAAGAGTTTCAAGTCATAAAACGTTAGTTACAGGCAACAAAAGTTAGTTTTAGGGGCTTCCCAAGCAAGTACAACATGGGAAGAGAGAGAAGATGTAGATAAATTAGGTTGTCATCATGCTTAGGTGTTTCTAGGTCCAACATAGTGGTTCTCTAGTAGTTATATGGTCATAAGAAGCCAAAAACATCATATCTCTTTTATTGACTCTTCACAACCTCACATAGATAAAATTAAAGTGGATGGTACAGCTAAGAGAGAGAAAGTGGGAGCCTAAAATTTGGGAATTGATTATAGTATTATTAAAATTCAAACTTTGTTCATTTATTCTCATATTCATCTCCTTATATTTATGAAAAATCACTAAGAAGTTAAGGGTCTAAAATCAACTAGTCAACCATGATAAGGGTCTTTCTTGAGCTTTTCAGGTAGAATGGTGGAATATTTTTTGAAGGATAAATTTTTTATGGGTCTTTAAAAATCCTCTAAAGTATTCAAAATTATTTTTCAAGCTTTTAATTAGGGTAAAATTCATTAAATGAATGAAAATCTCCATGCAAGAAAGGTTTGCAATTTGGAATTGTAGGTCTATGTTCAACCTAGAAAGGTTTGTGTTTATAACTTGTTAGAATGATTATTCATGGTATTATAAGCATATTAACAATCCATTAATATCCTTTGACCAGATAGATATTTTTTACAAATCTCAAAATTGGTCATGTCTTCATTCACATGGTGGAATGTAGTATGTGTCTTCATAGCAATTAATTGAGTTGAAAGTATTTGAATATGTTTTCAAAGAGTTTGAAGTTATGAATTAATGTTTGATATTATTATTACAATGGTGAAAATGGTAAGACCTTATTGAGAGTCCTTGTTGCACCTTCAAAGTTCTAAAATAGTGATTGTAGTCTTCGTCACCATTTGGAATTGTAGGTCTATGTTCAACCTAGAAAGGTTTGTGTTTATAACATGTTAGAATGATTATTCATGGTATTATAAGCATATTAACAATCCATTAATATCCTTTGACCAGATAGATATTTTTTACAAATCTCAAAATTGGTCATGTCTTCATTCACATGGTGGAATGTAGTATGTGTCTTCATAGCAATTAATTGAGTTTAAAGTATTTGAATATGTTTTCAAAGAGTTTGAAGTTATGAATTAATGTTTGATATGATGATTACAATGGTGAAAATGGTAAGACCTTATTGAGAGTCCTTGTTGCACCTTCAAAGTTCTAAAATAGTGATTGTAGTCTTCATCACCATTTGGAATTGTAGGTCTATGTTCAACCTAGAAAGGTTTGTGTTTATAACATGTTATAATGATTATTCATGGTATTATAAGCATATTAACAATCCATTAATATCCTTTGACCAAATAGATATTTTTTACAAATATCAAAATTGGTCATGTCTTCATTCACATGGTGGAATGTAGTATGTGTCTTCATAGCAATTAATTGAGTTGAAAGTATTTGAATATGTTTTCAAAGAGTTTGAAGTTATGAATTAATGTTTTATATGATGATTACAATGGTGAAAATGGTAAGACCTTATTGAGAGTCCTTGTTGCACCTTCAAAGTTCTAAAATAGTGATTGTAGTCTTCGTCACCATTTGGAATTGTAGGTCTATGTTCAACCTAGAAAGGTTTGTGTTTATAACATGTTAGAATGATTATTCATGGTATTATAAGAATATTAACAATCCATTAATATCCTTTGACCAGATAGATATTTTTTACAAATCTCAAAATTGGTCATGTCTTCATTCACATGGTGGAATGTAGTATGTGTCTTCATAGCAATTAATTGAGTTGAAAGTATTTGAATATGTTTTCAAAGAGTTTGAAGTTATGAATTAATGTTTGATATTATGATTACAATGGTGAAAATGGTAAGACCTTATTGAGAGTCCTTGTTGCACCTTCAAAGTTCTAAAATAGTGATTGTAGTCTTCGTCACCATTTGGAATTGTAGGTCTATGTTCAACCTAGAAAGGTTTGTGTTTATAACATGTTAGAATGATTATTCATGGTATTATAAGCATATTAACAATCCATTAATATCCTTTGACCAGATAGATATTTTTTACAAATCTCAAAATTGGTCATGTCTTCATTCACATGGTGGAATGTAGTATGTGTCTTCATAGCAATTAATTGAGTTGAAAGTATTTGAATATGTTTTCAAAGAGTTTGAAGTTATGAATTAATGTTTTATATGATGATTACAATGGTGAAATTGGTAAGACCTTATTGAGAGTCCTTGTTGCACCTTCAAAGTTCTAAAATAGTGGTTGTAGTCTTCATCACCATTTGGAATTGTATGTCTATGTTCAACCTAGAAAGGTTTGTGTTTATAACATGTTATAATGATTATTCATGGTATTATAAGCATATTAACAATCCATTAATATCCTTTGACGAGATAGATATTTTTTACAAATATCAAAATTGGTCATGTCTTCATTCACATGGTGGAATGTAGTATGTGTCTTCATAGCAATTAATTGAGTTGAAAGTATTTGAATATGTTTTCAAAGAGTTTAAAGTTATGAATTAATGTTTGATATGATGATTACAATGGTGAAAATGGTAAGACCTTATTAAGAGTCCTTGTTGCACCTTCAAAGTTCTAAAATAGTGATTGTAGTCTTCATCACCATTTGGAATTGTAGGTCTATGTTCAACCTAGAAAGGTTTGTGTTTATAACATGTTAGAATGATTATTCATGGTATTATAAGCATATTAACAATCCATTAATATCCTTTGACCAGATAGATATTTTTTACAAATCTCAAAATTGGTCATGTCTTCATTCACATGGTGGAATGTAGTATGTGTCTTCATAGCAATTAATTGAGTTGAAAGTATTTGAATATGTTTTCAAAGAGTTTGAAGTTATGAATTAATGTTTGATATGATGATTACAATGGTGAAAGTGGTAAGACCTTATTGAGAGTCCTTGTTGCAACTTCAAAGTTCTAAAATAGTGATTGTAGTCTTCATCACCATTTGGAATTGTATGTCTATGTTCAACCTAGAAAGGTTTGTGTTTATAAAATGTTATAATGATTATTCATGGTATTATAAGCATATTAACAATCCATTAATATCCTTTGACTAGATAGATATTTTTTACAAATATCAAAATTTGTCATGTCTTCATTCACATGGTGGAATGTAGTATGTGTCTTCATAGCAATTAATTGAGTTGAAAGTATTTGAATATGTTTTCAAAGAGTTTGAAGTTATGAATTAATGTTTGATATGATGATTACAATGGTGAAAATGGTAAGACCTTATTGAGAGTCCTTGTTGCACCTTCAAAGTTCTAAAATAGTGATTGTAGTCTTCGTCACCATTTGGAATTGTAGGTCTATGTTCAAACTAGAAAGGTTTGTGTTTATAACATGTTAGAATGATTATTCATGGTATTATAAGCATATTAACAATCCATTAATATCCTTTGACCAGATAGATATTTTTTACAAATCTCAAAATTGGTCATGTCTTCATTCACATGGTGGAATGTAGTATGTGTCTTCATAGCAATTAATTGAGTTGAAAGTATTTGAATATGTTTTCAAAGAGTTTGAAGTTATGAATTAATGTTTGATATTATGATTACAATGGTGAAAATGGTAAGACCTTATTGAGAGTCCTTGTTGCACCTTCAAAGTTCTAAAATAGTGATTGTAGTCTTCATCACCATTTGGAATTGTAGGTCTATGTTCAACCTAGAAAGGTTTGTGTTTATAACATGTTAGAATGATTATTCATGGTATTATAAGCATATTAACAATCCATTAATATCCTTTGACTAGATAGATATTTTTTACAAATCTCAAAATTGGTCATGTCTTCATTCACATGGTGGAATGTAGTATGTGTCTTCATAGCAATTAATTGAGTTTAAAGTATTTGAATATGTTTTCAAAGAGTTTGAAGTTATGAATTAATGTTTGATATGATGATAACAATGGTGAAAATGGTAAGACCTTATTGATAGTCCTTGTTGCACCTTTAAAGTTCTAAAATAGTGATTGTAGTCTTCATCACCTACCACTTATAGGTATATAGCTTCTTAAAACCTAATGATGCTAATGTGTTTTGAAGGCTATCTTAGGTAAGAAATCACATTGTGGATATTGATGAATAATTCATGATCTAATAGATTTTCTAAGCAATTTGAATCCAAAAGGATTTAATGGCTAGCAAATATTGCACCTAGAGAGACCTAGAGAAATATATATGCAGATAGTGGATACAAAGGGTGATAAGATACCTAAAAAGGTCAAATATACTTTTAATCAAGTGAGAAAGACCAAATCTCTTAAACATTCACCCACAAGAAACCTATTTCAGACTTTTACTTTAATTTAAAGTGATTGACAAATAAAATGAGAATGTTATATGAAAATTGAAGATAATAAGTAAAGACCTCCAAAAATGACTAACCATGACTAAGATGTCCTAAATGGAACTGAAGGAGGTTAATCTAAGATCACTGCATATAGTCAAGCACCTTCAAATATCCACCTATAGCCAATTGGAATTTTGGCCTTGGAACATATATGTTTGTGATGTTTTTTAGTCTTAAATACTTGGAGAAGAGTCTTGAGATATAAACATAACATGAAGAGTCATTGGAAAGATTGAAGATTGGTCTTGAAAGCATAAAAGGCTATGAGCCTCAAACATAGTCAATTATCCTAATAATCACCTATAGATTTCATAAGTGACTAAGAATATCCAAAGTCCTAATAAAATGGTGTGAAATATTTGAATTATCTTAGATATCTCAAGATATTGAGGTCACAAATGAGACCAAACAAGGGTCTCAAAGGTTTAATGCACCATACACAATCAAGTTTGTCCAAACTAACACCTACAACCAGTAGTCAGCTATTGAGGAAGTTGGTATTGAGAAAAAATGAGTTGATGGTTTGGAAGGTAATGAGAGTTTAAATTCTTTGAATATGTTTCTAAACTATCAATAAGGTAATGAGAGTTTCAACGTTGAAGATAAGGCTACAAGACTAAGATTCTAGACCTAAATGAATGCACAATCACTTATAGGAATTTTATGTGTATAAAGACTCATTAAAAAGCTTGAGAATATTGGTTTAGGTGTGATTTGGAGGTCATAGTAACTCAGGACATAAATTCATTATAAGACCTAAATAGGGGAGCTAAGGATAAGGAGATTAAACATGGGTTACACAGTCTAGAAAGCACATAGTCTGCACACTTTATCATTAATAGATTTTATTGTAGAAAGAGTGGAAGGGAGATTTAAGAGAGATATGATATAATTAAATTTATTTAATGAGAATTAAATAGTGTAAAAAAATTCTTATCAAACCTTCAGGTTTAAGCAAAAAAGAAACAAATGCATCAGACCCTGCATAATCTTGAGTGCATACATAGACTTGTTGGGTATCCAGTCAAGAGATAAAGATAATTTTAATTTAAGTTAAGACTTATAATCCATAATAAGATGGTGGATGACACATAAATTATTATACATTAAATCTTATACTCAAAAAGACAACACAGTATACCATGTTCAGTCTCAAACAATCCAAGTGCATACTGGGCAATCTTGAAGAGAGTAGAGATAGTTAGTTGAAAATATGATAGTCAAGTGATTTTTATCTAGGATATACCTTTGATAACCTTTAATATATGTTGAAAAACAAATACAAACATTCCATGAAGTCTAAGAATCTTAATAGAGAGAAGATGGAAAATACAATGAACTAGGGTATGATAGTCAGTTTAGTTTGCAAACCCTATGCTTAAAACATTGAGATGTAATAGAGGTTTGATGAAATAAATTTGGATATAAATTTTAATATGTTAATATATATTTCATATACCTCTTTATTTAATTGTAATATCAAACCAAACTCAAGAAAATCTTGTATAGACTGTAATCTTGCTCAGACCTCTTAAAATGCCTAGTTTCAACTTGAGAGCCCAATCTAGCTTACTTGGTACGAATCACACATGATAAATGGGACCCTAATATCCTATGGGAAGTTTAATACTGTAATAAACTTCAATTTTTTGGATTTTTTGGGTGGTTTCATGCCCTAAGGTTTATGAACTATCATTAAGAGTTTAAACCACTTTTAGGCTGCCTAGGAGAGCTAAAATAACCTAATGAGAGAGAAAAAAATTATATGCATATTTATGGATGATATGTACTTATAAATTACACATAAAATATTCACAACTACCTTGATCTTCATTCCATGCAATTGTATTGTACAATACTATATGAAACCATACATAATAGGGTTAAAATGAATATTTTTTTTTCTATTTTATAGGTCCGTACAGTGAATCACATATTCAAATTTGACATGGAGGTATGGGAATATGTTTAATAACTTAATAAAATATTTTTTTGGGGTTTTTAACATTTTGGGATCTTGTACATGCATTTTTCACTCTCTTGGCAAGGAGGCCTAGTTGAGGCCTAGTTAGGAAAGAGAAAGGGAAAAAGGGACATCTCCACTCACTCTTAGAGAATGAAATTGGACTTGGAGATACAAAGACATATTGGATACTATAATATTCCCTTATGTTTTTAATATCCTCTATAATTTTTTCTACATAAATAGGTTTGTACTAAAAAGGGTTATAAGCAAGAAGGCCTATTTAAGGATTTTGGTAAATAATGACTTTTTGGGGATAGTTTGAGGCATAAAAATGATTTTTTTAAAGTCTAATATGGTATTAATAGACCATAAATGAATTTTTTACAAGCTAATGTAAATGAAATAAATTTTTGTTACTTGTGTGCAAAATAGGCCTAAGGAGATGAAGAGTCCTCTAGACACCTTGCAAGAGAAAGAGGTGATGTGTCAAAAAGAAATTTTTGGGGTTAGTTAAGAGGTTTAAAGATCATAAAAAATAGGTATAATAAACTAATATAACCACCAATAATTCCACTTGTCCTTCAACATGTCATGAAGAAGAGAAGTTTCAAGAAGCTAGTCAAGGTGTCAAACAAGCTTTTCAAATCCCATGCCACTTTGAGAGTTAAAAAGTCTGAATAGGAGCTACACATGGATTTGGAAACCTATTTATATATTTCCATAACTCCTATTCTTTTTTTAACTCACATTGACACTTTCCTACCTTCTCTCTCCTACACCCTTCTTCTCTTCTCTCTCACTTTCTCTATATATTGAGTCAATTTTGGCTAAGTTTATATCCTACACATGGGTATAGATAATATCTACCCATTTATATGCCTTTGATAAATGAGAATCAACTAGTTCACCTTCTCTTTTGATTTTATTTAGTGTTCATATGATAATAGTTGATCTTGTCAAGTGAATTAACTTGTCTTCCTTAGCATGTTGTCCTTTTCTAACACCTAGATGTGATTTGAAAACTTATTTTGTAGGTCATGTGAAGTGTATCAGTGTGGTGCAATATTTAATTGATTTTGTCTATCTTTTAGTGTCATTCAAGACCTCTTGATTAGTCCTTCTAGATTAAACAACCATAACAACCTTCACATTGAAACACTCATGTGAGAGATTTAAATTAAGAGAAGTGTATGTAAAGTTAGTTTTCTTGATTTATAAGTGCACATGTAGCTGGTTGGTAGTGGTAAGAATATATTTGGTGCATCACTTCATTAGAGTATGTTTCTCTCCCTTTTCCTATCAAATGATATATTAGTGTGTGAGCCTAAGTGATTCATCAAGGGGAGCTAGCCCTTCAATTTAGAGGTTTACCCCTATTATAGATAACCCACAAGTCTAGGGGTAATCCCATGTTTCACCAAATTTTGAGAGATATAAACAACCTTCTCCTAGGGTGTAAAATTTGGTCATAACAATAACCACATTGAGTAGATAAGACATCATGTAAAAAATTTCATATTTAGGCCTCATGTCATGGTAGAGGATTTGTGATTTTAGTCTTGTACTTATAATCTCTCCCAGAGCTACCATTTTGTCAATGGTCAATAGTATGCTCATTAGTATCACCCATTTGACCTGGACATAAGCAATACTTAATAATCCATACAATATATTCAATAATGCCATTGTGATGGAAATTCTAAGTCTAAACTTAATAATGAAATAGGTGGAAAACTTCCCTTTGGGATTTAATCTTTATCCCTTTACAAGCCACTACTTCAATTTCCCATCCATGATATTATGTTCAAGCCACACATTGGTTGAGACTTGATTGTAGGCATTTTTAGGTAAATGAAGCCTAAGATACCATTTAAATACCCTTCTTAAGATGTAGGCAGAGGCAGTCTAGACCTTCTTCACATGTACAATATCACCTATAGTGGTTCCATTTATTAATAGAAACTTTTAGAGGCCAATGCATGGCATTACCTATGGTTTGGTCATATCTTGGTGAAGGCATTATTCCTTGATTTTGAGTAAATCATCAATGTATTTTTGGCATCAGGGGAGAGTTCATCCTCTATAAATTATGACTAAATTGACTTGACCTCCTCCTAGAGTGATGAATAGTGAGGGAAATTGAAATTCAAGGCACTCTTTTCAAATATTGTATC
This sequence comes from Torreya grandis, assembly GCA_037957365.1. NCBI lineage: Eukaryota > Viridiplantae > Streptophyta > Pinopsida > Cupressales > Taxaceae > Torreya > Torreya grandis. The sequence continues at coordinate 409,090 of JARHVA010000091.1, read as the reverse complement.
CCTATACTTTATTAATCCTACAAATGAGAATGGGGATGTGACTAAGATCTTACCTTATTTTGATTAGGAAGCCATTGCTATCATGTAGTCATTGAAACTCTTACAAATTTTTGGGTTGGTTCGTTCGATACCCTATGACTGAAGAAAACTAGTGCTTATTGGATGCTTAGGAAATTCAAGAACACAATCACTTAATGATCATAGAAATAACAAGGTGAATCTAATGTTCACAAATTTTGTATATATCATTTACAATATTATGTATTAATTATATTAGTGTGCCTTGAATGTTAATAATAAAATCTCACCTTTAATGCCTATTTTGATTTAAATATGTTAGTTAGCTTTGATAGGTGCCCCTTATTTTCTGAGTGGTAGTCTTTCATTAATTATTCATGTCTAGTCATCACTTTAAGACAACTATCATCCATTCATTAATTTGCTTCTTTGTCATGATGTTAAACATTCTTTCTTATGTTTTGGCCTTACTTTGCCTAGATAATGCCACTTTTCATGTTCTCATTAAATGGCCCTTTGAGTTTATTCACTATGTTTGGGAGGTCCCATAGCTATGAGTTAATGTGATTAATCCACATGGCATGATCTCAAAAGATTGGAAGCATGCAAGCTCGAGGCATTAGATGGGTATTCCTTTTAGTGAAAAAAATTTATGTGGTCATAGTTCAACATGATTGAGACACGTGGATTGATCTTAGAGTGCCATAGACTTATGAGAACAAAGAATTAGACTCAAAACCAAAATATTGTTTAACTTCCCAACTACATAGATTAATGCATGTATGTCGTGTGTTGACCACTCAGAACCCTGAAAGTTCTAGAGCTTTGGACATTAGAATGAAAAATAAATAAGCATTATCCCTTCCCATAATGGTGATTTAATGTGATTGAGACACATAAAGTGTTCTCAAATTCCCAAAGACTCAGAAACTTAGATGCATAGAGGCTCATGAGAATGCAAAACTCTTAAGTTTGCTGATAAATAGGTGAAGTTCCCTTAGTTTCAATCTATTGTGAATATGTCACATGACTTGTTTGTAAAGCTCAGGATACTTAAAGGGATATAAAGACTTAATCTTATATAAACACCCAAAAATATAAATGACACAAGAGTTACATGTGTCAAAACTATGTGAGATCTTTGTTATGGGCCTAATACTAAGAAATTAATGGTCTTTGGCAATTAATCATGTGATCAACATATACATAATAGGACAAGACAAATTATATCATTTACTTTTTAAATAATATTAAAGTAAAAATGATGGATAATCCAAGGTTTGAGATGACTTAAGATACCAGTTTAAGCTTAGATTTTTATGAATTTTACCTGAGAAATACTATATTTTTTAGAAATAACCTTATGACAAACACGTGATACCCTAATCATATATATTTAGGCTCATAGTCCCATAGTTATGGGTTTTTTAATAATGGGTCCCTATTTTATTTTATTTTTTGAAAATGGGATGCGTGTGTTAGGGAACAACATGTACTTCATTAGAATCATCTATAAAAATATATATATTACACAATTCTTACATATATTTATTCTTAATGATGGATCACATAACCTAATTTCAAACATATTTGATAAAAAAAATACACTATATTCTCAAAAATATATTTTCTAACATCATGGACTATGAAAGCATTAATAATTCTTTAATTTATACCCTTCACAAGGGAACTTGGTGTAAAATAAAGGTTTCTCGATAAGCTCAGGGTTTTATTTATCAAAAAATTCTCAAAATGATGTTTTTACTATTGGGTCATTATTTATTTTATTTGTATTAATCATTATTTTTGATTCAAAGTAACTAAAATATTTTTGAAATAGTGAGCTTCTCACTAATTTGGTTCATCATTAGAGAACCAGGGTAGAGACTAGTGAGATTACCTCTAGGATATATAATCTTCACATTGAAATATATTTTTTGATGCACATTAATATTTATATGTGTCCCTCATGATATATTATTAGGTTATAAGTTGAATTTCAATGAATGAAAATGTAATAAATTTAATAGGTTTTGGAATAAAATTATTTGGATCTAAGAAAACAATTATTTATGTGGCATCATGGAGGTCAAATTGGTTGGGTGAGCATAATAGATATAAATTTGTGGTAGCATGGAAGAAAAATATTTTGAGTGAGCATGGCAGATCAAAAAAAACTTGTGTTCCCACCTCATATCTAAATAATTATGTGATATTTGATGATAAGGTTAAACAATAAAGGCAAAATTTGTCACATACTCATGTTATTTATCAATTATAAAATACACAACCATATGTAGAGAGTCATGTTGTCAAAAACATTATATTCAAATATAATCTAACTATTGAAACTTATATCATGTGTATTAATCATTTGAATCTTGATCAAGAAATTGGGACATCAATTTGGGAGGTTATGACATCAATTGGATTTTTTGTTGAACATGAGAATTATTAATGTCTCCATCATTATCTCACTATAGATTATGGATTTGGTTATATGGATTGAACTTAAACATCATGGGAATTTTAAAATAGACCAACCCAAAACTTTTCATAATTGATTCACAGTGATTGAAAGTCACAGTCAAAATGAATTCATGTTTTGCCTAAATTAACGTCTCAACTTGTCCTTTACTAGCCCACTGACCTAACCACATGCATTAAGCATGCATTTTTAAACATATAATTCAAAAGTAATATTTAAAATTGAATACTACCCAAAATTCCCAAAATAGTGGTTGGTAAATGACCATACATAAAACTTCCATGATACTTAAGCTATTATAATTCTTAAAAGATACATTTATTTTTTAATTGAGCGAATCAATAATGTCTCCATCATTATCTCACTACAGGCTATGGGTTCGATTTTATAAATATATCATTATAATATATCTCTCCTTAGTAAACTTTACCTCTAAATGAGGGAAACCCCCAAGGGTGCAAGTTTAAAACTATCAACCTCAAGTTGGAGAACACTCAACAAATATGACCAGTATAATGTCCAGGCTGATCAAGTTATATATTTTTAAGGAGGGTTTTCTAGTGATATTGATAATGTATTTATAAATAAATCACATGATGTTTATAAATATGTGAGAAAATATTTCATAGTGATATTGAGGCATTCAAAACCACTATCTTCCAACATCATAAAAGATGAATGGGGGTTTAAAGAGATTAAACAAAAAACCAACATATTGTGGTTGTTAACTTTAAATAGGTAATGCTGTAATTTTTCTAAATTGAGGGGATTATAATATAGAAATGAAATATCATCTTTAAAATAGTGGTAATTATATAAATATTTATTATAATTTATTATCCTTGATCATAAAAATGATATTCAAAGCTATACAGTCTTCTTTATTAGATGTCAATGTTAAGAAAAAATTGATTCCCAAAAAGAAGATTACACCTAGAATTTATTATGCTTCTGAGATTCATAAGGATTCCCCCACTTATCAAATTATAATGTTCCTCATAAATAAGTTGAAACCTTTTTTGTCAACACATATTATTTTATCCATGATTCAACTCATTTTATTGATTTTGTGAAGAATAAAAATGTGAAGTTTTATGACTTTGATAGAGTATCCTTATTCACCAAGGTATACATTATTGATGTTATTGACATATTTAGATCTTGTATAAATTATGAAACTACAAGGTTAGTAGCCTTTTTTCTAAGATCCCTTTTTTTATTTCAAATACATCATCTATGAGTAGGTGAAAGGTATGGCAATGAGTTTTCCACTGTCACTAATGGTTGCTAACCTCTTTATGGATAAGTTTGATAAGAGGTCACTAAAATTAATTTCACTTAAACCATATTGGTTGGAAATATATGATGATGACACTAATCTATATTGGTAGCATGGCATGAAAGAACTCGAGGAGTTCCATTCACACATCAATAACTTGGTCAAAAATACAAAGTACAATAAGAAGATTGAGGCAGATAACAACTTAACTTTCTTGGATGTCATTATCACATGAAAATTGATTTTTACCTTACATGATGTGTTTAAATAAGGGGTACCCATTCATATTGGTGTCTACATGTTACCTCACATCATCATCTTACATAAAAGGCAGGTGTGTTCAAGACCCTTGTCATGAGGGAATTTAGGATTTTTGATGAGTAAATAGCAAAATAAATCAAATAATTGATTTTAGTTTTTAATAGGAATGGATAAAAATAGAAATATGAATAAAATGAAATTGATCTTACTTAAAAAATATTTTTTCAAACAATAAAATGTCATATTTGGGTCATCTTATATTTATATGAAATTAACATTTTAAATATTCTATTTCAATAGGTTAGATATATGTTCTCAAAAGAGAATAAAGTAAGGTATGTTACTTTAGGGATCCTTCAATAATTATTTCCCTCTCTATTATTATTCCTATATTGTTTGCCTCCCTCCTCTTGCAAATTGGTTTTGTGTTGATCTCTCGTTGGAATTTGTTGTGGTTTTTTTCCCTCTCTTCTTGTCTTTTTCATTTATTTATACCCATTTTTTTGGATCTATATGGATTATTTAATTCAGACCCTATTGATCATTAGGCATAACTAGTAGGAGTATTCAGTGTAGATCGCAATGTTATATGTTGATCATTGGCTGCTCCCATCCCATTCTCCATCACCTTGCCCCATTCCATCAGTGTTAACTAAATGCTTTGTCTTAACCTATTTCCATTTGTCATTTGTATTAACCCTAACCCTAGGTAGAAAAGGTTAACCAAGATTATTAACTTACTTCCGAGCACAATGACATAGTAGGATGAATGTTAATAATCAAGAATAAGAGATTCACTTCTCATAATTTTCAAATCATAAACATATTCATGAGATCTAGATTCCCCTCTTTGCTCCTTTCTTCATGAAACTAGTATGAGCCCTCATCCTCATTAGATTATAGTCAATATCACCTGGGCCATTCATAAATACTAGAATTGGTTAGGGTTTAGACAACTAGGTAAGTTTTATATCCCTCGTGTTTAAAAAATTAATTGTTGAGCGTAGGGTTTTAACCAAGTAATTATTTTAAATTTCTAGCTTTATAATGTAATTTCAAATTCTAGCTTTATTCTATAATTTTACATTATATATTTATACCATAATTTTCTTGAACTTGAAAGATCTCCCTTTGTATTCTAGCTTTATATTGTAAAGGATTTTGAATGTTTGGAATTTTGATCCATGCTTTACTCACTAACCGTATGTGAGCCACTTAGATTATGATTGAATAAGATCCCTTTTTATTATATCTTTATACTATAAATGGTTTCGAATGTTTAAAATTTTGACCCCTACTCCATTGATTTTATACTTGAAAACTATACTTCATTTTTCCTTGATTTTTAACATTCTTCCTCCTGACTATGGTGGTGGGGCCTAACAATGCCTTAACATTCATGGTTAACCTTTAAAACCTAGGGTTGGGGTTAATTCAAAAAAGTATTATAATAATTACCAATGCCCTACTAATTTTATCCCCTAATGTACTAGCATAATGTTCTATTGTAATTCTCTATGTACTAATGCCCTATTCTAGGACGCAGAGTATAGGAGTGTGAGTTTTGTTTTAAGTAGTAATTGACATTAAATGAATTATGCATTCAACCAAGAAATAATATAGTCAACATAAAAAAAATATTCCATAGGTAATCCTTAATTCCTTCAATTAGTCAAAAATACAGTCAACATATTACTCCTCAATTCTTTAATGATAATTGTGCTAATGTGAAGGATGGGAATGTAAATTATGTTTTATTATGGGCTTGCTAAACTCTTCTTGTGTTCATTTTTCTTGATAACTTAATCAAGTTAATAATATAAGGCTCATGGAAACCCATTGATTGTGTTGTTGATTGCTTAAACCCCTTGATGGTATGCCTATTTGGGAATGATTTTGGGATCTTACCCTATTCTATGCTTAAATGTGCATCTATATTTTGTGATTGAGCTCATGTTGATGGTGGTTATAAATATTCCCTTAAATGGTGATTTGAATGGATTTTTATAATGTTTAATTTCATGTTGTTAATTGAAAGATTTACATAGGTGGTGGATAACTTACTACTATGTTTTCCCAATGTTATGTTTCTCTTAACTTAGTACCTAATATTAGTGTTTCTTGTGGGATTATAGAACACTTATCAAGTTAATAATAAAATGATCATGGATGCTTATTGACTATATTATTTATTACTTCAACATGATGCTATGCTTATTTGGTAATGATTTTATGCTCAAGGGTTGGATATTCAAAAATGTAAACAATGATTATGTCGTAGCTAATCCATAACTCCTTCAAGTAGTCAACAGTACAGTCAACATAATACTTAGTTATTCAATGATAATTGTGTTAATGTGAAGGATAAACATGTATAATTATTTATTTTGGGATTAAAAAACACTTATTGTGTTCATTTTTCTTGATAAATCAATAAATTTAATAATATAAGGCTCATGGAAACACATTGGTTATATTGTCAACTACTTAAACCTAATGTTATGTTTATTTGGGAATCATTTTAGGATATTAGCCTATTTTGTCTTTAAACCCGCATCTATATTTTGTGACTAATTTATTTCCTTAAATGGTTATATGAATGTATGTTTCTAATTTTTTATTTATTGTTGTTAATGGAAAGAGTGACATAGGTGGTGGATAACTTTCTACTATGTTTTTTTCAATTTTATGTTTCTCTTAACTTAGTACCAAATATTAGTATTTCTTGTGGGATTACAGAACATTTACTGGGTTCCTTTTTATTCATAATCTATCAATTTAATAATAGAAATATCATTGAAACCCATTGTATTTATTCATGATTGCTTCAAGCAATTAATGTTTTTGGGGAAAATTTAGAGTTTTATGTCAATAGTGTTTAGTTATGGTAAGTAATATGCATGAGATGTGAGTTATTTTATAGTAAACCCTATTGGGTTTCTCTCACTCTATTTATTTATTTAATTTTGGAATTATAATAAAGATAAGAATTTATGGAGACAAATATTTATTACCCTAGTATATGTTACAATTTGAAAGTTTTCATTAGTAGTATATGCAATATGTTAATGTAATATGGGGTAAGGATACACATTGTAAAAAAAATAGCTCGCATTGTTTAAATATCACCCTGTTAAAGTGTTGAGGTTGTGGGTGTGCTAACTCTTTTTGATTTCCTTATTTGTGGTGGATAACATAGTACTATTTCATAGGTGGCGGATAACATAGTACTATGTTTCTCTCAAAGTAGTCACAATACATTAAAAAAAGTATGCCCTAACTAATGATTAATTTCTTCAAGCTATCAACAATATAATCGATATAATACTCTTTAGTTCTTTAATGATAATTATGTTAATGTGAAGGATGGGCATGCATAATTGTTTATTATGGGATTGAAAAAAATTATTATGTTCATTTTTATTGATAACTCAATCAAGTTAATACTATAAGGCTCATGGAAAACCATTGCCTTTATTATTGATTTCTTAAACCTCTAATGGCATGCTTATTTGGGGATGATTTGAGGATCTTTCAAATGTTTAATTTCTTATTACCAATGTAAAAATTAAAACATAGGTGGTGGATAACATATTACAATGTTTCTCTCAATGTTATATTTATCTTCACTTAGTGCCCACTATAAGTCTTTCATGTGGGCTTGTAAAACAACTATTATGTTTAATTTTTTTCATAACTCTATCAAGTTAATAATAGAAAGATCACATAAACCCATTAATTATAATGAACATGAGATGATTATATGAATCTTAAACATGGTTATGTTTTTTAAATGTTTTATTTTTTTCATAAGATTATGGACAACATATATGTCTTGCATATAGTTGTTTGATATGAACCATTGATCTATATAATGGTCTACTATTTTCCATCTTATTACAGTCTATATAATACCCTACATATTATTTTTTTATATAATAACCTTCAATTTATATACATTATGTATAATGGTCTACTGTATAATACCATTTACTTGTCTTTATATGATAATGAGATATGTCTATTAGTTCATTAATTCCTTTCCTTTCTTTAGTAGGATTGATTGTTTTAGTTTTTATGTGAAGGGTATTATCTCCAATGCTTAATATAATACTTAGTATTGATAATGAATAACAATAGACCATTATACAAATTGATGGTTCACTGGTTCCTTTCCTTTCTAAAATAATATGTACAATAGTGTCAATAGACCAATGGTAGACCATTATACAGACTGATGGTTCATTATTTTCTTTCTTTTATGTAAAAGATGGACAATAATTTCAATTGACCAATAGTCGACCATTATACAAATTGATGGTTCATTGTTTTCTTTTGTTAATGTATAAATATGGATAACAATGTGAACAAACAAGGGGTTAAAATTCTAAAAATTAAAATTCCTTTGGATGATTATATGAATCTTGAACATGCTTATGTTTGCTAAATGTTTTCTTTTTTTGCAAAGGATTATGGACAACACCTATGAATTACATATATATGTTTGATATGAACCATTAGTTTTTATAATGGTCTAATATTTTCCATCTTATTATAGTTTGTATAATTCCCTACATCTTGTTTGTATAATACCCTTCACATTTCAAAAATTCACATTAAATAGACCAATGGTAGACCATTATACATACTAATGTTTCATTGCTTTCTCTAATTTATGTAACAAGAAGGACAATAGTATCAATATACCAATAATAGACCATTACATATACTTATGGTTATGTTGACCATTTTTACCCAAAAGGCCAAAAATTGGTCCCCTTCTTCCCTTGCTATTCAGAGCCAATAATTTTCAGGTTGCACAAGTCTATCGAGCTTTGGTCCATTGCTCAAGTTTAATGCTTCAACATTGGTTCAACACACTTGGTTTAATTCATTAGTTCAACACCTTGTTCAATCGGCCTGAGTGCAATCAGTGGGTTCATCGGTGCATAGCTTTGAACCATTGAACTAGTTCAACCAATTGGTTCAATGTCTTGGTTCAACCATTTTGGTTTAAGTGGCTTTTTGTTCAAGCAGCATTTAGTCCATCAAACGGTTCAAGGGGTTCAATGCGCAGCGTTGAACCATTTTTGGTTCAATGAATTGGTTCAATGCCTTAGTTCAATGCCATTGGTTCATCGGTGAGTTCATCAACTTATTTCAAGGGGCTCAACACACAATGTTGAACCATTGAACCAGTTTAACGAGTGGTTCAAGTGAATGGTTCAATCAGCTCAGTGTGCAATGTTGAACCGTTGAACCAATTGAACTATTGAACCATTTTTGGTTTAATGAGTTGGTTCAATGGCTTGGTTCAAGGGTGTGTCCCAAAGCTGAAGGGCAGTGCTGGGTTCAGATGCCCTTGTGAAGGAATAGAGACCAGGATAATTCTTGTAAACTTTTTGTCTACAAAAAAAGGCCTGAAGTAGAAAAGCCACAAAAAAGCCCTGACAAACTTTGCCAAAGACGGTGACATCTCAAAAATTATCAAAATTAAGCACGTGAATTAGCCATTGGGTTTTCAAGCAATGATAGGCATGCAAATGTCAAATTTTACACCATGAAAGCCAAAGCATGAAAGGCACCAAGTGGCAACCACAAAAGACTTTGACATGCTTTTTAGGAGTAGTGGAACGTGCCACATGTCTCCTACAGGGCTTGATGGAATCTGACAAGTGTCAAAATATGTGGGTTTCTCCTATTGGCTTCAAAGAAGTTTGTGTTGGGCCTGAATGAGTTGTTAAGAGCTATGTGGATCATGCCAAGTGTTAACATCTATGAGCACCAGAGAAGGGCCTGAAAGTTTTTCTAAGGTAGCTAAAGGCTCTACAGAAATCACCAGGTGTCACCTTCCATAGAAATCTCAAAAAATACTTCCAAAGCCTCTAGGTTAAGTGGAAAGAGTAAGTAGAAGTGGTCACATGTCAACTTCCTCCTGACTCTCAAAAGACCCTCCAAGGTGAGCAGATGCTACCACGTCCCATTATCAACTCGACTAAAGCCACCACATGTCAAAATACATGTTTCAAAGTGTTTTCTAAGTGCCCAAGCAGTGGACTATGACACATGTCAAAAGTAGATGCACTCTCAATAGAAAGAGCCAAAGGCGTAGTAGAAGGATCTAGAGGAGGCAAAGTAGCCAAATGTAGAAATAGACAAAGCGATCTAAGTGGCATGGGAAAGTGTTAACTCAAGGATTTATTCCAATGGTTGACATAGTACCTGCCATGCGATCATCAAGAGGCATAAAAAGTGAATGGTGTGGCCCATTTTTCTTCATTATGCATTGATGAGCAGGTAAACGGTGCAGCTCATAATTCTAAATCTTGATAGGAGCTAACACAACATTATCTTCAGGTAGCTTTCTCATCCCAATGCTCAAAAAGCACATGGGCCACTTGTAAAAAGGGCACCAAAATGGCCTCTTTCTTCATCTATAAATTATAAGCTTCTCATTCGAGAAGGGATCTACTCTCAGCCTTAAGGAAAAACTCTACCCAAAAATCCCTCGAGGTTGTAAGGCAAAGCTCTACAAGAATTTTACCTTGAATCAAAACATAGCTTTTTTACCTCCATTCTGAATTTTGCATCTTTAGTATGTGTCTATGCTTTGATTCTGTGTTAATTGATTTTCTTGATGCTTTTACAAAATGATTTCAGCATGTCTAGTGCATTTTTGAGTTTCCTTTTATAGGTCTATCAGAAGTGTCCCTAGAGGAGTATAGGTGAAGTGGATAGGCTATTGTAGTGTGTCTCAGAATGCCTCTAGTAGTTATCTCCTCCCTGTATCTCCACAGACCCCTGACTCATTGATGCAGAAGGTTTTCTCATGTCAGATGAAGTGTATGGGAGCTAGTTCTCAATGGAAACTGTATGTTCAAGTGGAGTAGATCAACCTTTTTTGGTGTATCACCCTTTTCCTTTTTTAGGCTTAGGTTCTATTTTCTACATCTCTCTCTCCCTTTTCATCCCCCCCTTTTTTAATTTTATTTGTTAGCAGTAGGAGAAACTAGGGCCTAAAAGATACATTAGAGGGAGCTAGCCCTCATCTAGAGACTCTCCCCTCTAGCTTCGTTGATCCCACAGGTGAGAGGGGAGTTTCCATTATTGCGTGTGGAAAGGCAAGAGCTCAGCCTCTTGCCCTACGTGCAAATCCACTGCATCAATAGTTTTTGGCATGCCTGATGGGACCAACTAAGATGAGTTGTGTCCAAAGAGTTGAAGAATTTTTGGCGTGTTATTCAATCAACCAGCCTTTGGAGGCTTTTACATCAACACCAATGGTGACTCTGAGTTGAATCAGCTAGTTAAGTAGCTTGGTGCCATCAAAAATCACATTTTGTATGTATAATTCCTTTGCACAAAATCATGGGCCTTGTGCTCCTTTATATGGTTTTAATCAAGCTCAAGGTTTTCATGCAGTCCCCTCAAGTAGCTTTCCTAGTCTTCCTCAACTCCCTTAGGTCACTGATCATAATGGCAACCTCTTGACCTGGGGGAAAATAGTGAAATCATGGGGCAGGAAAGAGGAGAACAAAGGTTTTGCTCAAAACCTTAAAAAGAATAAAGCTGCTCCTACCCATGATTCCTATGACATCCAAGAGGCTATCATGAGTGACAATGAATAATAAATCATCATCAATGCTCCTTGTGAAGACCTCATCAACAATGGATAAGACTCAGGGCATGCATACATGCAGATGTTCTAGCAATATGAAGAGGAACATAAGCATGGTGAGCTCTCTCCCCCTTTGTTTAATGAACTTCCTTGTTGTTTCAATGAGGAGGACTACTATTTTAAAGAGCCCGAGTTGGAAGAGGACCAGATGGATGCCTGTGAACATCTAGAAACTCTGGTCCTTGAGTAGGAAAAGGAAAGGCTAGTCTCCCTTGAGGAAAGCCTTGAAGAAGAAAGTTTTGAATAGAGAGGTGATGTTCTGTGGGATGAGCAATCAGTTTGTGATTCCATTTTATAAATCATCATAGTCATGCTTATTTAAGAAGGCCAAGAGGAAGCAGAGGATGAGTTTGGTAGAGTCTTCAATGAAGTAGAAGGAAACAAGTCAAACCATGATGTGCTGCAAGGGGATTATGCACATTAAAGGGCTAACGGTGATAAGCCAGTAGCCACTGATTTCTTGGTGAAGAGCACCAGCATGAAGGATCAACATTCAACAAGCTTCCAGGAACAAATAGAGTACGTATATGTTGGAAGTGTGTTTGAATCTGATCCACTCATATACTAGCCAATCCAAGTGACAGGCAAGAGGAGTAGGTCACCAAATCTCCTTTTCATTCAGCCCCTTGTCTGGCACCATAAGTCTTCTTGCCAAGAAGGAGACTTAAGAAGTTTCCCTTTTGATCTAGGAGGGAAGAAAACATTCTTGGTTAGCTGCATATAGTAGTTTGCTTTCAGTTTCTTTTCTTGCTTCCCCTAAGTGCAATTTGTACAAGTAGTGTTTTTAGCCTTGTGTGTTTCCCTTTGTGTGTGGGGTGAAGGCTTTAGGTTTGATTCTTGGATATTTGGGGCTATTGCTAACCTTTCTTTAAAGCTGCATCTAACTCCATGCCTAATGGACTACAAGGCAACTGGTCTCTAAGCATAGCAGGCATGCTTCCCCTTGGAGTCACCAATTTATTGACCATTTTTGCCCAATAGGCCAAAAATTGGTCCCCTTCTTCTCTTCCTATTCAGAGCCAATCATTTTTAGGTTACACAAGTTTATCGAGCTTTGGTTCATTGCTCAAGTTCAATGCTTCAGCACTAGTTTAAGGCACTTGGTTTAATTCATTGGTTTAACACCTAGTTTAATTGGCCTGAGTGTAATTAGTGGGTTCATTGAAACATAGCTTTAAACTGTTGAACCAATTCAATCAATTAGTTTAATGGCTTGGTTCAACTGTTTTTGTTCAAGCAACTTTTTATTCAAGTGGCATTCAGTTCATCGAATGGTTTAAGGGGCTCAACGCACAACATTGAACCATTTTTGGTTCAATGAATTGGTTCAATGGCTTAGTTCAATGCCATCAGTTCATTGGCAAGTTCATTGGCTTGTTTTAAGGGGCTTGATGTGTAGTGTTGAACCGTTAAACTAGTTCAACGAGTGGTTTAAGTGAATGGTTCAATCGGCTCGGTGTGTAGTGTTGAACCGTTGAAGCAATTGAACCATTAAACCATTTTTAGTTCAACAAGTTGGTTCAACAGCTTGGTTAAAGGCTTGACAAACTTTTCCAAAGATGGTGATGTCCCAAAAACTATCAAAATTAAGCATGCAAATTAGCCATTGGGTTTTCAAGTGATGGTAGGTGTGCAAACATCAAATTTTACACCATGAAAGCCAAAGCATGGAAGGCACCAAGTGACAACTATAGAAGACTTTGACATGTTTTTTAGGAGTAGTGAAATGTGCCATGTGTCCCCTACAGGGCTCGGTGGAAGATGACAAGTGTCAACATCTATGGGTTTCTCTTGTTGGCTTCAAATAAGACTATGGTGGGCTTGAATGAGTTGCTAAGAGCTATGCAAAGCATGCCAAGTGTCAGCACCTGTGAGCACCAGAGAAGGGATTGAAAGTTTTTCTAAGGTAGTTAAAGGCTCTATAGAAGTGGCCACATGTTGCCTTTCATAAAAATCTCAAAAAATACTTCCAAAGCCTCTAGGTTAAGTGGAAAGAGTAGGCAAAAGCAGCCATGTGTCAACTTTCACCTGACTCTCAAAAGACCCTCCAAGGTAAGTAGATGCTACCACATCCCATTATCAGCTCAACAAAAGCTGCCACATGTCAATTTCCACATTTTAAAGTGGTTTTTAAGCGCCCAAGTAGTATACTATGACACATGTCAAAAGCAGATGCACTCTTAGTAGAAAGAGCCAAAGGAGTAATAGAAAGAGCCAAAGGAGGCAAAGTAGCCAAATGTAGAAATAGACAAAACAATCTAAGTGGCATGAGAAAGTAATTCTGAATCTTGATAAGAGCTGACGCAACATTATCTTCAGGTGGCTTCCTCATCGTAATGCTCAAAAATCACATGGGTCACTTGTAAAAAGGGCACCAAAATGGCCTCTTTCTTCCTCTATAAATTGTAAGCTTCTCATTCCAGAAGGGATCTACTCTCAGCCTTAAGGCAAAACTCTACCCAAAAATCCCTTGAGCTTGTAAGGCAGAGCTCTACCAGAATTTTACCTTGAATTGAAACATAGCATTTTTACCTCCATTCTGAGTTTTGCATCTTTAGTATGTGTCTATGCTTTGATTCTATGTTAAGTCATTTTATTGATGCTTTTGTAGAATGATTTCAGCATGTCTGGTGTATTTTTGAGTTTCCTTTTACAGGTCTATCAGAAGTGTCCCTACAGGAGTATAGGTGAAGTGGATAGGCTACTGTAGTGTGTCTCAAAATGCCTCTAGTAGTTATTTCCTCCCTATATCTCCATAGACCCCTGACCCACTGATGCAGAAGGTTTTCTCATGTTAGATGAAGTGTATGGGAGCTGGTTCTTGATGGAAAGTGTATGTTTAGGTGGAGTAGATCAACCTTTTATGGTGTATCACCCTTTTCCTTTCTTAGGCTTAGGTTCTATTTTTTGCATCTCTTTTCCCTTTTCATCCCCCCCTTTTTTTATTTTATTTGTTAGCAGTAGGAGAAACTAGGGACTAAAAGATACATCAGAGGGAGCTAGCCCTCATCTAAAGACTCTCCCCTCCAGCTTTGCCAATCCCATAGGTGAGAGGGGAGTTTCCATTATTGTGTGTGGAAAGGTAGGAGCTCAACCTCCTGCCCTGGGTGTAAATCCACTACGTCAACAAGTTCATTGATTTCTTTCATTGATGTGGCAATATGGATAATAATGTGAATATACAAGGGGCCAAAATTCTAAACATTCAAATTCTTTTATAGTATAAACCTAGAATACAAAGGTATAAAGTTCAAATTCTTTTATATGTAGCCCAATAATGATATACATAATGTAAATGTTATTACACAAATAATGAATATATATACAAGCAATGTTCATTTGTATATAGACTCTTTTTTTGAAAAAATGTGAATACTTGATCTGTGTATACCATTATAAAGCCTATGATTTTTCCCTTACATCTAAGAAAGTGGATAATGTCCTTGAAAATTTTATGGTTTGGCTATATAAATTTACAGTGTGACTATATACTAAGAGGAAATGCTTAAATGAGGAAATATAGATGTTGTCTTATGGAGGGAGTAAAAGGGTATCTGTCATGATCACTTTTTTATTGTTATTCCATTGTATAAAAATGCATTTTCATGGGGACATGCACACTCATAATTTAAATATGAAATTAATTGTAGTGATCTTGGTCTCATCACTAGAATCAGATCCAAGATCTTATTGTACAACTGAAATAGTCTTCTTCTTATCATCTTTATTATTACAAAACCTCTTTGGCTTGAGTTTTGGATGGAGCTTCCAACACTTGCATCTTCATGGAATTTTCTCTTTAAATGAGAGAAAAAAGGCTTCCCATCCTCTTTCTCAATCTTGGAGGTGTGTTTTATCTTACTCTTTCCTTTACTTTGATTTTAGATGGTTTACTAGGCTTATTTCTGAAGTGTTCTCTGTTCTTGGTCATTTTACTCCTTGATTCAATATGGGTAGCTTGGACATAAACTTCATCGATATTAGTGAGGTTAAAGATGAGTATTGTATGTCTCAAATAACTATGTAACCCATAGATATATATATAAAGAGTCTCAAAAAGGAATGCCTAACACCAAATCCCTCTTTCTAAACTCTTGAGTGTAAATTTGTACACTTTGACCCTTAGTTGTCCTTAAATTTTACAAATCCATAGTAGCTTGTTGAATGTAGCCTAATGGATAAAATTGATTTTTTAGTGAAAAAATAAAAAACACTCCAAGAATAAATCATTTACCATGTTTAAGGATATCCTCTTGTGTCTTACTCTCCCACCAAATGAGTGCAAATAGTATTTAGTTGAATTTTTGCTCATCCACAATCTTTTAAACCCTATAGTTCACATCAATCTGCTTGATGCAATGATCTAATTTATCTATACTAAGATATCCATTATAAATTAGTAAATAAAATTTAACTTCAAGCTTTATCTTAGAAGAAAAATAATCGAAAACTTTCTTTTGTTCATCAAATCAATAACTAGAAGGTTTGGGAGGAGATTTAGGAGATTTATGAGGTTTTTCTCCTTTATCCTTACCACTGGTTGAGGTTTATTCCTCTTATTTTCCTTAAGTTTCACCCTTGATCCTTTTATTCCTTTAATAATACAAATATTATATTGTGCTCTTCATCTCTAACAAAGTTTGACAAAAGGCTGCTTTTGAGTCTGGTTCTTCTCCTAGGATAATCCATAGCTTGACTTGTATGTTTTGCACTAATTTTGTGGTTATACTCTTCAAGGGATCCTTCACCACACTTAATCTTAGACTTGGTTAACATGAAAAACTAAAACTTAAAATTATAAAAACCACATTAGAATATCCTTGATCAACTTGTCTTATACTAAACTTGATTTAAATTATTAGTTAATGTAGAACACTCACTATTTACCAATTTCAAATATTGATGACAATTTTCTTAATTTCCATATTATTTTGAGAAATTAGTTTATTTGATTAAAAATCAGATTCAATAATAATTAAAAACAATAATTAAATGAATATAAATATAAAAATGCAAACTAAATTGATAATGAACTTCACCCTTTTGGTAGCTACGTCTCTGGATCATAAAAGCACTAGAACCGATCTATTAAATGACGTAAAATACACTTTGTGTATAACGTTTACACCAAAATATGTATATAGTATATAAATATAACCTATGATTTTCCTATATAAATTTTACACAACAGTATCCTACATGGAAGTTTCTCTTTCTTGTATAAAAAGACACTTGTTTACTTGATAAGTAGGAGGTGTTTTCCACAGCGAGTCAAATTACGATATTGCTATCAGGAATCAACTGTGTAGTTTTTGAGTCAAAATAATTGGAGTATGTTTCATGAGTAGTGGTTCACATTAACCAATATCTCATGATAATTAATGGTCCACTTATCACTCATTACATTTAGGTGATTCTCACAGCAGTGAAACATTGGGCCTTCCAGGGAGGTCACCCATCCCAGTACTACTCCAACTCAAGCACGCTTAACCATGGACTTTCCTCTAAGGTTAGAGGAAACTCCATGGTTAAGTTTACTTGATTTGGAGTATTAATAGGATGGGTGACCTCCTAGGAAGGCTCAATGCTTCACCCATATGAGCATTATTTAGCTAACCTTAGAGGAAACTCCATGGTTAAGCATGCATGAGTTAGAATAGTATTGGGATGGGTGACCTCCCTGGAAGGCCCAATGATTCACCCCTATGAGAATCACCTAACTACAATGAGTGATAAGTGTACCATTAATTCTCATGAGAGATTGGTTCATGTGAACCACTACTCATGAAACATGGGCCAATTAGTTTGACTCAAAAACTACACAGTTGAATCTTGATAGCAATACAATAACTTGTTTACTTTTTTTTTTCTCTCCTTAAAAAGGTTAAAAAAAAAGTTTTCCTCTTTGTCAATTTTCAAATAAAATAACGATCCTTTTATAATGGTTCTATGGCCCTTGTTTCATGGTTTGAAGCCTTATATTTTAATCTATTACTTTGGGATTCATATCCCCCTTCCATTACCTTGTTTTTAGGATTGTATAATGCTTCCATGAATTTTTGGTGGTATTTAATTCCACACTAATAGGGATTTTTAATAATAATGTTTTTAAATGAAATTTCAACACCATATGAATTGGTCTTAATACTAATCTTTTCTTGAAACTCATGTTCCACATTTCAAGATACCATTGGTACATGTGTTAAGACCTGATTGGGCTACTTGTACACATATAAATAGTTGATGATGTTAGAATTATGTTATGTTTTTTTTTTTTTTTTTCCACCACCAATAGGGCATAACTTTTTCATACAATGTACATTTGACCTTATTCAAATTGCATTCAAAATCTCTCTATGAGCTCTTCAATGTGAGGCCAGTTTGAAGAAAATTCCAAACCATATAATTAGATCGGTATGGGGATCCTCTTGAATGAAGTAGAATGTGAATTTGTTTATAAAATTAAATAATAATAATTAATATTCAAAAGGAAACAAATAAACTACATAATACCACAAAATTTTAATCCAAAAACCTCAACATGGGGTAAACCAGCTTGGTAGTGTCAACTAATCACTACCTCTTCCTTCACTAGTTGGGAACTAAGAAAGGGTACAAATGGAATATGAATCCACACTCTATTTCTAATTATTTTTTTACTCGATTCTACATTGTACATCTCCAAGAAATGAAAATAGAAATAGAAATGGGTACAAAATGTAGAAACGTAGATTTTCAAAAAACCCTTAGTTTAAAATTGTCATGGAAACTTCCATACAATATTATATAAAATTATAAATATATAATATATTTAATCTTACATATAAGAAAAAAAGGCATAAGGGTAAGTGAACACATTTGGGGGATAAAAAAGGGCCTACATGTGAACATGATTTTTCT
This sequence comes from Torreya grandis, assembly GCA_037957365.1. Taxonomy (NCBI): domain Eukaryota; kingdom Viridiplantae; phylum Streptophyta; class Pinopsida; order Cupressales; family Taxaceae; genus Torreya; species Torreya grandis. Next base: position 390,466 of record JARHVA010000091.1, on the reverse strand, counting down.
CAAATTTCAGAAATGTGAACTTCTACAAATCATTTAAGATGGCTACACTCAAAATTTGAAGATGGTATAAAAACATGAATTGTATAATTTCAAGTCTAGTTTCCAAAAAACTATTTTTAAAAAAAAAAGGTTAAGTATAAATAAGTCAAACATCTAAAATTTAAAGAGGACCTCCTATTTTTTTATAGAAAATATAGTAGATAAATGGCCATGTAGCCCATCATTTTTTAGCATCATTAAATATTATTTGAAACCCTTTGATAAATATTTAGATAAGATATTCTAGTGTGTTACTAAATTTTTTATATATTTTTTTGATTAATTTTTCAATTAAGTAGATTTTGGAAACTAAAAAAATGGATAGCCAGCCATGCGACCCACCTTAACTACCTCAAAAAAAAAAATCTGTAGAATTAAGCCTAGTTTGTTATGATATAATTTGTTTTACACTTGGATAAATGAAATACAAATTAGATAAACATGAATAGGTATGTATGGGTGTGGCATGTAGGGGCCTAGAAAAGGTGTTGTTTGAAATAAATATAGTTTGAACTCTTAAAATAGCCCAAAAAATATATAAATCATATATTTAGAAAGAGGAAAATGTTCTCATCATAATGGTAATAATTTTTCAAATTTTGATGTTGAAATCCATAGCATATTTGGCAATTGAAGTTGAATTTTTTTCATTTTTATCAAAACTCTCAGTCTTAGCTGTAGATGCACAATCACAAGCCTTTGGCTCAAAAATCCAAGCCATTTATGAGCCTAAAGGATTGGTTTTAAATTCAAATTGAAATAATGTGTATGCATTATATAATTTAATACATAATGCGTACGCATTATATAATGCATATACATTACTTTGAAATAACACAAAATAAACAAATTTCATATTTGTTATAGGGGAAAGGTCCCATTAGCCATGCATCCTTATAGGGGAAATGTCAAATTTCATGTTCTTTATAGGGGAAAGGTAAAATTTTGTGTTTCTTTAGATAGTGAACTAAGGTGACATAACATTGCATTGCACTTTGAAAATTTTACCCATTTCTATATGTCATCATAACTATTTATAACTAAGGTTTCAAGGTCTAAAATGTTATACATTTTACATTATAACTGATTTTATCATGAAAGGTCATAAAATGAATTTTTTAAACCTATGATCAACATTTAACCTTTAGAGTATCAATTGTTGTAAATTAGAGTATCAATACTTGACTCTTACTTGTCAAGATGTGATTGGTTAATTTCAATTTTATAGAATAAATATTGAACAAGTATTAGATGTGATTGGTGCACTTTAATATTTATATACACCAATATGTTTCATCAATAGAACACATGTTAACAAAAACCTTATTTGATAGTTGGCACATGCATAGTTATTGGGACCTTTCCCCTAGTAGGGCAAGGATATACCTTATTACCTTACTTGCCTAAAATCCTACTTGCCCTTAAATTTTATATTTCTTATTAATATTATCCTACTTGCCTAAAATGCTATCTTACCCTTTTGTTGTTTCTTTGATATCTTTGACCAGACTCCTTTATTTATAAATTTTGAACTAATTTGTTTAAGTGGCAAACCCGTTGAATTGGAATATGTAGTATAGATAATCTTGTGTAAGTAGAAATAAGAATTGAGCCCTTGGTGTAACAGTGTATCTCTTGGATATATATTTCAAGAATGTTATCTATTAGAGCCTAATACCTATGAATCATGCCTTGGATTGTCCCAAAATCATTCTTAAAATGTGTTGAATAAAGCCCCTTAAGTTTCCTCCAAGGTCACTTAGTGCATCTAATTCAATAAGTGCATTTTGAGGTCCCAATTGAAAGTTTAACAACAGTCTTATATTGTTACAATTATTCAATATTCCCTTAATGTATTCAAATACATTATTAAAATGTTTCTTAAAATTAAGATCTCTAGTGAAAATATGGTTAATTCTCTATTTTGTGCACCTCCTTCATATACCCATCCATCACACATGGGATAACCATCAACCACTCCATCCATTCCCACCTCATTTGAAGAGTGTATCTTTGACATGGGACTAGTCCTAGCTACACCATGGATGCAACAATTGCAAGCTCAAAAAAAATATAGATAATAATTGGTACTTATCAATACTATAGAATTATATACCTTACTATGTAATTGGGATGGTAAGATATGAAAGTAGGATGTTGGGTACAAGGTATTCATATGTTTTTATTAAATATTTTGGACAAGTTGGGTATGCATTCTATTTTATATAAGATGTGGTTTTGAGCTCAATAAACTTGAAATGGTCACATGTATCCATTAGTGATGATGTGGTTTTAATATGTTGTTTTAAGATGGCATGCATGTAGTGATTGATGTATAGCTTAGAGAATATCTAAATGCACTAGGGACTTTATTCAAAACCATTAAGGGATGGCTATATGCTTTAGAAATATAGGGTGGCATATACCTATCATTGACTAGGTACAACATATGTATAAGTTACCCCAACTCAAAATATAATGAGCTTATTTAAGATACATTTTGAGACCTACTTCCCCTCAAGGATGATGTTGAGTAGAAAGACCCAATAATTGTTCATGTGGATGATAAACCATTCACTTGATATATATGGTTGATTAGAATTGAATACTGGTGTACACCCCCTCATCAAAGGTTTCAAGATTATATATTTTTTACATATATCTTCAGTCATCTTGTTCATATTTCATTGTAGTGAGCTTGAACCTTATGATGTGGACTGTAATAAAGTAGTGCATCTCAAAATTCTTTCTTTGGCTTGGGATTTGAGGTTAAGGAGTCCATTATTGAATTGTGTTCTCTCATATGTGTAGGAATTAATATGGATATACTTTGGGAACTAGAGGTAATTCAAGGTAGAGGGATATTAATAAGCTGAATACATACATGTAGAAAATTGATAACGTTCAGTGTTTTCTCAATTCAGATGGGACCTTAAAGGACTCTACATGACAATTTTTATATAATAATGGCAGGTTTGAAGCTCACATCATGTGATTTATTTACTAGACATGATTTTATTAGATCGATGTCAATTTTTAAACATTATTGGCTTATATGTATGTATGATAAATTTATGAATATTCCTTAATTAGATTGGTTGGAGGTGATGGTACTTGTATAGGTATCAAAGATGTGCATATATGAAAACTATAACACTTTTATAGGTGTACTAGACCTGCACATGTGGAAATATTTGATTGGATTGGGCATCTTAAGGCTTTGACATATCTAATTCTTCTAGATTGTGTGATAATTAGATCTCTAACACAAATATATGTGTGTATAAGATACACATGTGGTGATGTATCTAATTGGATTGAACCTCACAAGGATTTGATAGAGCTCTTTAATGCTTCTAATACATGACACCTCTAACATTATTGACACTTTCAAGTACATACAAGGTACATGTGGTGATATGTAGTGATATTTGGCCTCCTAAGGCATTATCAACTCTGAAACTTCCAAGACTTGATGCATCTATGAAAGCTTTAGCACTTTTGGGTGTACAAGGTACACATGTGGCACAACAAGGTTAAATTATAGGGGAAATTTAATCAAGGAGGCATGGGAGGCCAATTTGAACCCCTTCTTGCTATAACTATAAGAGCATGATATATGATTTGGGATAAAATTAAGTACAATTAGATATCAATCATGAATTAAACCAATTAGTTGATTGGTTCAATTACGAATGTCATTTGGGAAAAATTGAGGCCTTAAACCAAATTTATGGCTCAATAGATTGTATAATATAGATGAAATATGTATGTATTAACTGATCCTAATTTAATCAAAAATGTAAATATGAATGAAAATGTGGCCAATTTCAACCCATTAAACCTAAATTGGAGTCTACTATATTACTGAAAGGGCTAAATTAGGTCATGTTTCATGACATGTTGATCATAAACCCTAATTTTATCACTTTAACATATATATTTCCCTTAAACCCTAATTTCATGACATATACACATATACAAACATGTTACACTAAACCCTAACCCTACATCCTAATTTTATAACAAACACAACCCCTAAGTTCCCTAATTTCATCACAAATGCATGGGAGGATGATGATGAGCCAAGGGAAGAATTAGAATAAACCTAAATACCTATATACTTCTATGTACCTTATAGCATTATCACTCCACAAATCCTCAAGGGGGTGGTTTTATTGAAAAAATAGAAAGTGATAATATTTATTGAATCAGGTAATACTCAAAACTTCATCAATAATAAACTAGTTATGTGTTTGAATGGTTTTGTCTATCCAACTCTAAAGTTTCAAGTCATGATTGTATATGGGTGCTTAGTCTATTTTTCTAGTAAATGCCATAGTTTTAAACTTTTTGTGGGAGAATATCTACTAGATATCCCTATTTTTTGATTCCTATGGGTGGTGCAGATATTGTGTTGGGAGTCTAATGGATAACTACCTTGGGAATAATTAAGATGAATTTACAATAATTATTCATGTGTTTTTATTATGAGGGTTGTTGTCAATTAGACCTAAACCCTTATGAAGGTAGTTTTAGGCCTTCAAAATCTGTTGAAACATGGAAACAATCCTAAGTTGTGGGTGACCTAAATAGTGGACTGAATCTCTAAATTCTAAGGGCTAGCTCCCTTTGGTGTATCAATTAGGATCTTACTACTCTATGTTATGAACTACCTGGGAAAAGGGAGAAAGAAACCTGAAATAAAATCCTACCTAATGATGGTGATACACCTAAATGATTAGTTGATCCACTCAATTAGAGATCCTAAAATACTAATTTAGACAACAAGAAGGCTGAACTTTCAACTCCAATTGACCAATATGCATAAGTGTTTCATGAAAAGGTTTGATATAGTAACTAAAACTTGAGGGAAATGAAATAATAGGCCTAATTGAAGGCACTAATCAGCCACTTACATCTACTAAAATTCTAGCCAAAAGATGCTTAAATATAGAGCATTACCTACATAATTTGACTAGCTAGTAACTAGGTAAGAATCAAGACTTGGCAAGGAAGAAAACTCTATCACTTATGCAAATCAATGACAAAATAAATTATACCAACTTGCTGGAAATTGAAAACAATAGTCCTTCTATTAATCTAAAAAAGGTTAAAACTTAGTCTTTGGTAAAATTTTATCTTGTCAAAAGAGAGATACAATTCAAAGCTAAAAAGCTAACTTATATAGAAAAATACACAACAGCTAAGAGTTTGGCATTGAAAATAGAAGAAGATAACTTAGATTAGCCCAAGTCCAATTTTAGTTATGCCAAGATAACAAAGTCTTCTAAATTTGTCTTTTCTTGTCTTTTGTCTTTACATGGAAAACCCCTTAGCATTGAAAATAGAATATGGGATCATCTTGGGTTGCTTTTTCAACATGCATAATGATACACCCACCTCCAAAAATAGAACTCCACTTAAGGTGCTAGAACATTTAAAAATCTCCCTTTTACATGAAATCAATGCTAATGCCATATTTAGAATTTCATTTGAACTTCTAGAACGTTACAAGCTTGAGATAAATGAGAGTGTGTGTATGACATCTTTTGTTTAAGCTTTCCAAAATTCCACTACTTGAGTCCTCATGCAAAGTGAGCCTCCATTTTTTTGAACTAAAAGTGTCTGCTGAAACAGTTACACCTGGATGTGTCCATTCATGTTCATGGTTGTTTGCACTCTTATTAATCTATTCATTGGCTATCAAAAATTCTTATATTTTTGGATTATAAATTTATGTGCATGTCCTTTAACTTGTCTTGCTATATCATGGACTTTCCCTTTGCATGTATTTTGGCTTATTGACACTTCACTTTCTTGTGGAAAAAATGTCTACAAGAATTATATTTATTTATTCCTTGGCTTATCTTGTGCTCAAACCTTGCCTTTTCAAACCATTCAAAGGATTTCCTTCATACAAATTATTTATAGGAATTCCTTCAGACAATTATAACACTAAATTTCCCTTGTATCACTTTTTCCCATAGATAAAATATCCATGGGAATTGTCTCGTGCTCCTTGAGTAAATCTTCTAAAGGAATTCCTTCAAACAAATTGTCCAAAGGCATTCCTTCATACTTTTTGTCCATAACCTTTCCCAAAGGGAATAATCCCTTTGGAATTTATGTAAGTGTCCCTATTTCTCCAAATGACCCTTCAAAAATCTTTGACTACCCCTCAATTTTTTTGAAATTGACTTTCTTGAAGGGAAAGTGCCCTTTGAGATTTTTTGATTGGTCCATTTCTCATAGACAATTTGTCCATGAGAATTCATGCCTTCAGGGTTTTCAAAATGGTCCCTTATATTTTTTGTTTGGAACCTTCTTGAAGGGAAGATACCCTTTGGGATTTTTGTAATGGACCTTGGCATTTGAAATAGCCGTCTAATTTTTAAAGTGTCCTTCAAGATTTTTAGAAATGGTCTATGTGTCCCTTAAAACTATGCCTTTGAGCTTTCCTAAAGGGTACATATCCTTCAAGATTTTTGTAATATACCTTACCAAAGGGCAAGTGCCCTTCATGATTCTTGAATGGACCATTTCCTTTCCTTTAGACTTTTGTAAAGTCCCTTTTTCTAACAAGCCCTTCAGGCCTTCTATAGAGTATTTTTTTGAAGGGAAAATCCCTTCATAATTTTTTTTTGAACTTTATTGAAGGACAAGTGCCCTTCAAGATTTTTACAATGGTCCTTTTCCTTTCCTACGGACTTTTGTAAAGTCCATTTTTTTGACAAGCCCTTTTGGCCTTCTGTAGAGTCTTCTTTTGAAGGGAAAAGCCCTTCAAAAATTTTGTTTTGAACTTTCTTGAAGGACAAGTGCCCTTAAAGATTTTTTCAATGGTCCTTTTCCCTTAATGATCTGTCAAGTTTTGTGAAAAGTGACATTTCCTTCAAAAAAATTGTTTGAAGGAATTGAATCTTCAGCTAGAGACCCTTCAAAAAAAAAGTTTGAAGGATTCAAACCTTTTGGAAATTTGTAATGATCTTCCCCTTTGTAGAATCATAAAACATCTACTCTCATTATAATTTGCTCCTTTAACTACTTAAATAAACATCATTATTTTTTTATGGGGTAAAAAATTATCAACATTCTAGCAACTCAACTGGGAAGCATGCCTGTTATTATTAAGAACTCAGACCATAAACATGATATTGAACTCAAAAAACAATGGTAAACCTGGTCCATGACTACAAATTTCCTTTGACCAAACATGAAGTAACCTTTAACCTTCAAAATAGAAGGGAAACACAAAACAAGAAAGCTAATTAAGAAAAAAATGTGCAGACAAACACTTATTGGAAAAAAATAGAAAGAAAATAATATGCTTGAACAACACTTAGAGGAAATCAAAATAACTATGTACAAGGAGATTTGCTCTTCAATAACAATGTTTTAGATGTATCCCATTGACTGGGGTTAGAAGCTCCTAACCATCCAACTTTGTAAGTTAAAAAGCATTGTGAGATTTGTAGCTGGAAATTATGTATGGGCCACTCCAAAGAGAATCAAACTTAGTGTGATTTCCTAGTTTAGCTCTATCCTCATCCCACTTGAGGACTAAATCACCTTATTTAAAACTCTGTAAAGAAGCTCCTTTATCAAATGTTCTCTTCACCTATGTTTGATGAATTTTCATGACTAGCGTAGACTAGTTTATTTTCTCTTTCAACTCTATAAATTCAACATACTTTATCTCCATAGGCTCATTCTCAAATAACTCACGCTGATGCATTAGTTTCAAAGCTAGAAATTGAAGAGAAATGGGTAACCTTCCTTCCTTACCATATACTAGCTTATTTGGAGAGTTTGATATTGACATCTTATAGGTGATCCTATCATCCCATAGATTTGAATTAAACTTGAGATGACATGACCTCTAATTATCCTCAATAGTCTTTCTTATGATCCTTAATAGGTTCTTGTTTATAGATTTAGCAAGGTCATTGCCTTATGGATAATAGTTCAATGAAGTGCTGAGATAAACTACATGTTCGATAGCCCATTGGTTGATCCTTGATTCCACAAAAGCCATTATGTTATCAAAAATAATTGTTGAAGGAACTCCAAATCTAGTAAGCAAACCTTTATAGAAATCAAGAACATTAGTTTCGTTTGCTTCCTTCAATGTTATTGTTTGTGTCCAATGTGTGAGTAATCCATAGCTATTAGAATCCACTTATGCCCTAAACTTTAAGGAGGCTTAATGAGGCCAATAAAGTTCAATCCCCATTAGATAAAGGGTTGGTCCATCATAATTGGCTAAAGAGGTAAGACTACAAGCTTTACTTTTACTATAAACATAACACATTATTTTCACTTTCTAACCCATGCATGGCAATCATCAAATATACTATGCCAATAGTACCCTCCTATCATGATCTTAAGTGATGTAGTTATTGAAAAAAAGTGTCCTCCACCATGTTCATCATGGAATTATTTAATTAATCTCTAAGTTTGGCTTGGTTCTACATATCTTAGCAGCATTCCATTGATATCTTTTTTGAACAAAACACCATCAACAAGAAAAAATGAAATTGATTTAAATCTAAAATATCTTCTCTTTAAAGCACTTATATGAGAGGGATAAATACCATCTTGGAGATAGCTTACCAAGTCATGAAACCAGCTAGAAGGTGAGGTATGAATAGTTGTAATGTTTTCATCATTTGACCCCAAAACAAGCTCATTAGCCTCTTACAAGTCTTGAGCTAGATGCTCACACAATCCTTTGCCTCTAACCAGATTTGTGACCTTAATTTCCATGTCATATTCCATTACCCTAGTTATCCAACCAACTCTCTTCTTATTTATATCCTTGTTCAAGAGGAACTCCTTGATGCTTAGATGGGCAACCATTAGATGTATCTTATTGTTAGACAATAAGTGCCTAAAATTCTTAAGAGATCTTATTGCTAAAAGTACATGCTTTTCAACAAAATAATATCTTATTTCATACTCCTCCAAGCCTTGGTTGTAGAAATTTATTGGCTTCTCTAAGGACTCATGATTCTGCTACATAAGAATGCTTGAAATGGTATCCATGTTAGCATAAGTGTACAAAATGAAATCTTTCATGAAATCTGGATTTATAAGTATATGAGCACTATATATGGCGTTCTTAATATTCTCAAACCTTTTTATTCCTTCTTTAGACCAGATAAAGTTCTTATTTTTATTTAGCATGGTTGTAAGTGACTTAGCTAAAATGGAAAAATCTAAAATATATCTCCTTATGAAATTGATTTTCTCAAAGAAACTTGACAAAAAAATTGTGCTTAGGTAAGGAGAGTACAAGAATAGATTGAATCCTTTCAGCATCTATGCTTAAACCATGCATTGAAACAACATGTCCTAGAATCTTACCTTCATGAATTGAGAAGACACACTTTTTGGGATTTAGAGATACCCTAAATTGCCTACACCTTTTAAACACTTGCTTGAGATGAACCATGTGATCTTTTGCATTCTTTGAAAATATTATTATATCATCCAAATAAACAAGTACAAATCTATTAAGAAGACCTTAGAATTCCATATCCATGGCTCTCTGAAAGGTTGCTTTAGCATTAGATAAATTAAATGGCATCTTTTTGTATGCAAATGTCCCCCACTTGGTTGTGAAGGCTATCTTAAATTTATCCTCTTCTTTGACCAAAATATGATTGTAGCCACTATATCCATCCAACAAATAAAATCTCTCTGAACCTGAAATAAGCTATAAAATTTATTCCATCGATGGAAATGTATAGTGACCTTTAAGTGAAGACTTATTTAAATCATGGAAGTCAACATACAAATGAATCTCACTATTCTTCTTTCTTATCAGAACAAGATTTGCCACCCAAGTTGAGTTCTTGATTTGAAATATAATAGCTGACTCTATGAGCTTGTGAATCTTAGCTCTCATCAAAGGCTCAAGCTTTGGATTGATTGGCCTTTATCTTTATCTCACTAGTTTAGTTTCTTCCTCTAACTCAATGGTGTGTTGAGCGAAACTTGGATCAAAACCTTTGATATCACTATACTGGCATGCAAATATATCAACAAAACTTGTGCATAACTCAATAAAAGATTTATTTTGTGAAGGAGTGTATACCTTATCCAACTTTAAAATATTATCAGCTAAAATCTCTACATTAGCATAGTGCTCTTCTTTTGTTGAAAAGGATGACTTCTCCTTCCTTAGCTCATCATCTCCACTAAAAATATTCTCAAGAGTGACTAATCTTTTAGGTATATTATTCATTTTTAGTGGCACAATATGATCACCATACTGCTGCAAGTGTTTTAATTTATTTCTTGAATAAAACTCAGCTTTTTCCTACAAGAATCTCACAATTTGATTGTCATCTTTGAACACCTACTAGTTCTCATGATTATCCAAATAGAAGGCCTTACAACCACCTTTATATGTGACTAAGTTTTTTTATTTTTGAATCATTTAGGATACTAAATTGTGCCCCAACAGTAGCCAACCTATCAGCATATTTATTCTTATCTCTTGGTATTGATTGAATGTTAAAAGCCTAAAAATATTCAAGTAAATCCCAAATTCTATGCTTGTAAGATTTAAGCAAAAAAAATTTGCATACATTAAAACCTCTTACTTTGTGGACTACAAGCTCACTATCACTAAACACTTGCAAATAATTGACTTTCATCTTTCTATCCCACTACAAACTATGAACTAGTGCTTCAAACTCAGTAAAATTATTTGAATAGCCAAACTAAAATTTAATAAAAGAGAAATAACTTAATTTTTTTGGAGAAACCAACATCATTCCAGATCTGGTTCCATTATTATTTCTTGATCCATCAAAGTACAATTACCACAAACTTTCATTAGACTCATCCTCTTTGACCATGGCTAGAATTGGTGCATCATTCTCATGAAGGCAATACACACTAAGACCTTTTTAAATCATCTTATAAGAATCATGCTCATGTAAGGTAGAATCCCACTCATCAAGAAACACATCTATAAATCCATCCAAAGATGATTCTTTTTCTATATCACTAACTTCTAGCACATCATCTGAGATGATATAGTTAATATTCACAACATTTGGCATTTATGGCTCCATATGAAAACATGCAATAGGTTCAGAATAAATTATTACCTTGGTACCATACCTAGTTATAAATAGAAAATAAGTCCAATTAGCTGATAAATATCCCCTAATATTTGAAGTGAAATCCCTTAAAAGGCACATAGCAAAGTAGGGAGGTAAATCTACCACAACATCCTGTTGAATAGTCACATTGGGACATGCATGTACTATCATTTTTAGATCCTTTATTATGTCTACTATCTTTGTTGGTGACCCATCTAGATACAATACTCCCTTAGTATTTGGCTCATAAACAAGTCTAATCTTATCTGTAATCTATTTAGGCATGACTATACTACTAGCTCCACTATCTACCATACAATTATGAACTAAAGTATCACCTGTTATCAAAAAAAGGTAGAAAAAAAGAGTTTTCTTTGATTTTTTATTAGTTTTTTCAACCTTTTCCATACTATTTACTTGTTGTACCTATTGCTTAGTTGGCTGATCTGAATTAGCCAAAATAACACCTTATTTCTCAATTGGTTTTGGAGACAATTCAAGAGTTGAAAGTGCTTGGATGAGCTTATCCTTTTATCTTGAAATTGAAAGAGAATCCCACATGCTAATGTTGATATTATATTTATTCATTTGATCCACTATACTTAAATAAGATGAACTAACCTTTGGCTGTAATTTTTACAACACTAGTTGTTCATGAACTAGAGGTAGTTGATGGAGTCTACTACCCTCTATATTCTAATTTTTTTGAGTTATAGGGGCAATAAGCTGTTCTTTTATACTTTTAAAAACAACATGAGGATTACATGAATCATTTTTCATCTCTTGGGCCTCTTCAATGGATCTTCTTTTGGCTTTAGTTATAAATGCAACTTCACCACTTGAATTGTTAGTTTCAACACTTTGAGTAAAAGCATCATGATCATCTACTTGCCAATTTACATTAATGGCATCAAATTTCCCTTGAACTTGATGAGTCTCTCTTTGTGATGTTGAACCTGTATCTTGATATTAAACTCCTTGAAAAGAAAAATCTTCTTGTGGCATGGTGCTGCTTTGTGATACCAAGGCTTGGTTTTGAGCATCATTAAGATTTGAGGGCTTCCAACCTAAATCCTACACCAAGTTATTTTGAGGTAGGGTTGGAATAATGGCTTTTGAAGTGGAAGGAGAATTAGGATTAAGGGAAACATATGGATTAGTTAGAGTTATATCTCCTTGTGCTTGATATGGTGGTCTATTCTCTCTAAAACCCTCATAAGGAGGCCTTTGATCTTTAAAGGATTGATAGGAGTTATAATTTTATTGTTGATAAGGCCTATTTGACTGAAATTACTACCTTTTCAACTATACTATTTCATTCCCAAAGAATTGTCAAAAACTTTTTAACTTTCCTATCTCACTAGCTTGACTATTAGGGGCTACAATTTGAGCTTGAGGTGTTAGAATAAGAGCCAAGAATGGAATTTGAGGAACTTGAGGGGCTGGTATAGAACTTATTTATAGAAATATAGGCATTATAGGTCTTGAAGAAAGCTTACCAGCTTGTATCAAACTATTTTCTACCCTTATTATAGCCTCATAAGCATTTGGCAAGGTAGTACCACCCATTGACTATATAATCACACTAATGTTAGAGTTAAGAGCTTTCAAATAGTACAAAAATGCATATTTAGAGGATGTCCTAGTCAACATAGGTATCCTAGTCCATGTTCTTTAGAATTTGAGGTTAAAATTAGACATGAAATCATGAAGATCCCTTGTTATAGCGGTCAATTCCTCTACCAAAGAGAGATGATTAGATTTGTCCTCAAATTGCTTGACCAACACTACACCCAATTCATCCCAGGTGGAAATGGAATTAAGTGGTAGATTTATATACCATTTTAATGATTTTCCTTTGAAGGACGCAGCCAACAATCTAATAACAACATTATCTTTAATTACATTATGGACTAAATAGAGATTAACAATATCTTGGATATACTCAATAGGTGTTGTTTGATTTTATTCTAAGAATAATGGAATGCTCTTGAGGAAATACACCATAATGTCATCAATCTAGGCCAACTTTAGTGGGATACCTCTATTGAATGGAGCAAACACTTGGTTTTTGATGGCCATTTAGATAGTGGGGATTGTAGTGCTTAGAATAATAGGCTGACCAAGAGGTAAATATTATTTTTGAGGATATGACTTTTCCATCATAAAACTTTGCCTCTTATATGATAAAAATTCAAAAGGAGTACCTTTAGTTTTTGACCTTTTGGTAATCTTTGGCATGAATGAATTGCCTAAATGATGCTAGAATTCTATAACTTGAAGAATCTTTAGCTTTGATGAAAATGACTATTCTCTTCTCCTAAAAAACTTTTCTTCAGCTTTAAACTTATTTCGATCTACAAAATATTTATTTATGGTCTCACTAGGCATGCCAAAAATTGTTGTCAATCAAAACTACACCCTTGTGAAGGTAGTTTTAGGCTTCACAGTCTACTGAAACATGGAAACAATCCTAGGTTGTGGGTGACCTAAAAATTGGATTGAATCTCTAGATTCTAAGGGCTAGCTCCCTTTGTTGTATCAATTATGATATTACTACTCTATGCTATAAACTACGTGGCAAAAAGGATAAAGAAACTTGAAATAAAATTCTACCTAATGATGATGATACACATGAATGATTGGTTGATCCACTTGATTAAAACTCCTAAAATATTTATTTAGACAAGGAAGCTGAACTTTCAACTTCAATTGACCAATATGCATAAGTATTCATGAAAATGTTTGATCTAGTAACTAGAAATTGAGGGAAATGAAAGAATAAGCTTAATTGAAAGTACTAATTAGCCACTTGTATCCACTAAAATTCCATCCAAAAGATTTTTAAACATGGAGCATGACCTGCATAATTTGACCAGGTAGTAACTAGGTAAGAATCAAGACTTGGCAAGGAAGAAAACTCTATCACTTATGCAAATCAATGACAAAATACACTATATCAGCTTACTAGAAATTGAAAATAATAGTCCTATTAATCTAAAAAAAGTTTAAAATTTAGTCTTTGGTAGAATTTTGTCTTGCCAAAAGAGGGATACAATTCAAGGCTAAAAATCCAACTTATATAGAAAAATACATAACCAAGAGGTTGGTGTTGAAAATAGAATATGAGCTCATCTTGGGTTACTCTTTCAACATGCATAATTCTACTCCCAACTCCAAAAATAGAACTCCACTTAAGGTGTTGGAATGTTTGAAAATCTCCCTTTTGCATGAAATCAATGATAATGCCAAATTTAGAATTTTGTTTGAACTATTGGAACATTGCAAGATTGAGACAAATGAGAGTGTGCACATGACATATTTTGTTTAATATTTTTAACATTCCACTACTTGAGTCCTCATGCAAAGCTAACCTCCATTTTTTAGAACTAAAAGTATCATGCTTAAATGGTTACACCTAAATGTGTCTAATCCTATTCGTGGTTGTTTGCATGCTTATTAATCTATTCATTAGCTATCAAAAATTCTTGTATTTTTAGATTATTTATTTATGTGCACATCCTTTAACTTGTTCTTTCTATATCATGGACTTTCCCTTTGCATGTATTTTATCTTGGCTTATTGAAAATTCACTTTCTTATGGATTAAATGTCTATAGGAATTGTCTTTATTTATTCCTTGGCTTATTTTGTGCTTAGATCTTACCTTTTCAAACCCTCCAAAGGATTTTATTTAGACAAATTTTCTCAAAGAATTCCTTCAGACAATTATTCCACTTGAATTTCCCTTATATTTCTCTTTTTCCCATAGAGAAAATGCCTATGGGAATTGTCTCATGCTCCTTAGGTAAATCTTCTAAAGGAATTCCTTCAGATAAATTGTTCAAAGGAATTCCTTTGAAACTTTTATCCATGACCTTTCTCGAAGGATAAAAACCCTTCAAGATTTTTTAAGTGTCCTTATTGCTCCAAATGACCCTTTGGAAATCTTTGACTACCCTAGGATTTTTTGAATTTGACTTTCTTGAAGGGAAAGTACCCTTTAGGATTTTTTGATTGGTCCATTTCTCACAGATAATTTGTCTATGGGAATTCATGCCTTCAAGATTTTCAAAATGGCCGCTCATATTTTATATTTATAACCTTCTCTAAGGGTAGATACAATTTAAGATTATTGTAATGGACCTTGGCATTTGAAATATACCTTTGCTTTGTAAAGTGCCCTTTAGGCTTTCTAGAAATGGTCTATGTGTCCCTTAGAATTGTGCCTTTGAGATTTCTTGAAGGTACATACCCTTCAATATTTTTGTAATGTAGCTTCTTGAATGGTAAGTGCCCTTCAAGATTCTTGAATGGACCATTTCCTTTCCTTTGGACTTCTGTAAAGTCACTTTTTTTTGACAAGTCATTCAGGCCTTCTATAGTCTTTTTTCGAAGGGAAAAGCCCTTCAAATTTTTTGTTTTGAACTTTCTCGAAGGACAAGTGCCCTTCGGTATTTTTACAATGGTCCTTTTCCTTTTATTTAGACTTTTGTAAAGTCCCTTTTTTATGACAATCCCTTCAATCCTTTTGTAGAGTCTTTTTACAAAGGGAAAAGCCCTTCAAAAATTTTGTTTTGAACTTTCTCGAAGGATAAGTGCCCTTCAAGATTTTGGTAATGGTCCTTTTCCCTTAGTGATCCATTAGGCTTTATAAAATGCCATTTCCTTCGAAATTTTTTTCCAAAAGGAATTGAATCTTCATCTAGAGACCCTTCGAATAAAAAATCCAAAGGATTCAAACCCTTTATAAAGTCATAATGATCTTCCCCTTTGTAAAACCACAAAACATCTATTCTCTTTAGAATTTACTCCTTCAACTACTTGAATAAAAATCATTCTTTTTTGTGGGGCAAATAATTATCAACAAGGGTATTAAATTGTAATTGTATGAGATACGTGAAAACTCCCCATAATTGGTGAGTTCACATTTGATGCAAATGATTCTTGAAATGTGATCAAATAGGTTTATGGTTCAATTATTTTCAATAGAGACACAACCACCAATGGGGTTTACACTTTCAAATCTATAGGATATTATGGAGGAGTATTCAATAAGTTTTGGTGATATTCTAAAATTACATCCTCTTAAAATGGATCATGATCATGCCATTCAATTAGTGTCAATGTGTCCACCACCCAACATCAAGTCTTATAGGCACCCATATGTCTAAAAGAGTGAGACTGATAAGATGGCACAAGAGATAATGGAATAAATAAATATCTATCATATTTAAATTTATTATTCCTCCCTAATGGTGATGTTGCATAAGAAACATGACACCTAACATGTATCCTAAAAATAGGTAACTCAATAAGTACACCATCAAAGATAAGTTCCCTATTCATGTAATTGATGATTTACTAAATGGATTACACAGTTTTGTTTATTTTAAAAAACTTGAGATTCATTATGGGTATAATAAAATCATAATTATAAATGAGGATATTCATAAAGTAGATTTTATAACCCATAAGGGCCACTATGAATTTTTGGTGATGCCTTTTGGCCTTAGTAATGCACCATATAGATTTCAAAGTTTGATGAACTTTGTTTTTGGCCATTTTTAAGTAAATTTATCTTTGTGTTATTTTATAATACTTTAATATACAAATAAACATGGGAAGAACACTTGCATCATGTGAATTAGATTTTGGATAATCTTAAACAACACCAAATTTATGACAAGTCCTCTAAATTCACTTTTGGAGTATTGTGTCATATGACAAGCCCTCCAAAACAAAGTGATCTCTAGAAATAACATGCCTTTTGAATAACTAACTATGATAAAAAGAATCCTAGCTCCTTATTTATACCCTTAGATTAATTTATTATAACATATAAGCCCCTAATTAGGTATATATCTATTAAATGATTAATTAAGAGAATTGTGTCATATTTAAGCTATTTATAAACCTAATAAATATTTAAGCTATTTAAAAAAATCATATTTATTCTCCCAAACTAACAAATGTTTAGAGTAAATTTTATACATTGTTCATCCCCTTAGGTTTACAAGGCAACAATACACGATAAAAAGTTTTTCAAATTAGAAAAGAGAGTTCAATGGTGAAAATACTTAAACAGTGGATTTTATATGAACCAATTTATTTTTTATTTTTTATTAAGGACAAAAGGGTAGAAGTTATTGAATTTTTAGTTATCTTTGATGTGGTATCATTGTTTGCCAAGGTATTTATTAATGATGTTATTGACATGGTTAGATCTTATATAGATAAGGAAACAACTAGGTTAGTAGCCATTCATCTAAAATCACTTTATTCTCTTTCAAATATATCATTTTTTAGAAAATGGAAGGTATGGAAATTGATTTACCATTTTTGCTATTGATTTTTAACCTCTTTATGAGGAATTTTTATGAGAGTAAGCTAACTAATTTCAAATAAAAAATTGATGGAAATGATATGTTTATGACACTAATATATATTGGTAGCATGACACAAAATAGTTTTAGGAGTTATATTTAGACATCAACAACATGGTTGACAAAAAAAAACTCACTAATGAGATTGAGGTAGATAATAGCTTACCCTTCTTTGATGTACTCACAAGTTTACTCACAAATTAATTATCCAAAAAATTATAAGTGTTCTCAAGACCCTTTCCATATAGTATATTTAGATTTGTGAATAGAATCATTTAGAATAAGAGATCAGACATAGATATATATTTTTAAATAACTAGATATAAAGGGAAACAAATTTCTAGGATTTCAATGAAGTGAAAGAGTTCCAATACAATAGAAATTAGGTGGAGACTTGTTTCTATAGCATTCCTTCCTTCCATAAATGGAATATCCAATAAGATCTATAGTATCCTAAGATGACATAATATTGATTATAATTTTCTACTAAATAAAAAAAGTTAAGAAATATGTCAATATTTCTAAAGGATCAGTTAAAGCCAAGTTTTAAAAGTGGGGTTAATAGAATTGAATGTTCTTGTGTGGTCCCTTACATTGGTGAAATAGGGAGTTCCATTTAGACTAGGGTCAAAAAGCATGCTTCAAATATCCACCTTCAAAATAAATTAAAATAAACTTTAGCATAAAAATCCTTAGAAATTTAGTACTCCATTTGCATTGAGGATGCTAAGGTCATAAGAAGAATTATTATTTTAAATTTCACTTGAGGGATTCTATGAAGATTGTAAATTATTCCAATAATATGAATAGAAATGTGGGATAGGGTTTGAGCCCCTCTTGGAGGAAAAGTATTAATAAATTGAATAAGGTCCCCTCACTTTAATTGGTTACAATGTTTTGAAAATGGTGGTTACAGTTTAATACTTTGACAAATAATGTTTTAAAAAAAATTATTATTATTTATAATAATCAATGTTGCAGACCACATTTTGTGGTCCTTCATCATGATTATTGATAATATTACAAGCATGATATCCTTCTATAGATAATTGTAAAAACAAGATGTGATCACAATTTATATTAATTAATCTAGGGATACCATTATTAAATAAATGCCAAATAAAAATTATTTATTTACACAAACCCATTAAGTATTTTGATTTTTCACCTTCACCATATGGATTATGGGTTTCCATGATTCATTTAGCTCCATCCCCTCATCCCTATTGAGTATATTTGGATGTTTACAAATCTCTATAACCCCCCTCAATTTTATTTTCATAAAATGCTCAACCTTGACCAAATTTTTTGCCTTTTCTAGGCATATGTCATGGGATGTTACATGAGCATATTCTACTAGGGTTGATATTTTAATGAGATCATAGTTGATGTTGAATCCATGCTCCTTTATTATTTTTTAAATGTTATCTTATCTCTTTGATATATGGTTAACCACATACATAATAGATCTAATAAACACCACATACAAATTTAGGTTCAAGGGGGTATTTATAAGTGAATTTTATCATGATCCTTGTTATATTTTATGGGATAAAAAGGAATTAATTTTATTCTTCCTCTATGTTTTTTAATTTTCAAAGATGCACATTCACTAAAAGGAAGAAATAATTTATAAATTTATTAGTGTCCTCCCACTAAAAGTGTGGTGTAATCTTATTTTTCATATTATTGAGGACCCTAAATTTGCCTCATATTAGATCCATACATTTTTAAGACCTTTGTTAAATGATGTTTTTCTTCCTTAATGTGGTCTTTATCTCAAATTCTAAAATCTATGTTAACAATACTGCACACTTATCTTTTGTGAGGGGTGATGATAAGATGAAGCATCAATGTAGAGATCAGTGTGGGTGTGCTTCCTATAAACTTATTAACATAAGGACCCATATCCTTTTACTATTATAAACACATAAAAGAAAGGAAACTAATAGAATCTCTTTCCCATGTGGTTAATCTACATTGGTGTTGTGTAAAAATATTTTATACCATTTATATTTTAGTCAAAAAAGTGTGAAAATATATATATATTTTAATTTCCTAAAGATATTAGCAACTATGGGAAATAGGGGGATCCCATTACCATGCCTTTTTTTCCATTCAACATATAAAATATGATTAAATGAGTCATGGAGTCCCATAATTCATATGTTTAATGTTCATAACAAATATAATTAATGGGCTTAATGTTGATTTTAAATTTATTTAATCACATCATCCATACAATAATTATTATACATTATGATCATCTCTTTGTAAATTGTCAAATTATCTACATATGGAGCTTGTGTTTGCAATTTTATCTATCATCCTCATAAATAAAGACAAAGTGTGGTCTAACATGTTGATTATCAAAAAATTAAAATATTATGTATTACAAAATCTTGAAGTCTAGTTTTAATTATAACAATTATTTTTTCATTTACTATTTATACTAGAGTGAGTCTAGTTGGCATAATGCACTATTGAAGTGGATTTTATTCACACCCATAGATTTTATTACAAGGTTTCCTCTAAAATTTTAGGATCAATGAAAAAGATCACTCTAAGGCATGAGTTACAGGGTATTTAATTTAATAACAACCTGTTAGTGAAATAGTTATTGAGCGACATAGATTATTTACCATGAGTGAACTAGCTATGGGTGAACCTATATATACTTGGAGTGAGTGTAAATATGAGTATTTATAACTAAGGTGGGTAGGATTATCAAATAAATTTCAAAAAAAGAGGGAAAACTAAGGCATAAAAGGAAGGTCTATGGAAGTTCAAGGATATAACCTTTCAAGACTAGTATTTGAGCTCAAGTAGGACAAGGTATCTAGACCAATACTTGTTAAAAAATATTGTGGTACATAAATAATTAATTGTAGTTAAATATTCAAAGGAAAACAAAACATAGTATACTCAAACATGCAAAAATCAAAGGTTACCTAATTTCCAAATTATTATTGCACATCTATAAGAGGATTATGAAAAGCAAGCAAAAGATTTCCAAATCAACTATAGCTAAAAATGAGAGATTGTATTTAAAATAGATGCCTCATACATAATTTTAAGAATTAATATAATATAATGATGTAATTTCCAATAAAACCAAAGAATTGGATAAGAACAAATATTTGCACATCAAGATCGAGTCAAGCAGAACTTATTCAAATTTCCTATTAATCTTAATAGAAAAAATTCTCCTCCCTTTGTGACTAGGAGGCTACATGTATTTATAATATTGGGATGGGGAAGGCCTTATATATTGAAGCTTCACATAATTTTACAAGTCCAAAATATAACCCTTAGTTCAAAATGCATGCAAGGATGCATGTTACAATGATTATAGTTAAAATAGACTTTCCAGTCAAAAATAAATTATGCATGTAAAATAATAGATAGGGAAACAAAGTACCACTTTGATGAAACTCATGAAAATAAATAATTATTCCAAAATTAGAATACTGATGCCATCCTTCTACTTGAATCAGTTAATGAAGACATTGTAACTACAACTATTGTTTAGACTGAGGGCTTTGTGAAGCCGAGGGCATCAACTACTAGTTGTATGCATTATAGACTCATAAGTTGATTTATTTGCCTATATAAATTCACCCAATGCATATGTTGTATCAAATTATTTATTTATGACCTCAACATTTAATAGCAAGGGATTCAAAATCTTAACTACTATAGTCATTAACCTATTTTGTTCTGCTTTTGAGCTTCTAAATTTAGCCACTAAGGCTTTAGATCTTGTGACCTTATATTTCAAAAAAATTGCCAACTATATCACTTCTTCATTAGTTTTATGTACTATACATTATAATTCTTATTTTAATTCTTCTACAACTAATTGGATAAGATTGTCAATATTGGGTTAATTCACTAGCTCCCTTGTCTAGGTGATCACCCTACTTACCTGCATATCAGCCAAAATTTTTAATGCTCAGCCTCATGATTTACAAAAAGACTCAATATATTCTTAATTGATCTATTCCAATTTAAGGAGGAATCCCTTTTGGCAATCAAATAGTTTAGTCACTGAGAAATGTCCATACTGGTCATCAAATTTAGCTGATCAAAGGCACTAATTCTAGAACATTGGACTAAGAAGTTTAATATCCTTTCTTTATCCTTCATCTTGTTTCATAATGTAACCATATCTTCTCTATGGGCCTAATTGGATACCATGGATATTCTAAGGTTGAGAAAGATGTTATACATATTTTTAGCTTCACTCTATACTTCAACTATTACCTCTTGAAGAGCTTGTATGATATGCATATATTTCCATATTTTCAAGGCCTCCTTGGTGCTTTGATGTATTTATTTTAGTGTTGACCTAATATAATCAACAAAATTATTGTAATCCTCAATGTACTCTAGAGGATCATTAGGGTTCCTCTTAGGTCTTTTGGAAAGTGAAAAGAGATTCTCTTTTTATTTAAGTTTTATCTCTGCTTTTATATGTGTATTTATTATTTTATTATTCCTCACTCTTTGTATGTTCTTACTCTATTTGTTAAAACTTGAAGAAATAGAGGGAATATCTACCATAACTAGATTTTGTCTTTCATCATGCACATTTTTCATCTCCCTTATTCATTGAGGAATTATTAATTCACTAGTATCTTACCCTTGGGTATGTTTTGAAGATGTAGAGGAATAAGAGGTCATAGGAAGGGATGTGTTTATTGGAAGAGATAGGGATGGTATTAAGGCACTTATTTGTATGGTAAATTGGTGAATAATTTGGCCTACTACTTTTCAAGGAGAGGTTTCATTTATTAGTCTCACCTCCATCAAGAATTTGATCATCCCTAGGGTTATTTCCACAGTCATTGTTATTTTTGGCAAACCCTATGGTTGGGGCATGGGAAGATATAGCTAGGTTACCTTCCTTCTTGGTGTTGGTGGCTTAGTAAAAAGGGACACTATAACCAAATTCTTAAAATAGACCAATTTAGGTGTCCTTATTAATTTTGGTTCATCATAATCTGTACTAGTAATAATGGAAGTGGAAGATGTAATAAAAGGTATTATTATAGGAATAATTACAACTATACCTTGTAAAATAGGTATTAAATAAATAATGGAATAAACTACCTTAAAAATTTTTGAGTTGCTCTAAGGTAAGCCCAATCAAAGTGTCTCCTTCATCCTGTTCTCCCAGACTTACAGCTTTTACTTTCTTTAGCTCAACTCATTCATCATTTGTCCATACTTTCCTTATATTTAAGTATGAATATTCTAATGTATAGTCAACCAAAGATATTAATTTATCTAGTTCTTCATCTTCTTCTAGCTCCATAGCATCCCTTGTATCCTTCTCTTCTTCCTTAATAACTTATTCAATAACAAAGAGACCAAGATGTGGCCTCTCTTCTAGTTTTCTACCTAGGGAAGGATCAAGGGAAACCTTGGGCTTCCTATGGTATGTGAAGATAAGTGGAGTAGAGGGTGGATGAGATGGTGCAAGGTTTGTGAATAAAACTATGGTAGGAGATGGAGAGGTATGTGATGAACTAGAGGGTGTGTAAAGCATAAAGGATCCTTGAGGAGACCTAAGAGATTTAGGAGAGTCAAGGGGGGTTAAAATTGAAGAAAAATATGATTTTAAGAAATATATAAGACTTACATGTGTAACATAGGTGAGAGGAGGTAAATGAGTCATCACAAAAATTCTCTTCCTTAGGTTAGCAAGGGTAATTATTAGTTTCTCCATGGTGGTTTCTGTACCTAAGACTTGTTCATATGAGGTTGTGTAAGAGGAAAGAATTTGAGGGCTATAAATCCCTGTCAAAATTTCCTTCCTATGTTAGGGATTCAACTCTCTTTGACTTACAGACTGATTTGCCTCTTCTTTTATGGCTTGTGGTTTTGGAGATGAAGGCTAGTCTAGTTACTAAGAACCTTTTAGTGGAGATGGAGGCCATTGTTAACTCCATATGTTCTAAACTTCCTCATCTATATAATATAGATTATATTGTAGATCCTATGACAATTCCATTGATATATTCTTATATTTCATCCTTATCCATACTTGGGAGTCATCTAAGGTATTCAATAAAACCTGATCATGGTCATAAGTTTGGTGATCATAAAAAACATGAACTTAATCATATTTAGGATGGTATTAAAATAAACCCTTATCCTTTTCTTGGGATCCCATTCCCTAAATGGTGTCATCTATAAATTTTAAGTTGTTAGGTTTTCTAGTTGATATAAAATGTGACCTAGTCACATACTAGTGTTGCCCAATGTTGTAAGGTGTTTTGAAGTAATAGGTCAAATTTTTTTGGCTAAGTTATTCATAAATGCTATTGAAAACTTGATAAGATATATATTTTTCCACAATGTGATCAAAAACATTATGGCATAGTAATAAAGGGATAGTCCTAGTACACTCTACTTAGATGATAGTACCATCCAGGTATAACTAGTAATCACCAATTTCAATGAGTGTCCTTGTTATGATTTCAAATAATTTAGGCATTATTGTGACATAAATATTATGGTATATGTGAGGGTATACATCATTAATTATTATTTTAATGTCATTTCTATACCTATGAATAAACATGGATAAATATTCTCCAACCCTATTCCCTAAATACTCAATTGATGGCTATCATTTTTGGACATAAGGATTATATACATTAGCCATAACCACATTCAGTAGATAAGACATCATGTAAAAATTTCCATCTTTGAGCCTCTTATCAGGGTAGATAATTTTTTATTTTAGTTTTGTACTTATAATCTCTCCCAAGGTTTCTGATTTGTCAATAGTCAATAATATGTCTAGTAGTGGCACCCATTCAACCTAGACATAAGAAATGCTCAGAATCTATACAATCTATTTAATAGTGCCATTGTGATGGCAATCTAGGTTTAAACTTAATAATGTAATTAGTGGAAATTTTCCCTTTGGGATTTAATCTTTGGCCCTTTACAAACCATTCCTTCAGTTTCCTATCCATGATATTATGCTCAAGCCACACATTTTCTTAGAATTTATTGTAGGCAATTTTAGGGAGAGGAAGCCTAAGGTAACTTCAAATTCCCTCCTTGATATGTAGTAAAAGGTGGTCTAGACCTTCCTCACATGTACAATATCACCTACAATGGTTCCATTTATGACTAGAGCCTTTAAGAGGTTAATGCATGGTATTAATCTAATTTGTCCACAACATGGTGGAGGTCCTATTATTTGAATGGGAATAAATCATCAATATATTATTTGGCCTTGAGGAAGAGTTTGTCCTCTATAGAAGAGGACTAAATTGACTCAACCTTCTCCTAGAGTTATGAATAGTGAGGTAACTTAAAATTCATGGCACTATTTTCAAATACTACATCCCTATATTCTATTGGTCTCATAAATGAGAATGGGGATGGGACTATGGTCTTACATTGTTTTGATAACAAAGCCATTACTATCATGTAGTCATTGCAACTTTTGTGAAGTTCTTGACTGGTTCATTTAGCACTTTGTGACTGAAGAAAACTAGGGCTTTCTAGATGCTTAGGAAATTCAAGAACACATTCCATTTTGATTTGAATATGCTAGTCAGCTTTGGTGGGTGCCCCTTTTTTTCCAAGTGTTTTTCATTAATTATTTGTGTTTATTCATCACTTTAAGACAACTATCAACCATTTTTTAACTTGTTTCTTTTCCATGTTATTGAACATTTTTTCTTATGTTTTGGCCTTACTTTCCTTGGATAGTTCCACATGGCATTTTCTTGTTAATTAGCCCTTTGAAATTATTCGATGTGTTTGGGAGGTTCCACACCTATGAGTTAACATGATTAATCCACATGGTATGATCTAAAATAACTAGAAGCACAAAATCTCAAGGCATTATATGGGTATTCTTTAGTGAGAAGCTTTCCATGGTCATTATTAAATGTGATAAAGATAAGTGGAGTGATCTTAGAAGATATGAGACTCTAGAGCTCAGAGCATTAGATTAGAAACCAAAAGATTGTTTAAATTCCTAACTAAGTGGATTAATGTAAGTATGCCACATGTCAACCACTTGAAACCTAAAAAGTTTGGGACATTAGACTACAAAATGAAGAACCATTTAACCTTCCTATAGTGGTGAGTTGACATGATAGAGACATGTGGAGTGATCTTGGAGGCTATAAAACTCAAAATCATGGAGGATCATATAAACATGGAACTATTTAGTTTACTGATAAACAAGTGAAGTTCCCATAGTTCTAGTTTAGTGTGAATATGTTATGTGGCATGTTTTTAGAACCTAAGAGACTTAGAGGGATCAAAAGACTCAATATTTTATAAATGCCTAAAATTTTGAATGACACAAGAGTGAAGTTTCATAACTATGTGATATCTTTGTTATGGGCCTGATTGGAAGAAATCAATGGTCTTTAGCTATTAATCTTGTGATAAACATATACATACTAGGATAGGAAAAATTTGATTCGTTAGTCTAAAAATCATATTAAAGTTAAAATTATGGACAATCTAAGGCTTGGGATGAATTAAGATACCAGTTTAAGCTTAGATTATTATGAATTTACTTGGACAATGATGTATTTTGTAAAATTAACCTTATTACAAAGGTGTGATACCCTACTCATAGATATGTAGGCTCATATCCCCCTAGGTATGGGTTTTTAAACAATGGGTCCCCATTTTTAAAATTTTTAAAATGGGGGGTGTGTTTTGGGGCACAAAAAATGGTGATTCACAAGGGAAAATACTCTTAAATATTTTTAGAACCCAAAATTTTAAAAACATAATATGATAGAACTTAAATTTTAATAAAGATAAAATAAGGAAATCCAACTTATAAGAATAAAACTCTTACTTCCTAATGTAACATACTAACCTTCCTAGTCCTTGGATGAGTGTGTGATTTTGTAAAATTAATTTGACTTGGGGATGAATATTTTGAAAAAGGATGAAATAAACATTATAGGTTTCACCTTGACTTTGCATATATAACCAATGAAAAAATAGATCCTTGATATTGCTCTACGACAAGCTAGGCACCCATAGCCCCAACAGAAATACATATGGTTTCACTCAAAGCCTTGCTCTACTTCCATATAAACATTCATAATCTTAGTAGAGTTTATTTGAATCACCAATCCTTATTAGTTTTACATTTTTGTATCATAAATAGAGGAAGCTTGGGAACCAATTTTGGTTGGATGTATGAAAAAACTATTTGTCAATATGCCCCTATCAGTGTATATCCATCCTTAGGTTTATCCTCTTTTATCCAAGTTTGAACATATGAGAGTGTAATGTATCTTTGAAAATGGGAAGTTATACTTTAAATTACATAAGTATATCATATTAGGTGCCAAAATATGAGCATGACTATTTAGTCTAAATAAACTAAATTTAGTCATAATACATACCTCAACTCCAGAAGGTCTAGTACTTATTAGAATAAATTTATGTGAGTACCCATTGTGCTCCCTTTTAGTAAAATCCCATTTCCATTTGGAATTTTATTTTATATTTAATTCAATAAATTATTTGAGATAGTTATGCAACTTAAGAAACTAAAAAAGAAAGCATGAAACTAAGTTATCAAAAGAAAACAAACTATTTTAAAGGAAAGCAAGTGCAAAAAATAAGAAATCTAATTTAGAAAGAAAGGAATCTAATCTAAAAATCAAGGAATCTAATATACTCCTACTCTAAATATCCATTCATATTTCACTTAGATGCATTCCCAATTGGATCAGTGATGAAGTAATGTTTCAAAAAATGTCTATTGATTGGAAAGGTTGGGTCCTTACCTTGGAGGTATTTTAACTTGAAGGATTTCAAATACCTGATATGGTCCAATACACAATGAAGTAAACTTGTCATTCTGCCCTTTCTTTTCTTGTGCTTTATCCTAAAGGAGCACTAGGTTTGAAAGCCTAAAATCCTTGATCTTGGATCTTTTATCAAACCAGCATTTGATAATATACTAATGTTTGTTAAAGCTATGCAGTGCTTCAATTCTTATATCTTCTAATTAGACTATCTCAAGTAGTATAGAATTTACCTTCTCATTTTTACCCATATATTCTCACATGAATTGGTAAGTCGATAGCTTAAGAGTAAAGGGGAAGATTAGCTATCATCAATACACCAGTAGAAAGATGAAGCCTTGAAAGCTTGTTTGTGCCTAGTTCGGTCTGCTTATAATGCATATTTCAATCAGAGATGCCATGCTCTTGGTTTATTCTATGTATATTTATTTATGGAATCCATCAAGTTCTTATTGGTTGATTATGCTATGCCATTTAATTATGGGTAATGGTTTGAAGAGAACTTGAGGATGATCTGATTATGGTAGGCCCATTTTGTGAATTTAACTGATTAAAACATTGGACCATTATCACATACCAATGAAATGGGTGTGATAAATCAAGTGACTATATTTCCCTCTAAAAAATTAGTGACATCTATGGCTCATGAATTTTTAGTAGCAATAGCCTCTATCCACCTAGTATAATAATTAGTAGCTATGAGGACAAAATTGTGTCTTACTAAAAAAATTGGATTTGTCACCCCAAAAAACTCCAACCCCCATATTTGTCACCCCAACAAACTCCAACCCCCATTGGGCAAAAGGGCATCCTTCAATGGCTAGATGTAAAGTCATGGTAGCATTCACTTTTATCTTTAAAAACACTTGAAACTAATAGAATATTTTGACATGGTTATGAAAATCCTTGAAGATTGTAAGCTAGTATTAACCCATCCTCAGGATCTTATGGGCTATAGTATTGCCAAAGGGGTGCCCACTACCAACATTTTTATGTAGGTTTTCTAGGATGTCTTTAGCTTCCTCTTTCAAAACTCTCCTTAAATAAGATTCCTTCATAATTATTTTTATAAATGAACCCTTTCTTGATCATGAATTGGGTTGATTTGAGCTTGAGGGCTCACTTTTTCTCTCTGCTCAACTCCAGAGGGCATGCTCCTATAATCAAATAACAAATGATATGTGAATATCATTCTCCTCCTGTCACTTGGGCTTCATTAAATTTTATGATGTGGATGCATGGGTCATTTTAAGTCATCAATTGTATGAGACCCTAGCCTCTTACAATTTTAGCTGGCCTAATTTCAATGTTGAACTCTTGAATTTTGTCCATCCATTTCCCTCTCCTTTCTCCAAACTCATTCTATATGAGCATGATTTTGACGGCTAGGTGGGGGACAATAGAATATGTCTTATTTCATATTATATAATGTCTAATTTTTTTAATGGCCTTGATCAAGGCATATATCTACTTGTAAGTAATGTAGTACTTAAATTTTGAATCCTTTGAGTTTGTACTCATGGAGGCAATGGGTTGTTCATTATATTTTACCTTTTCTATCAATACCATAATAATGGTATGTTCTAAAGTTAATGAAAAAAGATATAAAATTTTATTCAAATCTAGGCTTATCAGGACTAGGGCTTGAGCAGTCAATGATTTAATATCCTAGAAATATTTCTTATTTTTTATCATCCACTCAATCTTGGCATCCAATTTTAGCATGGCATTCAATGGTTTGACTATTTATACAAACTAGAAATAAACTTTCTCATGAAGTTAATCTTTCCAAAGAAAGACTTCAGCTCTTTCTTACTGTTAGGTATGCTTAGCTTGGAGATGGCTTGGATGTGGTCTAGGTGGATGGAGATCCCTTCTTTGTTGATAATATGGTCCAGTAGTTTTCCTTCAGTCACCCTAAAAATGCATTTCTTGGGGTTTAGATAAACTCCATACGTCCTACACTTGTTTAGGATTTTTTATAAGTGGCTTACATGGTCATCCCTACTCTTGGAAAATAATTTTAGATCATCCATGTAGATGATGATGTACTTCCTCACTATTCCCTAAAAGGTGAATTCCATTTCTCTTTATAAAGTGTCCCTTACATTGATTAGGTCGAATGAAATCATTTTATATGTAAAGGACCCCATTTGGTAGTGATAACAATATTCATCATATCTTCTACCTTAACCAATACCTAGTTGTATCCTGAGAATCCATCCAAGAAAGACATCATCTCTGAGCCACTTACCACTTGTATTACTTTGTCCATGGAAAGTAGAATATAATTGTATTTTTATGAAGCTCTATTTATGTTCCTAAAATCTACACACACCCTGATTTCTCCTTTCCTTTTTTGACTAGTACTAGATTAGCTACCTAGGTCAAGTGCATAATTGGTAAAATAATCTTAGCATCCAAGAGCTTATATACCCCACTCTTTATGAGAGGTTTTATGAACCACTTTATAGGCCTCTACCTCTACTTAAATGGCTTATGTTCTAGTCTTAAAGTAATGGTGTGGGTAACGACTCTAGGATCATATGTCAAAGTAATGGCATCTTTGTAATTTATAAGAAAACCCTTCATCTTGTGTTTTTCACTTTTAGTACATATTAGACTTATATTCACTAGTTAGGGAGCCTAGTTAGTCCCCAAGTTTTCCTTGGTGAAGTCAAATTTAGTTACATTTAGTTGAATCTGCTTTTGGGCTTGAGGGTAGATATCAAAAGCTCATTCCAAAGAAACCATGCCCAAGGGAATTCAATTTTCTTTTAGCTGTAGAACAACTTCATCATCCATATCTTCAGTATGCATATGATAGATAGTTCCTTCATCTATTATTTGGGATCCAAAAGCTCTTGAATTTTTCAAAAACTATATGATTTGTTAATAAAGATCAAACACTTGGAATTTGTCCACATTTTCAAGGACAGAAGGGCATGGAACCAATTCCACTAAAAATTTATACATTTTTTACTCCTAAAGTAGTGCCAAATTAGTAGTAAAGGCTACTAAAGAATCAAATCTCTGATTCTTTTCTCTTGGGATGGCCTTGTAGTGAATACTTCAAAAGATTTAATCAAGTCCCAAGCTCAATTTTTGTACTTATTTAGGTATACAAGATTTCACTAGTACTTATTTCTAATCTAGTTTACAAATAGCTATGAATCATCAAACACTAATATTTATTTGGCATTTTCCTTTAACGTAAATTATAGGCCTAAGATTAAGGCCTCATATTTAGTTTAGTTATTGGTGAAGGGGAATTATAACATAAACACAGCTAGGTATTGTTTACCTTATGGGTCTATTATAGTCATGCCTATGCTAGAATCTTGCTTTGAATTAGCTCTATAAAAGTGTAGAGTCTACAATTAATAAGGACCTTCAAATTATTATTAATGCAATTGTTGTTTGGTGGTGAACATGTACACACCTATGTGTTTTGTTAAAAAGTTTAATTACTTGTTGTTAGTGTTGTAATCAGTGATCAAGTCTTCATTTTAGGATCTTTATCTACCCTAATTTTTTTTTGGAACCCCTTTCCAAGGTATCCACACATGGGAAAAATCTATGACTATGCATCCATTTAACATCTTTGACCAATCTTCACTTAATAATAATCCATATGCTTCTAGGATATCAACAATTAGGATGTCAATAGTTTGATACACACATGGCTCTAATATCAATTATTTGTGCACATTTATCAATTATTTGACACATAGGACTACAAATTTATCCCACTCTTTTTTACTTGTGGGAGTCAACCCCAACTTTTGGAAAACAACTATAGGCATCACATTGGTTGATGCCCCAGAATCAACCAAGCAATTGTGTACATTTGTTCTGAACATTCAAACTGTCAGTAGGAATGATAGTATTACATTTACATGGGTAGTATTGGACTTGTCATAATTCCTCCTACTATAGTATGTATTTCATGCATTTTCTCACATTTTCTAGTGTATTAGTTAGCTATTTCATCTTGTAGTAAGTTTATCCTCTGTGATGATTTATCCCACATTGAACAATTTAGCTAGTTTAATATTTCACCTTGACTATATATGCAAGATCTTTCTTTTGTACTAGCATGCTTCATTATGCTTCATTTTGAATAATATATGATTTACCTTATTTTTGCATATTATATCTGCATCTTCCTTGTGTGATGTTTTGTTGCTAACACTTCAAATTCTTGGGTTGGAATGCCTTTACCACTCCTAACATGGTACTAGAGCCTTGAATAAGTTACAACCATCCATTATCTTACAATTTTTAGATAATTTTATTCTACTTCCCTTATCATGGAGAGGAAGCATATAAGAGAGGCATGCGAGGAGATCTTGGTGCCCTTTTCAAGACTTTTTGAAGGTTTTGAATCCTTTTATTATTTTTAAAGCTTTTGTTGCTTTTGAGGTAGTGAAAGAGGTAGAGGAAAATAATGTGGAAAGGCATTAAATTTGCTAAGGAAGAAGAAATATTTGCACCGAGTGGAGGATAGGTATTGGAGAAGAAGCTTGGTGGGCATTAGAGATGAAGCTTGGTGCTATTGTGATCTTGGCATCACCTTTCCAACATAAGCATTATATTTTAATAAGATTGGCACCATTTTTTAAGGCATTTTTATATCTAATCTTGGAATCAACCATTAGATGGCATTGAAATATATGAAGATTGGTGTTCTTTTCTACTTATTTGAGATCTGCATAAGAGTTGGGCATTGGAATTTTTTATTTTTTGTACTAATTTTTTTATTTTTGCAAACCTACCTTAGAGTTTTATGTTTTTTTATCAAGTTTACCTATAAGATTGAGATATAGAGATCTATTTTGGCCTTAAAATATGATCATTAACCATTGACACTAGAAGAAGAGATTTGAGGAAAGATCTAAGCCAAATGTTGTGATATTCTCAAGGTGGCATTGGAAAAGGCATCCTTTTCTACTAAGGCATCTTCATTTTTTTCAAGTTTGAAGACAAACAAGGCATTGAATTTGAGGATTGGTGATTTCAAGACAGATATACGCTAAGTAACAGGAGACTTTGACATTTTTCTACAAATCTAGATTGGAACTTTTATCAACAAGTTTGGTGTCAAGTATATTCTTTTAGCTATACAAGTGTCATTTCAAATCTACTAAGAAAACCACCTATTATGCATTGAATTCTGTTCTTTAACTTTTGGTGTTGAAGATCAACTTAAGGCAATTTTGATAGGTCTTTTCTAGCTTTGGCCTGGTAAGGCAATGGAATACAAGGTGGCATCTTAAATTTTATCATTGGCATCATTTACAAATCTTGTTTATGGTGTTGGATTTTCATAAGATCCTTTTTTGCTATTTTATATTTGTTTATGGGAGATCTAGAACCAAAAACAATAGTTTTTGTCCTTTTTATCTCTCAAAACAACTAGTTTTATTCAATTTTTAATTTTACAAGTTGATTTTTTGCCTCAAGTGGAAGCATAGTTCACTTGCATAAGAATAAAATTAATGAAGAGGATATTTTTTCATGTTAGTTGATGTTTCTAAGGTCATGGTTTAATTTTGGTTCTAACGAGTGGTTAGACAACTATGTTCTTTTCCAATTTGGTCTCAAATACTAGTTTATTGTGATTTTTAATGTTTTAACCCATTTTATGAGAAATCATAACGCTTTTAAATTTTGAACCATAATTTGGATTTAAGTTATATTTTTTTTAAAGTGCATTCTTTTAATTATCTATCCATTAGTATAATTAATTTATTAAAATGCATTAATTTTATAAATTTCCAAATTTGGGGGGGGGGTGGCTTTCTTATAATACAATATTTTGGGGGGTTATCTCAGTGCCAATTTTGTGCACCCTTTGCATTCTTTTTTATCTTTGGTGATTAGTTAGCATGGATTCTAATTTTGGTGTTGACCATTGTGACCCTTTGATTACACATAATTACCACACATGGAGACCTTGAATGGAAATAATCATAAAACGCAAAGGATTATGGTTCCTAATGAATAAAACACAACCATAGTTTACACATGAATTTGAAAAATTCCAGTACCAATATAATTTTTAAGAGTGTATGGTATTGACTGGGGGATACATGAGTGATAGTCTTTTATTTCATTTTGATGGGTGTGATTCTCAATTCAAAATGTGGACTAATTTAGAGGGTTTGTTTGGGAAATTAGATTACTTGAGAGTGATGTAGCTTGAAATGGAGCTTACTTCACTAAATATAGATGACTTTACATCTATTGTAAACTACCTCACTAAATTTAATCATTTTTTGACACATTTGAAGGGGAGTGAATGGGATAAAAAGGATGAAGAGTGTGTATACTTGATCTTGTCTAAATTGAGTGGCCCATTCTAAATATTTTCTTAATCCTTTTCATCTAGTATGGATGCATTATGCACTATATTTAAAATGCCAGATCTAGAGTTGTGTTGTGAGAGACTTACTAGGGAGGAATCCAAATTGTCTCACCTTGAGTCTTCTACCTCTCAAAATGTATTAGTGGCATCACATCCTAATACTAAGGTAAAATCTAAGTGTGATAAGAATAACTCTCCTCCTCCACCTCAAAATGCACCTAGGCCCAATACTAATACATCGAAACCCAAACCATCTTCCAATTCTAAGAATAAGTATAACATATCTTGTTCCAATTATGGGGGGTCTGGTCATGAAGAGTCTAAGTGTTTCAAAATAATGCAAGCATTAGAAGATGTTGTTAGGAAACACAAGATTTATATCTCCACTCCTCCCATGATCATGGGAAAGGACTTAATGTTATCAGGAGATCATAGTTACATATTTTAGATAGTTGGATTCTAAATTTTGATGCTTCACACCATATAAATTCTACTAAAGAGTCATTTATATCTATTGTTTTGAGTTATTCTTCCAACATTGATGTTGGAGATTATTCTTTCATTTTTTTTAAGATCAAGTGTGACATAAAACTAGATGGTGGTTGCATCAATGATGCATTATATGTTCCAGACATCACCACCAATCTACTTTTAGTGTATCAAATTTGCCATTCTAGTTAGGGTAAGACAATAACTTTCATACCACAGGGTGATAAAGTTCAATCTTTGTTCGATCTACACACACTTATTTTATAGGGTGTTATTCATAATAGTTCTTGACTTTATTATTTTGAGGGTTTTGATGATACTCCTCTTATAGGGACATGTTTAGTTTCTCATACAAATTCTAAGAGCCAGCTTTGGAATGAGAGGTTTGAATACCTAAACTATAGATATTTAAAAGATTTTAGCATTGACAATATGGTAGAGGGTCTTCCTAAAATTTCATGTCTTGATGTAGTTTTCCCTAGTTGTGCATTAGGGAAGTAACACTAGGATCCATTTCCTAAGGGCATGTCCATGAGATTTTCTTCACCACTTGAGCTTATGCATAGTGATTTGATAATCTTTCTTACTTCTTTTAATGGAGCTAAGTATGGACTTACCTTCATTGATAATTTCTCAAGGCATACTTGGGTTTATTTACTCAAGTATAAGAATGATGTCTTTGCTCAATTCAAAGTATTTAAGGCTTTGGTCAAGAAATAATCATCGAGTTGCATCAAGAATTGATGTACAAATAATGGGGGGGATTACCTCAATTGAGAGTTCTCTAATTTTTTAGTAGCCCATGGTATTGTTCACTAGTATTCTATTGCACATACTCCACAACATAATAGATTAGTAGAAAGGAAGAACCAAACTCTAAAGGATATGGCTCACTACATGATGCATTCATGAGATTTACATCTTATGTATTGGGAAGAGGTAGTTAATTATGTGAACTATATTCAGAACCACACACCACATTGATCACTTAAGCATGTGACTCTGGAGGAGGCCTGGTCTAGAAACAAGCCTAATGTCTCATTTTTTTAGTCTTTGGGAGCCTTGCTTTGGTATTTATACCAAATAAGAAAAGGAAAATATTGGATAAACAAAGCAAAACTTTAATTTTTGTAGGCTATTGTGAGGACATGAAAGCTTATCTTGTTTTATATCTTGATACTCATGATGTTCATTTTTTAACATGTCTATAGTTCGATGAGCACTTCACATCTCATGAATCTTCATCTTATTCCATGCCTTCTATTTTTTATGATTCATATCCTCTATAGGATTTATTTTTTGAGGAGCTAGTTTAGAAGATTACTAAAGAGGTTATAAAGGATGAAGATCCTATTCACGTTGATGTTTTCACTATGCCTAGGTGGGCTTGTACTATAATTTTTAAGGTAGCACCTTTCATTCAAGATCTTCCACCTACTTGACATCATCATGCACATTCTATGGGTACTGAACTTTTATGCTAGTCATTATATGGATACCCATAATATTTTTCATAGGCTCATGGGATATAGGATGATGCGATGAAAGATGAGTATTCTTCATTGATAAAGAATCACACTTGATATTTGGTTACTCTTCTTAAGAGAATAAATTTAGTTAGGTGTGGATTTACTACACTAAGTATACAGATGATGAGTCCATTAACAAGTATAAGGCATGTCTTGTTATAAAAGGATTCTCTAAAGTTGAAGGTATTGACTATTTTGAGACTTTTGTGACTGTTACCAAGATGGATTCTATTCTCCTAGTTCTTTATCTTACTACATAATAAGGTTGGATAGTATATTAGATGGACATTAAGAGTGATTTATTTTATAGAGACCTGCATGAGAAAATCTATATGGAGCACCTTGCTTTGGTTTTTCATGATTTATCTCTTATTTGTCAAGTTAGGAGGTCTTTTTATGGTCTTAAACAGACCCCTCAAGCTTAGTATGAGAATATGGATTCATTTCTTCTCTCCACTAGCTTTGTTCATTTCCACTCTGATCCTATAGTGTATATTCAATGTATAAGAGAGGACATTGTTATTCTGGTCTTGTATGTTGACGATCTACTTATCACAAACAACTCATCATCTTAAATTTAGACTATTTAGTAGTTACTTTCAGCACAATTAGACATGAAAAATCTTGGTCTTTTGCATTTCTTTCTTGGTTTACATACTTCACAATCAAATATAGGGATTTATTTGAATTATCATAAGCACACACTTGATGTTCTTCAACATTTTATCTTGGCTGATTGCAAGCCAAGTCCTCCTTTTTAGTCTAGGGTGACTTTCACTATCTCTTTTACTACTCCACTTTGTGATCCTACATTGTATAGGAAGATGGTTAGGAGTCTTATGTATTTGAATCATACTTTCCCTAAAATTTCATTTATAGTTGGGATTATTTCTATGTTTGCACATGATAATCATTAAAAGACTGCCAAGAAGATTTTATAATATCTATAAGTCACTACTCATTTTGGATTACACTACACTAGGGGTTCTACTCAGTTAGTTGGATACAATGATTCAGATTGGGTAGGTTCTCTTGATGACATGCATTCTAGTTTTGGCTACGTATTTTTTCTTATATTTTCACCTATTGTTTGGTTGTGCAAGAAGTAGTATGTTAATACACTTTCATCTACATAGACTAAGTATAGGGTAGAAGTTATAACGAGTTAGTAGGGTCTTTGGTTTCATCAATTATTGATAGAGTTTGGATTCATGTAGGATTCACCCACTATACTTTGTTGTGATAACTAGAGTGTAATTCATATATCTCATAACCCATTTGAGCATCAATGGACCAAACACATTGAGGTACATATACACTTCATTCATAAACACATTTAGGATGGAATTCTTAGTTTGGAGTATATTTTAATTCAATATTAGGTTGTAGAAATCTTCACAAAGCCTTTTACATCACCTCATTTCATTGAGTTGTATGACATGCTTAGGGTTTCATAAGTTATCCTTAAGGGGTATTCATGATGGCACATTCCATCTTCATTTCATGGATACATATTGTATATGAGTACCTTATTAGGCCTTGTTTCTAGGACTCATACTATGGATATACCACTATTTATTTTTTGGATTTTGTTATCCCCTAGCTTCACTTGAGGGGATGTTAGACTATGTATTTCATGCATTTTCTCATGTTTTCTAGTGTATTAGCTAGTTATTTCATCTTTTAGTGATTTTTTCCAATGTAAGGATTTATCCTACTTTGTCCAATTTAGTTAGTTCATTATTTCACCTTACCTATATATGCAAGATCCTTCCTTTATACTAGCATGATTCATTATGCTTCATTTTAAATAATATATGACTGGTCTTGCTTTTGCATATCATATCTATAGCTTTATTATATGATGTTTTGTTTTTAACACTTTAGATTCTTGGGTTGGAATGTCTTAATTATTCCTAACATGTCTGTGTTAGGGCCTTGATTAGTAGCTCCCTTTGTTTATTGATTTGAGCTAGCTCATGAAGACTGATATTAGATTTAATATTTTTCATGTCTTCAACAATATTGAATCCTTCCTTTCCCTAATTCTCAAAGATCTTTGACTGATCCTTTTGATTAGGAGGAGCTTGATTATCCATCTTATGTGGAGGATGATTATCTCTCTATGGTAGTGTTAGATTATTGTTAGCATTCAAATTAAGAGGATTGGTGGAACTATTATTTAGAGGTGTCAAATAATTTATAGGCTACTTGATTTTCAAGTTTTAGTTATTTTTGACCTGTTGGTACTAATAGAAAGTATGAACCTCATCTGTGTTATCTTTAGGTTCATTGTCATCTTTTCCTAGGAAGGGAAAGTCATAAGTTTCAAAGACCATAGTCATGCTAGGGTTGCCTGAAGAATTTTATGAAGATGGCTCTTGCTAATTAGTATAATTTTCTTGCCTTTTGGACTCCTACTAGAATATTTTGAAATCAATGGAGAATTAGATACAATCCAGTTCCCCATGATGCATGGTTTTATATACTCGACACTAGTTTATAAGATTTATGCCCATAATATTTAACTTTGACATCCTATTAGAAGTAAATTGATGTTCTTCGTTATTCCTATACCTCTTGAAAGCCCTGTTATACCTTTGGAATCTATAACCTTGATTTTTATAATTAGAGTTATGTTAAATTATATTATGCATACATTTCTTCATGATAAGGAATTAATTACTCATTTTTTGTACCATTGTCTATATGGATTCCATTTTGATCTTGTTTGTGTTAGGAGCATTGTCTTATGTAGAAGTATTATTAAATGGTATAGAAGGTTGACTCTAGCCCTGATGGATAAAAGTAGAATTGTTCAAGAAATTAACATACTAATTTTGGTTAACATGGTTTAATGGTAATTTATTATGGACCAAGGTTTAGTTTTGTGATATAATATGCATTTTGGGTTATATTAGGGAT
This sequence comes from Torreya grandis, assembly GCA_037957365.1. Taxonomy (NCBI): domain Eukaryota; kingdom Viridiplantae; phylum Streptophyta; class Pinopsida; order Cupressales; family Taxaceae; genus Torreya; species Torreya grandis. The sequence goes on along the minus strand of JARHVA010000091.1, from coordinate 351,791 downwards.
TGGGTTACAATCTGAGTAAATAGGTCCAAGACTGAGTGGAGGTAATTATTATAACTAAGGATACATTTATTTATCTACATTAATTACCTCTGCATAAGCTAAGGGTAATGTATCAATGCTAGCATCCCTATGTAGAAACACAATAGTCATGGAATCTAGGGCATTTTTATACATTTTTAGGGCCAATACATCATTAGGTTGATAGGTAGACACTAATATGCTATACATATTTTGAAATCAAGTTTTGAAAGCTTGAATTAGCTCATTGGAACTCTTCTCATGACAATAAAGTGTTGATAGATAACACATTCACTAGTAATTTGGCCAAACTAGGTTAAGAAGATATGTTGACATTTTATCCAGGTTGTGATTCACCATTCCATAATATTTAAAAACTAGTCATAGGCTACTTCTTACAAAGTGAAAGGGAACAGTCTTCAAGCCACATCCTCATGAATTACAATAAGTATCTCTAAGATGGATTTGAATGCCTTTATATGTTATTATATTTTCCTTCCTCTCGAAGGAGAGAAAGAGGGGAGATATTTGTTCATGTTTCTACGAAAATCATGCACTGATCTTGATATATTAATAGTCAATCCAGTCAACCAAGATGGTGCTTGAGGTGGGAGGTTACACTAAAGTGGAGGATTAAGAGGTGGATTCTAGGGATGGGGCATTAGAACTATTGGAAGGTGATTCTATCTTCTCGAAGATGATGAATCTAACCTGTGTCTCTTATAAATACATTTATTAGACTTAACCTTTCTATTCATCTCCAAAGGTGGTTGTAACATATTACTATCTAAGGTTTTGACCTTGTTATTCATCTGAGTGAATCTAGTACAACTCAAGTAATTTTACTCATTCCAATAGAGGCATAGGTTAATTAACCCTCCTTCTAACACCAATTTCAAAGATTCTATTGATTCAGGTTTTATACACACCCATAGAGTTTCTTACAAGGTTACCTCTAGCATTTTAGGATCAACGAATAATATTAGTCTAAGGCATGAGTTACAGGGTATTTAGTTTTCTAATAACTTGTTGGTGGAATAGCAGTTGAATGATACACATTATTTAAAAAGGGTGAACCTAAATCTACTTAAAGTGAACATAAGGATGATGATTTATAACTAAGGTTGGAAGGATTTTAAAATAAACTACAAAAAAAAGAGGGAAAATTAAGTTTGAAAAGGAATGTCTATGGAATTTTAAGGATAAAGCCTTTCAATACTAGTATTTGAGCTCAAGTAGGATAAGGTATTTATACCAATACTTGTTGAAAGATGATATGACACACAAATAATCAAACATAGTTAAAGAGTCAAAGGGATCAAAAACATAGTATACTCAAACATACAAAAAATATTAGGTGTATACATATTCCCCACCAAATCTCATTACATGCTAAGATGTTATAAAAACTCTCACCATATGAGTTTCAATAATTATATAATCTTAAACCATATTGGTTTTCATTAAATATTAATTTTAATCAATTAATGGTAATTATTCTCTTGTTTATCACATGTTATTCAGGCTAATTAATTCAAATTATGTATTTTTGTCATAATTTATTAGAAATCCATTTATCCATATTACATTTATGAAATTTTGCTCTCTTAAACTATTTTTAGTGTTATATATTAACTCATCTTAGGAAAAATCTAAATTTTTCTATTTTTTCTAAGGTCTATTCATTTCATACTTTATGGTTAAATAATCTTAGTTTCATTTATCTTTGATTTGAAGCTTAGTTTACTTTTATAATATTTTGTCAAATCATAAGCCACTTTGTTGGTGTGTATATAATCAATATTAATTTGATCTAAGTATACAAAGATGAAGGGTGCTAATATGATTCAAGAATGAAGGTATGATATAATATTGTGCAAACATCTCTTGCAAGTACCATGTGTTGATCCCACCTCATTTTTGGTATATGCCTTTAATTAGATTGATGCATCAACAAGCCCTATAAGAAAAAAAGTTAGAAAAGTTATAATTCAAAAAATATTAGGTGTATACATATTCCCCACCAAAGCTCATTACATGCTAAGATAGTGTAACACATGATGGTGATTTGGCATATAAATTTAATAACATGAATGATCATAACTAAAAATACATATTGAAAAAATGAAAAGCAAATGAAAGTAAACAAATAAAAATATGTAACTCCATTTACTTTTTTTACTCTAGATGTTACATTACATGTATTTCAACTGAAAAAAGGCACTAATTAAGAAGAACAAAGGGCAACCTTTTTTTTCTTATTAATACCTAATAATTCTCCATTTTTTCTAAGATCCTAATGTTTCTTTAGGTTTGTAAAAAGGACCAAAAGAAACAAATATATGGTAAAATACATAATCTAGAGGTAAATAACCAAAAAATTTAAAATTTTAAAAATTACTTTAAGTAGGAATGAAGAATTTCATTTTCTCATTTGTTATTTTTGGAAAACCAGAGCTTTGATTGTCCAAATTTAGTGTTACTAGAGATGATGTCTTGAGGATTATGAGGATAATGTACTATTAGTGCATGATACAACTGATATAATATATCCATTAATACCATGTAGTTGGTTTATACAAGTTGGTGATGTTGCACAAGAGTTATGATGGAAAGATCAAGCTACTATTCTACCATCAAACTTGGTAGGAGGAGATGGTGTGGGATGGAAGAAAATGACTAGGGAATAAATAACTTTGACTAAGGAGATCATTATCTATAAGGTGATTGTGAATTGAATGCCCTAGCTAGAGATAGAGCTAGCTAAAGCACGAGGAGAGGTATAGGGATTAATAACTCAGACTCACACACTAGACAGGTCTCTAAAAACAATGACATATATAAGATCTTTAAGAAGCATGGTGCCTCACCCAACACCACATGCAGATTAAAGGAAAACCACTGAGTTAGTTATGTATACATTTTTTAATTTTTAATGTAGAATACAATGATACACATGTATATATATTTCATTTTTTATCTACAATAGATTATGATTATGGTTTTTTATTTTTAGCATATACTATGGTTTTGATATCATCTTATGGGAAAAAGTTGTTATGATGTAATGTTTTGTTTTTTATTATGAAAAATTGCCTAGTAAAAAACAACAAAAACTATGACTGAAAAAAGACTTCTTAAATAAGTAGATGGAAAAATCAACAAACAAAAGATGTATTAAAATATTAGAAAAATGAATGTAAAACACACCCAATGTAAGTAAGATACAAATCTTGCGATAAAACATAAGATATGTAAAACATTGTGATAAAAAATTCACAAATCACATCAAAATGTAAGATAAAGTTAGTCATAAGATGATAAAAATAAATATAGAAAGAGATACCTAATGTAATAAAATATGAAAGATAATCAAACAAGGATATGTGAAAAATGTCAAAATGTCATCCAATGTAAGACAAGTAATAAAAAATTAAATCCAACACAGGGGAAAATAAGAATATGAGATTAAATCTAATGAAAGAGAAGTAAAAACTCAAATAAAACAAGGACATGTAACAAAAGAAAGAAAGACATCAATGAGTGTAAAGTTGAAATCAATGATTGTGCTAGAGTAATGTATAGGAAAAAATAACCATCTAAAGACATAACTATGATGACAAAGATGGTGTGGAAATAGATGGTGATATGAGTTTTTGAGGAAGACATGGTTGTATTCCCCGATGTCTTACAATGCAAATCTAAAGCTAAAAATATAAGAGGTGGTATAAATGAATGGTGATTCAAATATGAAGAAAAGAGATAGAAGAAGGGAAATTAAAGAAGAGGGATGTAATTAAATAAAATTAATACCTAACAAGGTTATAATTGGAAAGAGAGAATGGAGATATAAGGATGTAAGGAACCATAAAGATAATGCATAAATCCTTAATGGAGATGACACACTATTTTTAACTAGAAAAGACTAAGAACTGCTAACATTAGGGACCTAGATAACCCCACCTAGCAAGCGTAAGATTGAGATAACAAGTGAAGCATAAATATTCATATAAAGGTTATATGCATGAAAAATAAAATAATCCTACCTTCCCACAATATGTTCCCCACTCCTCAGAACCCTTTATAGATCTAGTAGTTTATTGTGAAGATTGGGTATTTGTGTGATAAAGTAGTGACACAAGAATGTAAGATAAATGTAAGTAATGATGTAATGAGATATCCTACCTTCGTCTAATTTCCTACTAAATCCTAATGGACTTATAATCTATTATGAGGCTAACTATGGAATTTCAACTTCATTTAAAATGATGTGTCAAAATATCATGTCTTTTGGTGTGATTTAAATTTAAAGATATAATTTAACTTTTAACATTGATTTTTCTTATGATTTGTATTTTAAAAAAATTGTATTTTTTTATTTTCCTCCTCCATACAGATTTGTAAAAACCAAAAATGGGTACTAAAAATTACCAACACAAGAGAGCCTACATTCAATTGTTTGAGAAGATAAACTAAATACGATGATTTCTACAGAGTCATAAACTTGAACCATAAGAAATGTTGTAATATTTAAACTAACCTAAGTGGTCCTTAAGTGAAAGGAGAGGGAAATATAGGGATCTTGGAAGATCCATCCATGTGAAAAGGGTGATACAATAAAGATAGTTGATCAAAATAAGGGAGATTTTTTACTTCAAAAGTGACTAAAAAAAAGGTAGGGATCTAAAATTACATAGAAATGAAAGTCAATTTGTGAAAATAATACTTAAAGAAAAAAATGTAATGAAATATGGTGATATTGTCACTAAAGAATCCATACTAACCTACATAGGGTCTATCAAAAACACTAATAATATAAATCATCCCAAAAGAGGGTGAAGAAAAGAAGATACCAAGGAATCATAAAGAAACTAATGCCAAATGTAAAAATGTTATAAGATGCAAAACATAAACCTAAAGATTCTACTTAAGATACACAAGGGAAACAAAAGGTGACTGTAAATCATCCCAAAAGAGGAGGAAGCTAAAAATATTGAAAAGTAAAATATGGATGTGCTACCAAAGATCTATAATGGAAAATAAGGCTGATTATAAATCATCCCAAAAGAGGGGTAAAATAAGATGTTAAAATGATACTAGAAAGAGTCTAAGAAACAATAATTATTGTCTAAAAAGTGTTATAAAAAAATATATGAAGTATAAAATATATTAAAAATAAAGTTGTAAAGTAAAGATTATGACTATATATATATATATATATATATATATATATATATATATATATATATATATATATATATATAATGAGCATCATGTATGTTAAATAGAAAATTATGAGATCATATCATGTAAAATGAAATAATGAAATACATTCTCATAAATGATGTGAACTATCTATACTCACATAATAAATAATATTTTTCAAGCCTTGTTGTAATTGATATACAACTCAAACCATAGTCTCTTTTTACTTTTCTAAGAGTCATGCAAGGATTACCTTGTGGATGAGCTCCAAATAAAAATTAGGCTCACTAAAAGGAGGAAGACATGGATCCTCCTAATGAGAATAACATATGCGAGGAAGATGATATGCCATTATATAAGTAGCGTGACACATATTATGATCTAAGATGTAGTTTTGACCCTAACAGAGGCCATTCCTTAATCTTATATGGACCACGTGAATGCTACTGGGAATATCAAGGTGAAGGCCTCATAAAATATATAAAATACCTTTGAATAGTTATATAATTATCCATATAATGTGTATAACACTCATGAAAAATATAATACAGCTCCCCATTTTTAGGGATACAAGTAGGTGTAATATTTAGAGGTGACATGTTCAGTTGAAGGGAAAAGTTCACTACCTTTTGACAAATTACACCTAAATAATATCAAAGACCTTGATACTTAGTCAATTAATGAGTACTAATATCATGTAATCAACAAGAATTCCTAGGATCATAATATTTGGGTGAATTAATTTCATGGGAGGAATTTGGACTTTCATCTTCTGTTATGTTAAAAATTACTATTAGGCTCTAAACTTATGAGTTGAATGATTGAATATTTTATGAAACTCATGATATGGCTATTTATATGGGGTGGGTGTGTATGGTGTCATATCAAATTATGTGGAGGAACATAATGAGCTCTTTCAATAGTCCCATCTAGATGCCCCATATCATCACTATTGGGTCATGTATTGGTTTACTCAATAATTTGATTCTATCACTCTAGACATCTCTAATACACTTGACATTGATGTTTTGAGTGAAAAAAAAACTCTATGAAATGAATAATATGGTTCCACTATTTCCTTATGATGCATACTCTATGTTGACCATATAATTCTAGCCCATATCTATAGAGGAAGCAAATTTAATAGATCATAATATCTATCAAAATGATAAGGTCTAGTTATAGATTGATCATCAATCATGATCTAAAGAGGCTAAAAACAATAGGTACCATACTTGTAGTAAAGTATAAATTAACTCCATCTCAAATCTAGAAACAATTATTGAAGAAGAGATGGTGTTAGGTAAATCTAAAGAGGTAGGAGTACTAGGTCAAACAATGTCAAATAAATTAATCCTAGAAGAAAATGAGGATTATTCATAGAAACACTAAAGAAAGGAACAATAACAAAATATTTATGCACCCTTGGATTAGGCGTAGCCAAAAAAGTATGGGTCATCTAAGTTGTAACCATTTTCATGAATATGAGTGATATCTATGTTAAGGGATTAAATCACTATGACACTAGAAGAACATGGTCACAAGGTAGGTGGTGACTAAGTGATGATACTAGAAGGAAGATCTAATGTTTTGATTTTAAAACTAATCTCATTAGGATCATCATTATTAGATTCAAGGAGGTTTTGTGTAATATTTCCCACAAGCTCAAGATGACCACAATAAACTCGATTATAATTGATAGGATAGTTAAAATTCATATACTCATGAAATTGTATGCTAGGTAAAGGTTAAAGGGTTGAGATTTTAGAGACACTGTGTTCTTAAAATTGTAAAAAATACAAGTATTGGTATCACCTTTTACCTTATTAATGTAACCCATGTGATGAAATATTTATTATCATTGACACATGGAAGAGGCCACAACCCTCATAAAATGAGTCCAAGGATGATTGAGATAAATGTTATAAGATAGAAAGAAAATGAATATCATCACCTTAACTCTAATCATAAAATGTGGTACCATAATAGGGATCCAAACACATCTTAAAGGATGAATTTGTCTTTGGTCATACCCTTGGTATGTGGTTTGGCCAAACTTAGGTTGCATTCATAATAACTTAAATTTTTAACTATTTTCAAAGAGGTAATATAAGTGTCAGAGCCTTCATCTATCAAGGCTCACTTGAATTAGATGTCACCAACTTAGATTATAATCAATAAGTGTCGTCAACATAGAGTAAAATTTCATCGAGGATCATATATGTGATAAAAATATGCATCTATAGTGTGATCCACAAAGATGGCCATCTCTTCATTGTTGTAAGATACTTTCCTTCGACCCAAGAAAGGTAGCTTATTTCCTCAGTGGTAAATAACTATTCATATCAAAAAATGCCTAAATAATATAGCTTTTAATTTGTGTAAAAGTCCTCATAATCTCAAGAAATGAGATTTGAGATGGGGGTCTAAAACTTTCTTCTATGGGATCCCATTCATCAAAGATAATGTGAGCTAGATAAGACTGAAAAATATGAATCAAATTCTAAAGTGGATTAGATGTAGATGAAAAAAATTAAAGATAAGAGGGGAAAAGGGTTGTCCTTTACTTGTGATATCAAGTACAGTCAAGGACATAAATGTGTAAAAAAGAAACTATTCTACATTAAAGGTGAAATGAAGAAGAGGAGGATGAAGAAGTGGCATGGGAGGATAATGATGAGCCAAGGGAAGAATCAAAATAAACACCAATAGCTATATATTTCCATGCATCTTCTAAAATTATCACTAGAAACCTTCAAGGGAGTGGATTTATTGAAAAAATAGAAGGTAACAGAATTGATTAAATCAGGCAGTACTCAAAAATTCATCAAAAAATAAATAGGTTATGTGTTTGAGTGGTTTTGTTTATCCAACTCCAAACTTTGAATCCATTATTTTATATGGGTAGTTAGTCCATTTTTTATTAAATTTCATATTATTAAACTTTATATGGGAGAATATCTTCTGGATATCCATTTTTTCATTCCTATAGGGGGATTAGGTATTGAGTTGGGAGTATAATAGATAACTATATTGGGAATAATTAAGATGAAATTAAAATATTTATTCATGTGTTTTAATTATGAGGGTATTAAATTTTAACTATGTGGGTTACATACAAACTCCCCATAGTTGGTGAGTTCTCATCAGATGTAAAAGATACTAAAAATGAGAGCAGATGGGTTGATGGCTCAATTGTTTTCAATTAAGGCACAACCACCAAAGGGGTTTACACTTATATATCTATAGTCTATTGTGTATGAGTATTCAATAAGTTTTGGTGATATTATAAAAGGACTTCCTCCCAAAATGGATCATGATCATGCAATTCAACTAGTGTAAGTGTGTCCACCACCTAACATTAGGTCTTATTGGTACCCATATGTCCAAAAGAGTGAGACTAATAATATGGCATAGGATATGATGGAATAAATTAATATATATCATATCCAAAGTGCTTATTCCTCCCTAATGATGATTGTGCATAATAAGTATGACACTTGGCACATGTCCTAACTATAAGGAACACAACAAGCTCACCATCAAAGATAAGTTCCATATTCTTAAAATCAATGATTTGTTAAATGGATTACATTGTTTTGTATATTTAAAAAAAAATTAGATTCATTATGGTTATCATCAAATCATATTTAGAGATGAGGATATTCATAAAGTAGCTTTCAGAACCCATGAGGGCCACTATGAATTTTTGGTGATGCCTTTTGGCCTTAGTAATGCACCATATAGATTTCAGAGTTTGATGAATTCTATTTTTCAAAAAATTTAAGCAAATTTGTCTTGGTTTTCTTTGATGATATTTTAACATAAAAATAAACATGGGCAGAATACTTGCATCATGTGAATTATATTTGGATATTCTTAAACACCAAATTTATGACAAGCCTTCTAAATGCACTTTTGGAATTAAGGAAGTTTATTTTTTGGGTCATATTTTTTCCCATGAGGGAATAAAGGTGGATCAGCATAAGGATATAATATAATGTAATGTGCCTTAAATCATCAAAAATATCTAAGGATTCTTGGGGCTCATAGGTTACTACTATCATTTTGTAAAAACTTATGGCAACATAGCAACACCACTCATAACCTGTAAGACATTAATGGATGATGTATAAATATGATCAAAAAGTTTTTTAAGTATAAAATTTAACTTATTTTCATAAAAAAATTATGGGTAAATTACATGGTGATTTTTATCATTTTTCATATGGGATGAACATGATCATTCATGGTTGTATAAAAATGTTTTATTGATCATGAGTTGATTCAAAGCATCTCCATGGGTTTCTTTATTATGAATTTACTTCATTGTAATATTACAAGAAGTTTGATTTTTTTTTTTTAAATTGACATTAAATTTATATGTAGTGGGAATGAAGGATTGGTCAAGTATAAATATTGGAAAAACATTTATTTGACCCTCCTACCTTAACTTCTTCACACATGCCAATCCATAGTATGCACCAAAAATGAGTGCTTCAACACTTATCCATGCAACATATGCATATAAAATTATGAGAAAATGTAGTTAACCTACTCCATCACTCATTATGTGAACCAAAAATGAGTAACACCACACACATATTTTTGACTTGGTCCTAATGTGTGCCATTGAATAACCATATTTCACACAATTAATAAGAATTCCTTCATACTTTATTTATCACTATTTTTGGTTCTACACCTAATACTAAAATTATCAATATGTACCTTTAGCCTCTTATTGGTCCCATAATAGTTCAACATACTTATGAATTGCATCTTGATCATCTACTACCAACATCAAAATGATAAATTACTAAAACTACTACTATGTGCACCAACCATAACACACATCAATTATAAAGGTTTATTATTATGTATATTATACTAAGCGCTACAACCTTTGGTAATTTCAAACTCTCCACAAATAATAAAAATATGAAGGGGAAGTTAATTTTGAATAAGTAAATAGTATAATTGTAATCCAAGTCAATTACACACTATCTAAAAAAGTTCAAGTTGTGCAATGACCTAAAACTAGTGCCCCACATACTCACTAGATATCATCATGCACTGACAAAAACACTATATGATAGACACATTATGATGATGAAGACACTAGAAAATGTATGGAAGTTGAGTTGTCACCTACATATCAATCACCATCACATTCCAAGGAAAATGAATAGTTAATCATTATTTGTTATAGTCTCAGACCATTTTGCAATCAATATTGATTGTAACTATTATTTTTATCACATATGTAATTTCATTCAACCTTAATAAAAGGAACACTCATAGTTATTATATGTCATTCTTTGGTTCACTGGATTAAAAAAATAACTATAATTCTCACCCTTACTCTTTGATCATGGCTATTCTCATTGTTATTTCTCTACTTCTTTATATACATACGTACTATACATGTTCATGGGAATACAAGAACATTATTCTTATAAATTTTTTTATTTCATGCATATATTATACTTTTTCATATTTTTATATATTGTACGTTCATTATAACATAGTAAGTTACTATCTAAATTATTGTGCTATCATCCACTTCACCATACTAGACCTTCTAGTGGTAACCAAATCTATAAGGAGATTTATTGAGGATAATTATATTGTTCTATCTACTCGATATGTGTGATGTTTAACATTATCTTAATAAAAAATATATTATAATATCAAGCTTTAAAATAATAAATCAAGGGGATAATCTTTTTAAACTCAACATTTTCCAATGAAAAATCATTAATATCTTACCACATTTGGCGTAAAAAAATGTATCATTTATTGTTGGATCTAATGATTTATTAATGCTTAACATCTCTCATTTGAACCCAAATTTCCTTAAATTTTATTCTCAAGAATGTGAATTTTAACTTTTTATAGTCATTTTTTTAAATTAACCATATTGAAATATACGAAATATCTTACTATGTAAATCATATACACCAAGCCTTTTGGAATTTCAATAATTCATTCAAAATTAATGTTAAATTTAATATTACCATATATTCAATAATAATATTTAATATAAAATATTAAAATATAAATTTATATTATCTTTAATTTTTCCTCCTACTATGAACCACACTAGCATTTGAAGGCAAGGTTGAGTGAATATTTCCAAAAAAAAATCTAGCTTAAAAAAAATGGCCAATGATATTTATTTATTATGAAATGAATAATAGAAAATATTTCAAACAATAATTAAAAAATAGAGTAAAATGATAGAGAAAATAATTTAAATAAAAAAATATTTATTATGAAACATAATAGAAAATCCAAAACAAAGCAATCTCTAGAAGTAAGATGTCTTTTGAATAACTAACTATGATAAAAAAGAACCCCCGCTCCTTATTTATATCCTTACATTAATTTATTGTAATATGTAAGCCCTTAATTATGTATATATCTATTAAATGAATACTTAAGAGTATTGTGTCATATTTAATCTATTTATAAATGTAATAAATATTTAAGCTATTTAAAAAAAATCATATTTTCTCCCAAAGTAACAAATGTTTAGAGTAACTTTTTATACATTGTTCATCCCCTTAGGTTTAAAAGGCAATAATACATGATAAAAAGTGTTTCAAATTAGAAAAGAGAGTTCAATGGCGAAAATACTTAAATAGTGGGTTTTATATAAATCATCTTTTTTCATTTGTAATAACAAAATATTAGAGGCTCTTGTGTAATTTGTGGGTCTTTTTAAGTTTATAATGTAAAATATGATCAAAATATTTTTTAAATTGGAAAGAATATATATGGTGAAAAGTTCAAAATGATAGATTTTATAAAAACTATTTTCCTCTCTCATATTAAAAAAAGTTGTAAAGATGTTTGTGTGATTTATAGGTCTTCTTATTCCCAACATGGAGATTACCTCTAAAGTTTGCGATGCTCCTCAGATTCAAAAGGAGGGTGTTTCATAAAGAACAAGTGTACACTTAAGACTCATCATTTATTAACTTTTAGTATTCCTGATAAACATTTTGAAACCTTTTGTGGGAAACAAATCTTTTTAGATCGTAATTCAATTTATTTATTTATGTTTTATAAGGACAAAAGGGTAGAAGTTAATGAACAATTGGCTATCTTTGATGTGGTATCATTGTTTGCCAAGGAATTCATTAATGATGTTATTGACATGGTTAGATATTATATAGATAAGGAAACTACTAGGTTAGTATCTATTCATTTAACATCACTTTCTTCTCTTTCAAATATGTGATGTTTTAGAAAATGGAAGGTATGAAAATAGGTTTACCACTTTCACGATTGATTTTTAACCTCTTTATAATGAATTTTTATGAGTTTAAGATAAATAATTTCAAATAAAAAAAGTGATGGAAATGATATGTTTATGACACTAATAAATATTGGTAGCATGACACAAAATAGTTTGAGGAGTTCTATTTAGATATCAACAACATGGTTGACAACAAAAAATTCACTAGTGAGATTGAGGTAGATAATATTTTACCATTCTTTTATGTACTCACAAGTTGCCTCACATATTAATTCCCCAAAAAATTCTAAGTGTTCTCAAGACCCTTGTCATAGAGTATATTTGAATTTGTGAATAAAATCACTTAAAATAAGAGATCAGACACATATTTTTTATTAAAAATAATTGGATACAAAGGGAAACAAATTTCTAGGATTCCAATGAAGTGAAAGAGTTCTAATACAATATAAATGAGGTGGAAACTTCAACTATTATTCTTATATAATTACTTCCTTACATAAATGTAATATCCAAAAACATATATAGTATCCTAAGATGGCATAATATTAATTATACTTTTCTACTAAATTAAAAAAGTTAAGAAAGATGTCAATATTTTCAAAGGATCATTTGAAACCAAGTTTTAAAAGTGGGGTTAAGAGAATTGAATGTTCTTTTGGGGTCCCTTAAATTGGTGAAATAGGGAGTTCCATTTAGAGTATGGTCAAATAGATTATTTTAGATATCCACCTTCAAAATAACTAGAAATAAACTTTAGCATAACAATCCTTAGAAACTAATCACTCCATTTGCATTGATGATGCTAAGGTCACAACACTGAAGAATTATATTTTAAATTCACTTGAGGGATTATATGAAGATTGTAAATTACTCAAATAATTTGAATAGAAATGTGGGATAGGGTTTGAGCCACTCTTGGAGGAAAAACATTAATAAATTGAATAAGGTCCCCTTGCTTTAATTGGTTACAATGTTTTGAAAATGGTGGTTACAGTTTAATACTTAGACAATTAATTTTTTCCAAAAATATATATTATTATTTATCATAATAAATGTTTTAGACCAAATTTTATGGTATATCATGAGTATTGATAATATTTCAAGCACAATCTCCTTCTATAGATAATTAAATAAAAAATACATGAGCACAATGTATAGTAATTAATGTAGGGATGCCATTATCAAATAATGTCAAATAAAAATTATTAACTTACAAAACCCCATTAAATATTTTGATTTTTCACCTTGAAAATATGGATTATGGGTTTCTATGATTCATTTATCTCCATCCCCTCATCCCTATTGAGGTTATTTGGATGTTTACAAATCTATATAGCCTTCCTCAATTTTATTTTCATAAAATGCTCAACCTTGACCAACTTTTTTGCCTTTTCTAAGCATATGTCATGGGATGTTATATGAGAACATTAAACTAGGGTTGATATTTTAATGCAATCATAGTTGATGTTGAATATATGCTCCTTGAATTTTTATAAAATGTTCTGTTATCGCTCTGATATATGGTTAACCACATACACAATAGATCTAATAAACACCATATACAAATTTGGGTTCAAGGGGGTATTTATATGTGGATTTTATCATGCTCATAGTTATATTTTATGGGATAAAAAAGGACTTAATTTTATTCTTCTTCAGATTTTTTTGATTCACAAAGACACACATTCCCTAAAAGGAAGAAAGGATTTATAAATTTATTATTATGTCCTCTTACTAGAATCATGATGCAATCTTATTTTACATATTGTTGCGGACCCTAAATTTGCTTCATATTATATACATTTATTTTTAAGACCATTTTTAAATGATGTTTTCTTCCTCAATGTGGTATTTATCTCAGATCATAAAATATATGTTAACAATAGTGCACTCTTATCTTTTGTGAGGGGTGATGACAAGATGAAGCATCAAGGTAGAGTTTGATGTGGGTGTGCTTCCTATAAAATTATTAACATAAGGGCCCATATCCTTTTATTATAATAAGCACATCGAGGAGAGAAAAATGAACTCTTTATTCTAGCTCCTTGATAAATTGTATGCTTGGACAAATGTTGTTGAGATGTGAATTGAAAAATGCTAGACTCTATTAACCATGTGGCCAATCTACATTGGTGTTGTATACAAATATTTTATACCATTTATATTTTATTCAATAAATTATGAATATATATATATATATATATATATATATATATTAATTTCCTAAAAATATTAATAAATATGGGAAATAGGGGGATCCCATTACCACACCTTTTTCCATTCAACCCATAAAATCTGATTAAATGAGTCATGGATTCCCATAATTCATATGTTTAATGTGAATAATAAATATAATTAATGGGCTTAATGTTGATTTTAAATTTATTTAATCACATCATCCATACAATAATTATTATACATTATGATCATCTCTTTGTAAATTGTCAAATTAACTACATATGGATCTTGTGTTTGTAATATTATCTATCATCCTCATAAAGAATGAAAAAGTGTGGTCTTACAAGTTTATTATGAATAAATTACAATATTATGGATTGCAGAAGCTTGAAGTCTAGTTTTAATTATAACAATTAATTTTTCATTTACTATTCATAATAGAGTGAGTCTAGTTGGCATCATGTATTATTGAAATGGATTTTATATACACCCTTAGATTTTATTACAAGGTTGCCTATAAAATTTTAGGATTAGTGGAAAAAATCACTCAAAGGCATGAGTTGTAGGATATTTAGTTTTATAAAAACTTGTTGGTGGAATAGTGGTTGAGCAACACAAATTATTTACCATGAGTGAAATGTGTATGGGTAAACCTAAATATACTTAGAGTGATTGGAAGGATGATGATTTATAAATAAAGTGGGTAGGATTGTAAAAGAAAATATAAAAAAAAAGAGGTAAAACCAAGGCATAAAAGGAAGGTCTATGGAATTTCAAGGATAAAGTCTTGAACCTTTCAAGACTAGTAATTAAGCTCAAGTAGGACAAGGTATCTAGACCAATACTTGTTAAAAACTGATGTGTTACAAAAACAATCAAATACAATTAAATATTCAAAGGGAACAAAAACATAGTATACTCAAACATATAAAAAGTAAATGTTGCTTAATTTCTAGATTGTTGTTGCACATCTACAAGAGGATTATGATAAGCATGTAAAATATGTTCAAATCAGCTATAACTAAAAATGAAAGGTTGTATTTAAAATAGATTCCTCATACATAATTTTAAGCACTAATATACCAGAATGATGGAATGTCTAAGTAATATAAGGAATTGGAGAAGAATAAATATTTGCACATCAAGATCAAGTCAAGCAAAACTTATTTGAATTTTCTATTAATCTAAATAGCCAAAATTATCCCCTCTTTATGATAAGGAGGTTACATGTATTTATAATATTGGGATGGGTAATGCCTCATCTCTTGAAGCTTCACCTAATTTTACAAGTCCAAAAAAATAACCCTTAGTTCAAAATTCATACAAAGATGCATGTTACAATGATAACAGTCAAAATGGACTTTTCAACAAAAAATAAATTATGCATGTATAATAATAGATAGGGAACCAAAGTCCCACTTTGATGAATATCATGAAAATACATAATTATTCAAAAATTAAAATATCAACACCATCCTTATATTTGAATTAGTTGATGAAGACACTATAGATGCAACTATGGTGTAGACTGAGTGCTCTATGAAACAAGGGGCACTAACTACTACTTGTATGTATTATAGACCCAAAATTAGCCTCATTTGCCTTCATTAATTCACCCAATGCATATTTTTTATCAAATTATTTATTTATGACCTCAAAATTCAATAGTGAGGGATTCAAAATCTTGACTGCTTTAGTCATTAACATATTTTTTTCTACCTCTGAGCTTCTAAATTTAGCCGCTAAGGCTTCAAATCTTGTGACCCTATATTTCATAAAGATCACCAATTTTGTCACTTCTTCATTGGTTTTTTATACTACACCTTCCAATTATTATTTTAATTCTTCCATAACTAAGTGGATAAGGTTGTCAAAATTGGGTCAATTCACTAGCTCCCCTGTCTAGGTGATCACCCTAGTTACCCATATATCAACCAAAATTTGTAATGCTTCAGCCTCATAATTAACAAAAATAATCAAAATATTCTTTATTTATCTATTCAAATTTAGGGAGGAATTAATTTTTCCAATCAAATAGTTTAGGCACCAAGAAGCATACATGCTAGTCATCAAATTCAACGTATAAAAGGCACTAATTCTAGAACATTGGACTAGGAAGTTCAACTTCCTTTCTTTATCCTTCATGTTATTCTTACATTGGAAATTGGATTAGTAAAAATGGTCATGATTTAAATGTATATAAGTATTCTTGTTATGATATATATTCAACCAAATATATTAATTTCTCTGGTTCTTCCTCTTCTTTTAGCTCCATATCATCCTCTGTATCCTTCTCTTCTTCCTCAATAACTTATTCAATAATAGGGAGACCAATATATGGCCTCTCTTTTATTTTTATATCTAGGGAAGTATCGAGGGAATCCCTAGGCTTCTTATGTTATGTGAATATAGGTGGAGTGGAGGGTGGATGAGATGGTGTAGGGGTTATGAGAACAATTATGATAGGAGGTGGATAGAGATGTGATGAAGTAGAGGGTATGGAGAGCACAAAGGATCCCTAAGGAGGCATAAGATATTTAAGAGATCTAGGGAGAGTTATAATTGAAGTAAAATATTATTTTAAGAACTCTAGAATATTTACTTATGTAACAAAGGTGATAGGAGGCAAACAAGTCATCACAAATCTAATCTTCCTTTAGCTAGTTGGGTTAATTGTTGGCTTCTCCATGGTGGTTTCCATCCCAAATACTTGATCATATGAGGATATGTAAGTAGAAGTAATTTAAGGGAAAGGAATCCCTCTCAAAATTTATTTCTTGAGCTATGGATTCAACTCTCTTTGACTTCTAGACTGATTTACTTCTTTTGTGGCTTATGCTTTCAGGGATGAAGGTTGATTTGGTTATTGAGATCTTTTTGGTGGAGATGGAGGCCATTGTTGACTCCATGAATTTTGAACTTCCTCCTCTATGGCCTATATATTTTACTGTAGATCCTATTCTAATATCATTGATATCTTCTTATATTTCATCCTTATCTATACATAGGAGTCATTTGAGGCATTCAAAAAAACCTAATCATGGTCATAAGTTTGGAAAACATAAGAAACATGAAATTTATTCTTATCTAAGATGGTCTTCAGATAACCCCTTATCCTTTTCTTGGGGTCCCATTCCCTGAATGATGTTAGCTAATATAGAATGTGACCTAGTCACATACTGATGTTGCCCAATGTTATAGGGTGTTTTGAAATAATAGATCAAGTGTTTCTAGCTGAGTTCTTCATTAATGTTGTTAAAATTTTGATAATCTATCTCTTGTTCCATAATATAATCAGGAACATGATGAGGTATCAAAAAATGGATAATCTTAATACCCTCTACTCAAATGATAGTCACATCTAGGTAGAACTAGTAATCACCCATTTTGGTGAGTGTCCTTATTATATTCTCATATAAACAAGGCATTATTGTGCCCTACATATTATGGTATATGTGAGGGTATACCTCCTTACTTATTATTTTAAATTCATTTATGTACTTATGAATAAATATGAATGATAAATCTTCTCTAACCTTATTCCCCAAATACTCAGTTGATGGTTGCCATTCTTGGCCATAGAGGTTTTATACAATAGCCATAATTACATCCAGTAGATAAGACATCATGTAAAAATTTCCATCTTTGAGCCTCCTATCAGGGTATAGGATTTTTTATTTCATTCTTGCACTTATAATCTATCCCATAGCTACTAATTTGTTAGTGATCAATAATATGTCCAATAGTGGCACCCATTTGACCTAGACATAAGAAATGCTCAGGAATGCATACAATCTATTCAATAGTGCCATTGTGATAATAATTCCAAGTCTAAACTTAATAATGAAATTAGTGGAAGTTGTCCCTTTGGGATTTAATCTTATACTATTTACAAGCAACTACTTCAATTTACCATCCATGATATTGTGCTTAAGCCACACATTGGTTGAGACTTGATTGTAGGCAATTTTGGGGAGAGGAAGCCTAAAGTACATTTCAAATTCCCTCTTTGAGATGTAGGTAAAAGCAGTCTAGTCCTTCCTCACATGTAAAATATCATCTACAGTGGTTCCATTTATGAATATAACCTTTAATATGTCAATTCATGACATTACTCTAGTTTGGATGTAGTTTGGTGGATGCCCTATTCCTTGATTGGGAATAAATCATCAATGTATTATTTGGCCTCGGGGGAGAGTTATTCCTCTATACAGTGGGACCAAATTAAATCAAACTCATCCCAAAGTGTTGAATAGTGAGGAAACTTGAAATTCAAGGAACTCTTTTCAAATATTGCATCCCTATATTATGTTGATCTTACAAATGAGAATGTAGATGGGACTACAGTCTTATGTTGTTTTGATGATGAAGCCATTGATAATGTGTAGTCACTGTAAATCCTGTGAAGTTCTCAACTAGTTCATTCAGACCTCTATGATTGAAGAAAACTAGGGTTTGATAGATGCTTAATAAATTTAAGAACATAATTGCTTAATGATCAACTAAAATCCAATGTTCATAGATTTCATATATATCATTTGTAAGATTATGTATTGATAGTATTTGTGCACCTTGAATGCTGATAATAAACCCTCGACTTTAATGTCCATTTTATTTTAAATATTTTTATTAGATTTGTTTGGTGCCCCTTATTTTCTAAGTGGTAGTCTTTTTTTAATATTCATGTTTATTCATCACTTTAAGATAGCTATTAGCCATTTGTCAACTTGCTTCTTTCCCATGTCAAACATTTTCTTATATTTTTTCCTTATTTTCTCTGGATAGTGCCACATGCCATGATCTCATTAACCCAACCATTTAAATTTAATTTTTGTGTTTTGGAGGTCCCACATCTATGAGTCAACATTATTAAGCCATGTGGCATGATCTCAGAGAAATGAAAGCATAGAAGCTCAAGGTATTATATGGGTATTCCTTTTGGTAAAAAAAATTTCCATGGTCATGGGTCAACGTGACCATGACACATGAAGTGATCTCAGAAGCTAGGAGATTTGGAAGATTAGAGCATTATATTAGAAACCAAAATATTATTCAACTTCTTGACTATCTAGATTAATGCAAGTATGCCATGTGTCAACCACTCAGAACCTTAGAAGCTCAAGAGCTTAGGACATTAGACTATAGAACAAAGAACCATTTAACCTTCCTGTAGTTGTGAGTTAATGTGATCAAAACATGTGGAGTGATCTCAAAATATTAGAGACTCAAAAAATTGAAATCACAGAGGCTTATAGGAACCTAGTAATGTTAAATTTACCAATAAACAAGTGAAGTTCATGTAGTTCTAATTTAGTGTGAATATGCCACATGGCCTATTTGCAAATCTCAAGAGACTCAGAGGAATCGAAAGACTTAATATTTTGTAAACATCTAAAATTTTGAATGACACAAGAGAGACACATGTCAAAACTATTTGGTGTCTTTGTTATGGGCTCGATTGGAGGAAATCGATGGTCTTTAGATATTAATCTGGAGATCAACATATACATAATAGGACAAGAAAAATTAGATTCATTAGTCTACAAATCATATTAAAGTAAAAATTATGGACAATATAAGGTTTGAGATTACTTAAATACCAGTTTAAGCATATATTATTATGAATTTTACTTAGGTAATGTTGTATTTTGTAAAAATAACCTTATGGCAAATACGTGATACCCTAATCATAGATCTTTATTCTCATAGTCCCCTAGGTATGGGTTTTTCAACAAATGGGTCCCTATTTTTAAAATTTTGAAAATGGAGTGTGTGTGTGTGTGTGTGTTAGGGTGAAAAAAATGGAGACTCATAGGTGAAAATAATCCTAATTATTTTGATAACCTATAATTTAAAAAACATAATATGACATAACTTAAATTTTAATAAAGACAAAATAAGGAAATCCAACTTATAGAACAAAACTCTTACTTCCCAATACAACAGACTAACCTTCCAAGTCCTTGGATGAGTGTGTGATTTTTTAAAATTAATTTCACTTGGGCTTGAATATTTTGACAAAGGCCTTAATAAAAACTATAGGTTTCATCTTGATTTTCACTTTATAACCAATGAAAAAATAAAGCCTGAGTATTGCTTTACTACCAGCCAAGCATCCATAGCCCCAATAGAGATACTTATGGTTCCACTCAAAAACTTTCTCTAATTTCATCCAAGAATACATAAAACTAGTATATTTTACTTGAATCACCATTCCTTTATCAATTTTATGTATTTTTTGCATCATAGACAGAGGAAGGTTGGGAACCACTTTTGGTTAGATGTATGGAAAACTATTTGTCAATATGCCCTTATAAGTGTATATTTGTTCCTAGGTTTATCATATTCTATCCAAGTTTTAAAATATGAGAGTGTAATGTAAATTTGGAAATGGGAAACTATACTTTAAATTACATGAGTATATCAGAGCAAGTGCCAAAAGATGAGCAGGCTTAGCCAGTCTAAATATAACTAAAATTAGTCATAATACATACCTCAACTCTAAAAGGTCTATTACTTATCAGAATAAATTTTTGTGAGTACCCATTGTGCTCCATTTTCATATCATCCCCTTTCCCTTTGAAATTTTATTTTGGATCCAATCCAGGAAATTGTTTGAGATAGTTCTGCAGCTTAAGAAACTAAACTAGAAAACATGAAACTAAGCTATCAAAAGAAACAAAACTACTTTAAAGGAAAAGTGAAGAAATCAAGAAATCTAATTAAAAAATAAAGTAATCTAATATAGAAAATAAGGAATATAATTTACTACTACTCTAAATCTCCATTCACGGTTCACTTAGATGCATTCCTAGTTAGGGAAACCATGAAGTAATGCTTTAAAAATGTCTATTGATTAGAAAGGCTAGGTCCTTATCTCAGAGATATTTCAACCTAAAGGAATTATTTATTAGGATTTTAGATACCTGATATGGTCCATTCCATAATGCAGTAAGCTTATCATGATATATTTTATTTTCATGTGCTTTATCCTAAAGGAGCACTAGGTCTAAATGCCTTGATCTTGGATCTTTTTTCAAACCAACATTTGAAAATATCTTGATGTTTCTTAAAGCTATGTCATGCTTTAGTTATTATATCTTCTAATTAGACTATCTTAAGTAGTTTGGAAGTTACCCTCTCATCTTCACCCATATATTCTTGCATGAATTGGTAAGTCGATATCTTGAGAGTAATGGGGAAGACTGGATGTTGTCCATACACCATAAAAAAAGTGAAGCCTTGAGAGCTTATTTATGCCTAGTTTGGTTTGCCCATAATGCATATTTAAATAAGAAATACCATTTTATTGGTTTATTCTGTGTAGATTTTTTTTGGAATCCATCAAATTATTATTGGTTGATTATGCTACACCATTTCATTATGGGTAAAGTTTTGAAGAGAATTTGAGGGTGATTTGATTATGTTAGGCCCATTTTGTGAATTTAGCTAATTGGAATGTTGGACCATTATCATATACCAATAAAATGGGTGTGCCTAATTGGGTGAATATATTTCCCTCTAAGAAATCAATGGCATATATGGATAGTGAATTTTTGGTAGAAATAGCCTCTATCTATTGGTATTATAATAAATAGATATGAGGATGAACTTGTGTCCTTTTGAAGAATTTGGATTTATTAACCCAACAAATTCCAACCCCCATTGAGTGAAATGGCATCCTTTAATGATTGGATGTAAATTAATGATAGAATTTACTTATCTCTTTGCAAACACCTGAAACTCATGTCATATTTTGACATGGTTATGGGTGTCCTTAAAGATTGTAGGCCAATAGTAACCCATCCTCATAATATTATGGGATATAGTATCACTAGAGGGGTGCCCACTACCAACCTTTTGATATAGGTTGTCTAGGATTTCCTTTGCTACCTACTTAAAAATTAACCTTAGGTAGATGCTTTCATAATTATTTTTATAAAGGACCCATTTATTGATCATGAAGTGAGTTAATTTGAGCTCAAGGGATTGGTTTTGCTCTCTATTTAACTCTAAATGACATGTCCCTGTAAGTAAGTAATGAATGATATGCAAATAACTTTCTCCTCCTATCACCTAAGATTCATTAATTTGTTTGATGTGGATGCATGGGTCATTTTAAGCCATCATCTGGATGAGGCCCTAGCCTCTTACCTTTTTATCTAGCCTAATTTAAAGGTTGAACTCCTAAAGTTTATCCATTCATTTACCACTCCTTTCTCCTAACTCATTCTGGCTAAGCATGATTTTGATGGATAGGTCAGGGACAATGGCATATGCATTATTTTATAGAATATAATGTCTAAATTTTTTGACAATATTGATGAAGCCATATCTTTTCTTTCAATTTGGTACTCATGAAGGCAATGGGGTGCTTATTGTCTTCTACATTTTATGTTAATACCACAATAATTGTATGTTCTAAAGTGAATGAATAAAGATAGAATTTTTTACTAAAATCTAGGATTATCAAGACTAGGGCTTGACCAATTGCCATTTTAATATCCTAGAAATATTTATTGTCTTATGTCATCCACTGGATCTTGGCATCCTATTTTATCTTGGCATTCAATGGTTTGATGATATCTATTAAATTATAAATAAACTTTCTCATGAAGTTAATCTTGCCAAAGAAAGACTTCATCTCTTTCTTACTACTAGGTGGGCTTAGCTTGGAGATTCCACACACAGCCTAATTTCTCCATTATTTTATTTACTAGTACTAGCTTAGCTACCCAGGTTGAGTGTCTAATTGGGAAAAAATCTTGGCATCAGAGAGTTTCTATACCTCGATCTCTATGAGAGGTTCCATGACTAATTTATTGGCCTATATCTATGCTTGAATGGATTATGTTTTGGCCTTAAAGGGATGGTGTGGGTAATGACTTTGGGATCAAATATCTTTCAATCATCATATTTCCAAGTAATATCATATTTGTAATGTGTAACTGATCCCTTCATCTTATGTTTTTCACTTTCATTACATCTTAGACCTATATTCACTAGTTGGGGAGCCCTGGTTAGTCCCCAAGTTTTCCTTGGTGAAGTCAGATTTGGTTGATTTTAGTTGTTTCTACTTTTGGACCTAAGATTTGAAATCAAAATCTCATTCCAAAGAAACCATGCCCAAGGGAATTCAATTTTATTTTATCTTTAGAACACCTTCCTCACCCATATCTTTAGTCTGCATAGGATAGATATTTCCTTCATATATTATATTGGATTTAAAGGCTCCTAAATTGTTCAAGAATTGTATGATTTATTGATCATCATCAAACACCTAGAATTTGTCCACATTGTCAGGGACATAAGGACACGGAACCAATTCCAATAAAAATTTCTACATTTTCTAGTCTTGAAGTAGTGCTAGATAACTAGTAGAGGCTACTAACAAATCAAATGTTTAATACTTTTATCTTGAGATGGTCTTGATGCTAAATAATTCCAAAGATTCAATCAAGTCCCAAGCTTGGTGGTTATACTTATTTAGGTATGTAATCTTACATTAGTACTTAAATATGATATGGTTTACAACTAGCTATAAATCATCAAACACTAATAGTTTTTTGGCATTTTGATTTAATGTAAATTATAGGCCTAAGATTAGGGCCTCATATTTATTTTGGCTATTGGTGCAATGGAAATACAACCTATAAACATCCAGGTATTGCTTAACTTTTGGGTCTATCAGGGCCATGATTATGCTAGAACCTTACTTTGAATGATCTCTATTGAAGTGTAGAGTCCACAATTGACAAGGACCTTAAAATTCTTGTTCATGTAATTATTTTTAGGTGGTGAACATGTACACACTTGTGTGTGTCATTACAAAGTTGACTTGCTCATTCTTAGTTTTGTACTCAGTGATCAAGTACTTAATTTTAGGCTCTTTGTCTAACTTTATTGGGTTTGGTACCCATTTCTAAGGAAACCACATGTGATAAAAATACATGGCCATGTACCCATTAAAAATCTTTGACTAGTATCAACTTATAAATAAGTCATATTCTTATAGGATATAAATGACTAGGATGCCAATAGTTTGATACACATGTGGATCTAATGCTAGATATATGCACACATTTATCAATTCTTAGACACATGGGAGTGAGTATTTATCCAACTATAATACCACTATTTTTGACTTGTTAGGAGTCAAACCCAAATTTTGTCAAACAACCATAGACATCACATTAGCTGATGCCCCATAACCAATTAGACAATTATGTATATTTTCACTAAGCATTAAAAATATTAGTAGGAATGGTGGTATGTTGGGATTATCCTTGTAAATAATTAAATTTTCATGGGAAATATTGGACTTGTTATAAGTCCTTTGTGTCAAGGCCTTGAGTAGTAGCTCTTTATATTCAATGATCTAATCTAGCTCATGAAGACTGATATTGGCTTTAATATTTTTCATGTCTTCAATAATATTGTATCCTCCCTGTCCTTGATGCTTAAAGATATATGATTGATCCTTTTGATTATAAGGAGGATGATTATCCCTTTTTGGTGGAGGATGATTATCTCTCCATGAAAGTGGTAGATTTTTGTTAGAATTCAAACCAGGAAGAGTGGTGGCTCTATTATTGGGAGGTGTCAAAGAAGTCATAGGCTACTTGCTTCTCAAGTTGTTGTTTTTAAACTACTAGTACTAGTGGAAAACATGAAACTCATATGTTTTTTCATCTTCCCTATGAAGGGGAAGTCATAAGTGTCAAAGACCATAACTGTGATAGGGTATCCTAAAGAATTTGATAAAGATGGTCGTTGTTAACTAGCATAATTTTCTTGCCTTTTAGTTCCCTACTAGAAGATTTTGAAAGTAGTGAAGAACTTGATACAATCCATTTCCCCATGTTGCATGGTTTTATATACTCAACACTAATTTATAAGAGCTTCACCCATAATATTGATCTTTGACATCTTGTTAGAAGGAAACTGATGTTCTTCATTATTCCTATACCTATTTAAAGTCTTGTTATACCTTTGCAACCCATAACCTTGATTATTTTGATTGGATTTATGTCCACCTATATTATCTACATGTTTCTACATGCTGAGGAATTTATTAATTAGTTTCTAGATAATACTTTGGATGGATTCCATCTCAATATTGTTTGAGTTAGGAGCATTGTCCTATGATGAAGTATTATTAACTAGTACAAAAAGTTGACTTTAGCTCTGATGGTTAGAAATATAATTGTTCAATAAATTGATATGTTGATTCTAATTAAGTTGGGTTAATGGTAATTGATTGTGAACTAAGGTCTAGTTTTATGCTACAATATTTTGGGTTATATTAGGGATTGGTTTAAAAGCTAAGTAAATAGGTCTAAGACTGAGTGGAGGTAATGATTTTAATTAAGGATACAACTATTTGTCTACATTAATTACCTTTAAGTAAGATAAGGGTAAGGTATCAATACCAACATCCCTACACAAAAACATAATAGTCATGTAATTTAAGACATTTTTATACATTTCTAAGGCCAATGGATCATTAGGATGATAGGGAAACTCTAATTTGTTGTACATCTTTTGAAATCAAGCATTGAAATCTCAAATTAGCTCATTGGGCTCTCTTCTCGTGCTAGTAAAGTGTTGATAGATAACATTTGCACTTGTAACTTGTCCAAATTGGGCTAAGAAGGTATCTTGACATTCCATCTAGGTTATTATTGACCCTTCTAGAATATTTATAAATTAGTCATAGGCTACTTATTTCAAATTGAAAGGAAATAATCTACAAGCCATGTCCTCATGAGTTACATTAAATATCTCTAAAATGGATTTGAATGCCTTTATATGTTATTCCACCATATTTACTCTTGAGGCATAGAAAGAAGAGATATATTTATATAGGTTTATAGGTAAATTATGCACCACTCCTGATACATTGATAGTTGATCTAGTCAACCAAGCCAGGGCTTGAGGTGGGGGCTTATGCTGAAGTGAAGGATTAAGAGGTGGATTCTAGGAATGGGGCATTATAACTATTGGAAGGTGAGTATATCTTATTGGAGATGATTAATTTGACCTAGGTATCTTTTAAAAACCCCTATTATACCTAACCCTTTTAGGAATCTGTAAATGTGTTTGTAATATATTACTATCTAAGGTTGACCTTGTTAGTCATCTGGGTGCATCCAATGCAACTCCAATTATTTTACTCCTTAGGATAAAGTTAGAGGCTAATTATCCCTCCTTATATCACAAATTTCAAAAATTCTATTGATGTGGGTTATATACACATCCACATAGTATCTTAAAAGGTTTCCTCTAACATTTTAGGATCAATGAATAAGATCGCTCTAAAGCACAACTTGTAGGGCATTTGATTTTATAAAAACTATTGGTGGAATAGTTGTTGAGAGACACAAATTATTTACCATGAGTGAAATAGATATGGTTTAACCTAAATATACTTTGATTGAATGGAATTATGATGATTTATAAATAAGGTGGGTAGGATTGTAAAATAAACTAAAAAAGAAAGAGGGAAAAGTAAGGCAAAAAGGGAGGGCTGTGAATATTCAAGGATAAAGCCTTTCAAGACAAGTATTTGAGCTCAAGTATGAGAAAGTATTTATAAAAATAATTGTTTCAAGATGATAATTCACACAAATAATCAAATACAGTTAAATATTTAAAGGAAAAAACACAATATACTCAAACATACAAAAATCAAAAGTTGCCTAACTGCTAGATTATTGTTTCACATCTACAAGAAGATTATGATAAGCATGCATAAGATTTCCAAATTAGATATATCTAAAAATTAAATAAGTTTAATCACTAATATACCATAATGATGGAACATCTAATCAATCCATATAATTGGAGAAGAATAAATATCTTTACATCAAAATCAAGTCAAACCAAACTTTTTTGAATTTATTGTTAATCTTAAGAGCCAAAATTATCCTCCCTTTGTGATAACGAGGTTACATGTATTTATAAGCTTGGGATGGGTAAGGCCTCATGTATTCAATATTTTTATAATTTTACAAATCCAAAAATAGAACTCTTTATTCAAATTTATGCAAGGATGCATGTTATAATGATAACAATCAAAACAAACTTTCCAACCTAAAATAAATTATGCATGTACAATAATAGATGGGAAACCAAAGTCCTAATTTGATTAAAATCATGGAAATACATAATTATTCCAAAATTATAATATTGACACCATGCCACTACTTGATTAGCTAATGAAGACACTAGATCTACAATGATGGTGTAGATTGAGGGATCTATGAAGCTGGGGTCACTAGCTACTAGTTGTATGTGTTGTAGATCCAATAGCTACATATTTTATCTTGAACATTTCACCCAATGAATATTTTGTATCAAACTCTTTATCTATGACCTCAAAATTTAATAGTGAGGCTTCAAATTATTAACTTCTTCAATCATTAACCTATTTTTTTCTACCTCTAAACTTCTAAATCCAACCGCTAAGACTTTATCTCTTGTGACCCTCTCTTTCTAAAAATTCACCAACTGTATCACTTCTTTATTGGTTTTATATACTACACCTTATACTTATCATTTAAATTATTTTGTAGCTAAGTGGAGTAAGTTTTCAAAATTGGGTTAATTCACCAGTTCCCCTATCTGGGTGATCACCCTAGTTACTCTCATTCAACCAAAATTTGTAATGCTTTAGCCTCATGATTTAAAAAAAGAGTCATTGGCTTCTTCATTGATCTATGTCAATTTAGTGAGGCATCCCTTTTAGACATCACATTGGTTAGGCACCAAAAATCATCCATGTTGGTCAAATTTAGCTGATCAAAAGGAATGATTATAAGACATTTGACTAGGAATTTCAATCTCCTTTATTTGTCCTTCATCATGTTCCATAATGTAACCATATCTACTCTATATACCTGATTGGCTACCCTAGATATTTTAATGTTGAGCAAAATGTTATACATCTTTACAACTATAATCTATGCTTCAGCTATTACCTCTTGAGGAGCTTGTATGACATTCATCTATTTCCATCTATTCAAGGCCTCCTTAGTGTTTTTATTTATTTATTTTCATTTTGGCCTAGTAGAATCAATAAGAGTATTGAAATCCTCAATGTACTTCATAGGGTCGTTAAGGTTCCTCTTGGCTATTTTGGCTTGTGGAAATAGATTCTCTCTCTATGTAAGTTGTATCTATGTCTTTGTCTGTATATTTATTATTTTCCTCTTCCTCACTCTTTGTAAGGTCCCAATCTATTTTTCAAAACTTTTAGAAACTATGGGAAGCTCTACCATAACTAGATTCTGCCTTTCATCATGCACATTCCACATCTCCCTTATTCCATTGAGGAATTATCAATACTTCTATATCTTATCCTTGGGTAATTTTTAAAGATGTCGAGGGTTGAGAGTGTTGACAATGGAAAATGTAATGCCAATGAATTAACCCTTTCTCCTATCATAAAGGTTAAGATAGAATCATACCAATCTAATTATGGGGTTCTAAAAGTTCAACTACGATCCTAAAGACATGAGGGATATTTTTTATAAGTTTTGGGAAATAATTAATAGGTTATCAAATGCAATATATTCCATTATAACAATCATAAATCCACTTATCAATTCATGAATTAGTTAAGAAAAGAGTCTGTAATCTATTCTATCCAACATAGAAAACCTATGAGTTAAATAATCTCTTGAAAAATAGAAATTTTATTTAATAAATATTCAAATAATATCTTACTTCTTGTTAAATATTCTCCATGTCAACTTCAAAAGACAATAAAAAATATAAGAAACAATTATGATAAAAAGAAAAGAAAAGATATTTAAGCACATAACCAACAAAAGAGAGACATAAAAACAAATGAACAAACTAAAGACAAGAAAACAACTAAAGACAATCAAACAACTAAGAAAAAGGATAATAAGCTATTTTAAAGCAACCAAATATAAGCTAGAGAAACCTAATCTAATCAAAAGATGAGCCCAAAATAAGGAAAAATCTAAGGACTAAAAGATCAAATAAATAATTTGAAGTTAAACAAAAATATAAATTAATCTAATAAACTATAAAAAACTACCAAATAACAAGTCTAAATTAAACAAAAAAGACTATTAATTGGAAACTTAAACATATTTCGAAACTAATTAAGATTAAGATTAAACACTAAAGATTTTAAACTCTAAAATATAAATAAAATAAAGAACTGATCAAAATAAATATTTATTACTATCTAACCTAAAGAAATAACTAGAATTAAACTAAGAAACTAATAAACTCTAAAATAGAAATGAAACTAAAAAAATCTAGGAAACAAACTAACAAAGAGAAATAAAACTAGATTAAAGAAAACTTAAAGATAAAATTATATTAAATTTATAGTCAAAATAGATTACAATAAAGCATGCACATCTCAAAGGAGAGTCATCTTAGCATAAAAGAGATAAATTTATTGATAAAACCAACATTCTTCCTTTATAACTTGAGTGACAACTTTACAATCAAAATGGATCAATGAAGTATTGTAAAATAGCTAAGTGTTCATCATTTTTTAGGTTGAATACTTAGGATCTGTGCATAAAAATATGAATAAAAATCATCAAAAGATGTTAATATTAACAAAATTTAGATAATTAGTATTAGATAATCTTATAAACTTTCCATTAATCAAATCTCACTTTAACATACATTTAATATATGCAATAAAACTGAAATAATAAACACCACACAAGATAGAGAGAGACACTAGATTTAACGTGGAAACCCAATGTGAAAAAAACCATGGAGAACAATCTCAAGTATATGAATGAGCATCAACTCAAACTACAATATTCACAAGCACTAACTTGTAGGAGCACCAACCCCTTTGCTAAGCACCAACATAGCAACTATTTGTGAGTACCAACCCACAGGAGTACCAACCCCTTTATTGAGCACCAACATAGTAACAATTCATGAGCACCAACCCCTTTACTGAGCACCAACATAACAACAATTCATGAGCACCAACCCCTTTTGTGTATACCACATAACTATCTCTCAATGTTGCTATCTCAACAAATGATAGTTCATTACAATATCTCTTTTCTCTCTCACCTTTGCTCTTCTAAGCTAGATATAACAAATACAAATCATACTCATTCTCACATTGCTCTTCTAAGATAGATATAACAAATACAAATCATACTCTATGTTTCTCACATTACAAATGGCTTCTCAAGCCTTTATTTATAGCTTTTCAAATGACCTTTGTCCTTCCCCCTTTGTGACCCTTCAATCCTCTGGAAAATGGCACCAAACTTGCATGACCCTTCATATCCTTGTATTTGAAAAGTCATGTGGTGACCCTTCATAAGCAAAAATGTCTTTTCCTCTTTTGTCCTTATCTTGGTGACTTTTTGTATTCCTCAAAGTGTCCTTTCATGAGAAATTGTCTTCACTTGGTGACTCTTGGAATTCCCCAAGATGACTCTTCATGGGAAAATGCATCCCATTTGTCTTTTATCTTTACCTTGTGACTCTTTGACTTCTCCATGGGCCCTTCTTTTGTCTTATATGAAACCAAAAATATATTCATTAATATTAAATAAATATTAACACACATTAGCTAAGATATAACTATTACAAACATCATTAAATGTAATGGAGTCTTTATCAATAATAATTCTAGACCTTTGATATTAATGACAATATCTCCAATATTAAATGATAATAAAAGTTTGATATACCTATGTTTCATAAGCAATTACTCAACCATCAGATAAAGTACTATTGGGTCTATCTATTATTCTTCTATCTTCAAATGAATCCTTGATCTCTGTTAATACCTTCAAACTTAACTGAAAATAAGTTATAACTAACTTTAGTTAGTTATTAGTTTATACTAACTAATTGACTTTTTAAAAAAGCCAATTAATTATAATAATTATTGGTTAAGGATAGGTTTAATTAAGACTTAAAAGTCTTAATTGATCAAGTTGTTTACATATAGACCAGGGGTACTAATCTTAATGGGTGGGGATGCTCATCGATTGATAATAAAATAGAAAACATATTTTAACTATAAAATAGATAAATCAAAGATCAATAAAAATTTATTTATATTAATCCGTAATGCATGTCAAAATAACTTAAGCATATATATTTATACCAAAATTCAAATCTGTTGCATTTCCCAAAATTTATCAAAATATATCAAAAGTCTAAAAATTAAAGTATCAACTAAAAGTGCAAAGTTCTTTCATGAAAAATTTTAGCATAAAATAAAGTTTATGCCCTAGATAGACAATAATCCTCTTAATCAAAATTTACTTCAATTATAGGTTTATTTTGTGCATTAAGACAAACATTATACTCCATTTTTATTATAGGGAACTGCACTAGTCTTATTCTAGATTTAGTTGTGTTATCATCAACCTCTAATTTGATTTTTTTCAACACTATAACCTACATAGGAGTATCTAGATTTGACTGAATTTCATCTCTCTTTTCTATAGTTCTTTTCTCTATAATGGGAAGGGAAGTATCCATTATCTTTCTTCTACCAACATAGCCTCGTATTCTTAAATTCAATCTATTAGATACTAAGATAGGCTCACTATGGGAAGTAGTCATACCTAACCTTTTACCTTTCATAATAGACTCTTGGTTAGAAGTTGAAGTTTCATCTAAAGGAATATCTAAATTCTTATAGTTTTTAGCATGGATTGTCTTAGTTTATAACTATGTGGTCTGATTTTCAAGAAGAAGATCAACAGTTGAATCAATTCTTTCAATATTAGGAGGCTAAAGTGACAAGTGCTAAGGGTTACTATCTAAACAATGAGATGAACTAATTTAAGATGAAGTTCAAGATATAAACCTATGGCCAAAGAAACCTCTAGTACCCATATGACCTTTATTTATCAAGTTGGTAGGCAACTTACTTAAGATATCCTAAAATTTAGGATTTGATGCATCAAAATGTATAGATATTCTTGTTCCCCTATGGAATCTAGGACCAAAATTTCTTATATGATAAGCACCTCTAGGAAATCTCTTATTAGGATTGGGATGATTAGCATCACTTCAAAAACTTTGTCCCCATCCTCTATTATCATTACTCCTGGTTGAACTAGATTGGTCCCACCTAGACATTGAAATAGTAGAAATATATCAAATTTAAAAAGTAAAGATCAACATATATTCAAAAGGAACAAGACTGAATATCTGATATACCATCACTTCTCACAAACTGAGTTGAATTGATTTCACATACTGTAAATAACCTAACTATATAAAAATAACATCATTTTATATCACAAATTCATGATAACTTCATGAATTTCTTATTTTTAATGAATCAATCTATACTAAACCATTCTAGAAATGAAGTTACAGAATTTACAACATATTACTCTCAAATGAACTCATCAAATAATATCTAAAGACAAAACATCCTTAGACTCTTTTGAGATAATCTCAATATTCCAAAACCACAATAAATAATTAAATTGAAACCAATTCTTGAAACTTGAAAAACTCTGATATTTTTAATATACAAAATATGTATGCACCATAATTTATAAAATAAATTCATCAAATTTTCAATGCACATGCAGACTACTACCCTATTTTATGTCAAAGAATACTAATATTGGTTACC
Source organism: Torreya grandis (assembly GCA_037957365.1). Classification (NCBI taxonomy): domain Eukaryota; kingdom Viridiplantae; phylum Streptophyta; class Pinopsida; order Cupressales; family Taxaceae; genus Torreya; species Torreya grandis. The sequence continues at coordinate 318,489 of JARHVA010000091.1, read as the reverse complement.
TTATACATGTAAATTCCCTTCTAAAACTCAAATTTTTAGTATATATATCATATGAATAGAATCTATTCATATTATTGAAAACATGATTCTCACGATCATTCCAGAATACCCCTTTTTAAAATCTTAGAAAAATCCTTATATCAAACTAATAGAAAAGTAAGATTTAAATTCGAGAGAATATAATCATAACCTTCCATATTTTGATCAATTTCAAAGAAAATAAAAACGAAAACCCTTACAAGTCAACAACAACTATTAATGTCAAAAACAACATCGTCAACCCATAAAATGAGTACCAATATAATATATCAAGTCTAAAAATTCACACAAAGCTCTAGAAAACCCTCCTTGTTTCCATTTTGACAAACTTATATGTGTGTAGTCTTCTTTGTCAAAATTAAAAAAAATGCATGTAGCATAACTATTTTATCCAAAAATCTATGAAATGAAACATACCCAAGAGCTATTTATGCCATATATTCCAACATATTCCTTCAAATACCCAAAAAAATCAAGACAAAAAGTTTATTTTGCATATTGAGCACCTATTATTTTCAAAAATATTGACACACAAGAAAAACTATTGGATCATGTATCAAAAGAAATAACATGTAGAACCTTTCACCAAAATTTTAAGTATCACAAAACTCTCAACTGAAATGACTAATAGTATTACATTTGTAAATTGAATCTTTCAACAAAAATCCTTTGAATACAACACTATTATCAAAATATATTATTAAACAAATAGAAACCTTTAGTATGCATGCTAACAATAACCAAAAAATGTTGACTTTCAACCTTTCCACAATTATTTCGACACTTATGCATAACCAATAACATTTTTAACCATTCATATAAGATATTTCTTAAAAATACTTAAGAAAATCATCAATAACTCTCAAATCATCTTCATGCAGTTAGATTTATTAGATTTTCTCAATCCACAGCCTATATTTCATCATAAAACCATTCAAAACAATAACTCAAAGTTTTATCAATTCCCATATAGACTAAAAATACTCCATTCATAAAAATAAGAAAATGATTTCTTTCACATTATTGTAAATTTATTCAAAATCACCACAAAATCTTCCAAATTTATTTGAAACTGCTTGAAACATACATGTATCTACACCTTGAGAATTTTTTCCAAATATCATCCACCAAATATTTCATTTACAACTCAAAACTCAATGGGCCAGAGCTTCACTTTCATGATCGAGCTTACAAAAATGAAAAAAATTGAGAAACTAAAAAACTTTTATCCACCACTTCCTCACCATAGCTAATTGAGTGAGGTGTTCAAATCTCATTGGTTCACATTAAACTGAGCGTACTCTAGCAACCTTGCTAACCTATTTGTCAGCAAAACTAAACTTAGTTATTATTAATTCCTCCACTAAACCATCCACCAATTTTTGTTATTCGAGGTGAGATCACTTCGCATCAAATTCACTATACTACTAAATCTTTGGCATATCCTAAAGCTTCGATATCATGCCTTTACATAAAATATTTATCCCAATTTTACCTTACCATGATGGATCATATTTCTAAATAAACAACAGTTTATTAAGCTAATGAAATCAATAAATACACTTCACATTCAATCCAAAGCCTTTTGAAACCACAACTTATTCTTAGGCAAAACAAACATATTTCATGATGGCCCTCTATACCTTAGAAAATACACTTAGGACTTAACAACATGACTGAAAGGTCTTAAACCATGTGATAAGCCTTTTTAAATATTTTGAATATCTTAAGCCTTTGAAAATATATATGAATATTATCCTAACCTTCAAATAACACCTTATGTCATCATATTTCATGAAATAAGTCTAAGGTTAACAACTAACCCCTTCATTATATAAATTTGTATGCCCAATGAGACATAAAATAATCCTATCCATGCCTCAAGACCTATGTTCTCTTTTTTAACATAGAATTTGAATAAATTATTAGATTCTTGAAATTTATAATGGCTTAAAGTTATAATATCAAATAGGACTAGGAATAATGATCTTAAGTTATTTATTCTGATAAATCAATTTCAAGATCATTAGTTAAAAGACAGATACCTTTGACTATACAAAATTGAACCTTAAATTTTGACAACATCACCAAATTAACCTAAGTACATCAATATTTCAAATGCCTAATATTTCAAAAGTAATAAACAAAAATGAGCTTTGAATATGATTTGTATCTTGAGAATAACTTTTTCGATGCATTGATTTTGAAATATAATTTATTCAAACGTGATAACCATCTATATAACACCATTATCTATTCTGAATCAGAAATGATATCATATCATCTATGAAAATCAAAGAATCATCATAATCTTCTCAAACTAAAAGTCCACTTCTAACTAAAATACTATCTCAATAACTGCCTTGATTAAAAATCAAAATAACTAATCACATTCTGAAACATATATGCACATTTTATTCACTTATCCATCATGATTTTTGAAACCAATTTAGAAATATAAACATGAAATGATCAACCAATTATTATCATTTCATAATAAAAAAACATGCATCTAAAAAATACTATTAATCAATCGAGTCCCTAAAATGGTTTTAGATTTCATGATAGGGTCATCTCTATGGCAAAAAGTATTGATTTTTGAAAAATTTAGGGGGTCTAGAAAATAGGCATAAAAGAGAGGCCATAGGAATGGATTTGTTTAAAGGAAGAGATATGGTTGTTATTGAAGCACTTATTTTTATGGGCACTTTGGGAAGATTTTGGCCTACTATTTTCCAAGGAGAGGTTTCTTTTATTGGTGTCACCTCCACCAAGAATTTGGTCAACCCTGGGGTTAATTTCATAGTCATTATTACTTTTGGGAAAGCCTATGGCTATGGCATGGGAAGATCTATCTAGGCTACCTTCCTTCTTGGTGTTGGTGACTTATTAAAAAGGGACACTTTAACCAAATTATCAAAATAGACCATTTTAGGAGTCCTTATTAATTTTAATGTGTCAGAATCTATACTAGTAATAATGGAAGTGAAAGATGTAATAGAAGGCATTATTTTAGATACACTTACGATTAGAACTTTTAAAATAGGTAATAAATAAATAATGGAAGAAACTACCTTAGAAAACTTTTGAGTTTGCTCTGAGGTAAGCCTGACCAAAGTGTCTCCTTCCCATGCTTCAAGACTCTAAGCTTTTACTTTCTCTAGCTCAACTTCTTCATCATCTGGCTATGATTTTCATATATCTAGGTATTCTTATTTTGATGTATAGTCAACCAAAGATATTATTTTCTATATTTCCTCCTCTTCTTCTAGATCCATAACATCCTCTATATCCTTCTCTTCTTCTTTAGCAGTTTCTTCAATAACAAGGAGACCAAAAGATGGCCTCTTTTCTAGTTTTTTACCTAGGGAAGGATTAAGGGAGTCTTTAGGATTCCTATGGTATGTGAAGATAAGTGGGGTGGAGGGTGTATGATATGGTTCATGTTTTATGAGAATAATAATGGTAAGAGGTAGAGATGTATGTGATGAAGTGGAGGGTGTGGAGAGCAAAGGGGTTCCCTAAGGAGACCTGGGATATTTAAGAGGGTCAGGGGGAGTTGGGATTGAATAAAAATATGATTGTAATCACTTTATAATGCTTATGTAACAAATGTGAGAGGAGGCAATGATTCATCACAAAACTACTCTTCCTTTAGCTAGCTAAGGTAACTACTAGCTTCCCCATGGTGGTTGTTGTCCCTAAGACTTACTTGTATGAGGTTTTGGAAGTGAAAGGAATTTTAGGGACATAAAGACTTCTCAAATTTTCCTTCTTGAGATAAAGATTTGAATCCCTTTTATATATAGACTGATATGCCTCTTCTTCTGAGGCTTATGCTTCTAGGGATGAAGGTTGGTCTAGTTGCTAAGAGCCTTTTAGTAGCGATGGAGGCCATTATTGACTCTATGAATTATGAGCTTACTCATTTGTGGCCTTTATATTTTATTACAAATCCTATTATAATATAATTGATATCTTCTTATCTTTCATCCATAGCCATACCTGAGAGTCATCTGAGGCATTCAAGAAAACTTGATTATGGTCATAAGTTTGGTGATCATAAGAAACAAAAACATTTTTATTATCTATGATTGTATTCAGATAACCCATTATCATTTTTCCTGGGGTCCCATTCCTTGAAAGGTTCTAGCTATAAATTTTAAGTTATCCTAGGTTTTCCAGCTGATATGAAATTTGACCTAGTCACATACTGGTGTTGCCCAATGATGTAGGATGTTTTCCAGTAATAAGTCAAGTGTTTATGACCAATTTCTTCATCAATGCTATTGAAAAATTGATAATCTATTTCTTATTCTAAAATGTGATCAGGAACATGATTATGTAGTAACAAAGGGGCAGTCCTAATACCCTCTACTTAGATGTCAATCACATATTGGTACAACCAATAATCACCCATTTTGGTGAGTGTCCTTGTTATGTTCTCATAAAATATAAGCATTGTTTTGCCCTTAATATTTTGGTATATCTAAGGGTATACCTTATTAATTATTATTTTAATGTCATTTTTGTACCTATGAATAAACATGAAGTAGAAATATTCTTTGGCCCTATTCTCCAAATACTCAATTGATGGCTGCCATTCTTGGACATACGACTTATATATAGTAAGCATAACCATTATCTAATTTTGACCTCCCATATCAAAATATGACCCCTATAAGCAAAAAATTTAAACTTATGTGATTTAGGAGGTCCTATTTGAGTCCAAAATACCTTATTAGCATTTTTTAAGGTAAATTTGGAAAGATTAAGGTAAGTCTCTTCTATGTGTTTTGGTCTATTTAGGTCTCCTAAGTTAAAAAGGGTCAAATGTATAATTTTTTGTGCCTTTAAAAATGTTTCAAAGTTTAATTGAGTTCAATATTGGTCTTAAAATATGTCATGGTATGGACCAAATAGTTTTAAGTCATAAAAAGTTAATTATGGGCAAGAAAAGTCAATTTTAGGGGCTTCCCAAGCAAGTACAACATGGAAGGACAGAGAATATGTAGATAAATAAATATTTTAACATGATAAGGTGTTTTTAGGTCCATAAAAATGGTTCTCCATTATTTAAAAGTTTATATTAATCCAACAACATCATATCTCTCCTATCGACTCCATCATAAGCTCACATAGGCAAAATTAAAGTGGATGGTATGGACATGAGAGAGAAGGTGGGAGCCTAAAACTTTGGGAATTTATTTTAGTATTTTTTATATTCAAACTTAGGTAATTTTTTATCATATTAATCTACTCATATTTATGAATAATAGCTAAGAAGTTAAGGGTCTAAAATCAGCTAGTCAACCATGACAAGGGTATTTATTGAGATTTTTAGGCATAATGGTGGAATCATTTCTAAAGGAGAAATTTTTTATAGGTATTAAAAATTCCTCTCAAGTCTCCTAAATTATTTTAAAATATTTCCATTAAAATACAAGTCAATGAATGAATGGCAATCTCCACACAAAAGAGGTTTTCAAGTTGGAATTATAGGTCTACATATAACCTTGAAAATTTTGTGTTTATAACATGTTGTAATGATTAATAATAGTATTATAATCATATTAAAAATCCATTCATATCCTCTGACTAGATAAATATTTTGTACAATTCTTAAAATTAGTCATGTCTTCATTCACATGGTGGATTATATTTTCTGTTTGCATAGTAATTGACTAAGCTTAAATTATTTGAATATGTTTTTAGAGAGTTTGAAATTATTAATTTATGTTTTATATGATGAGTAAAATGGTGAAAATGGTCATAACTTAATGATATTCCTTGTTGCACCTTTAAAGTTCCAAAATAGTGATTGTGTTCCTTATCACCTACCACTTGTAGGTCTGTAGCTCCATAAAACTTAATGATGCCAATGTGTTTTTAAGGATATCTCAGGTATGAAATCACATTGTGGAGATTTATGAATAATTCATGATCTAATATAGTTTCCAAGGTATTTGAAGCCAAAAAGAGTTAATGGATAGCAGAGATTGCACTTAAAGAGACCTAGAAAACTATATGTGTAGATAGTGGATATAAAGGGTGATAAGATACCTAAAAAGGCTAGTTAGACTTGAAATCAAGTGATAAATACCTATTATGATGGAGGTTGGGCCATTGTAGGTTTAATGATAGAATTGAAGATAAAGACTATTTTCAAACTACATACAATTAAATCTCTTCAACATCCACCTACAGGCAACCTAATTGAGACTCTACCTTAAATTCAAAGTGATTGATAGAGAAAATGATAATTCTATATGGAAATTGAATATAATAATAAATTACCTCCAAAAAATACTAACTACTAAGATGTCCTAAATGGAACTAAAGGAGGTTAATCTAAGACCATTACATACAGTCAAACACCTTCAAACATCCACCTATAGCCAATTAGAATTTTGGCCTTGGAACATAGATGTTTGTGATGTTTTGGAGTCTTCAGGACTTGGATAAGAGTCTTGATATATAAACATAACATAAAGTGTCATTGGAAAGATTGAATATTGGTCTTGGAGGCATAAAAGGCTATGAGCCTCAAACATAGTCAATTATCCTAACAATCACATATAGATTGCATAAGTGACTCAAAATATCCAAATTATTGAGATAATGGTGTGAAATATTTGAAGGATATTTAATATCTCAAGAAATTGAGGTCATAAATGAGACCAAATAGGGGTCTCAAAGGCTTAATGCACCATATACAGACAAGTTTGTCGAAACTAACACCTACAGTCAACAAGCAGCTATTGAGGAAGTTGGGCTTGAGAAATAATGAGTTGATGGTTTGTAATTTAATGAGATTTTCAAGGCTTTAAATATGTTTCTAAACTATCAACAAGGTAATTAGTGTTTTAATGTTTAAGATAGGGCTCCAAGCACTAAGACTGCATGATCTAAATGAATGCATATTCACCTATAAGTCTTTTAGGTATGTAAAGAATCCTTTAAAATCATAATAATAGTGGTGTAGGTGTGATTTAGAGGTCATAGTAACTCATGTCATAAATTAATTAGAACACTTAAATAGGGGAGTTAAGGACAAAGAGACTAAATAGGGGTTACATTGTCTAGAAAGCATACAGTCTGCATACTTTCTCATTAGTAGCTTTACTTGTAGGAAGAGTGGAAGGGAAAATATAGAGAGGTATAAGATAATTAAAGTGATATAATTATAATTAAATAGTTTAAAAATTTTCTTATCTAGCCTTCAGGTTCAAGAAAGAAGGAAACAAATGCATCAAACCCTATTTAGACCCTATATAATCTTGAGTGCATACACAAACTTATTGGGTAGATAGTCAAGAGATGAAGATTAATTGAAGTGAAGTTAAGACTTGGAATTTATAATAATATGGTGAGGTAAACATAATTTTTTATACATTAAATTCTCATACTTAGAAAGACAACACAATATACCCTATTCAGTCTCAAACAAGCCAAGTGCATACTAGGTAGTCTTGAAGATAGTAGAGATAGTCAATTGAAAATATGATAGTCAGGTGAGTTAGAGTTGGGAAATACCTTTGAGAAACTTTAATATATGTTTTAAAACACATTAAAACATTCCATGAAGGCTCAAATTCTTGATAGAGAGAGTAAATGAAGAATATAGTGAACTAGGGTATGATAACTAGTTTAGTTTGCAAAACCCTATGCCTAGAACATTTAGATGTAATAGAGGTTTGATGAAATAAGGAATTTGGATATAAATTTTAATATGTTATTTTATATTTCATATACCTCTTTAGTTCATTATAATAGCAAACCAAACTCAATAAAATATCTTATAGACTACAATCTTGCTTAAACCTCTCATAATGCCTAGTTTCAACCCAAGAGGCTAGTTTATCTTACTTGGTATGGATCACACATGATGAATGGGACCCTAATATATTATTGGAAGTTTAATAACCTAATAAACTTCAAAAAAAATTAATTTTTTTTGTGGTTTCATGCCCTGATGTTTATGAATGATCGTTAAGAGTTCAAACCACTCTTAGGCTACCTAAGAGAGATAAAACAACCTAAAGAGAGAGAAATGAAATTATATACCTCCATATGGATTATATGGAATTAAAAATGACCCATAAAACCTTAAAAAATACCTTAGGTATCATCCCATGCAATTGGATTCTACAATATTATACATAACTATATGAAATATGGCTTAAATGACTATTTTTTGCTATTTTACAGGTCCATACAGTGAATCACAACTTCAAATTTGACATGGACATGTGGGAGGATTTTTAATAACTAAATAACACACTTTATGTGTTTTTTAATTCTTTGGGATCTTGTAGATGCATTTTTAACTCTCTTGGTAGGGAGGCCTAATTGAGGCCTAGTTAAGAGAGAGAAAGGGCAAAAGGGACATCTCCACTCACTCTTAGAGCAATAAATTGAACTTGAATATGTAAATACATATTAGGTACTATAATATACCCTTATATTCTAAAAATAATCTATAGTTTTCTCAAAAAAATAGGTTTGTACTAAAAAGGGTTACAAGCAAAAAGGCCTATTTGGGGCTTTTGGTAGACAATAACTTGTTGGGGCTAGTTTGAGGCATCAAAATGAATTTTTTAAGGTTTAATACAGTATTAATATATCATACATTATTTTTCTATGAGTTAAAGTAACTAAAACCAAGTTTTGACACTTGTGTGTAAAATAGGCCTAAGGAGATGAAGATTCCTCTAGACACCTTGCAAGAGAAATAGGTGATGTGTCAATGAGAACCTATTGGGGTCAGTTGAGAGGTATCAAGAGTAGATAAAATAATTATAATAAACTTATCTAGTCACCAATAATTCCACTTGTCCTTCAACATGTCAAGAAGAAGAGAAGTTTGAAGAAGCTAGTCAAGGTGTCAAACAAGCTTTTCAACTCCCATGCCACTTGGAGAGTTAGAGAATCTGAAGAATAGATACACATGGATTTGGAAACCTATTGATATATTTCCATAAATCCTCTTCCTATTGTTACTCACATTGAAAATTATCTACCTTCTTTCTCCTACACCCATCTTTTTCTCTCTCTCACTTTCTCTATATATTGAGCCACTTTTGGCTAAGTTTGTATCCTCCACATAGGTATGGAAAATCCTTGTCCATTTTTATGTATTTGATAAGTGAGAATCAATTAGTTTACCTCCTATTATGACTATACTTAGTGTGCATATGAGAACTTTTAATCTTGTCAAGTGAATTAACTTGTCTTTGTTGGCATGTTGTCTCTTTTTCACTCCTAGATGCAGTTTTATATCTTATTTTATAGGTCGTGTAAACTAAATGATTTTGGTGAAATATTTGAGTGAGTTTTTATATCTTTTAGTGTCATTTAAGACCTCTTGGTTAGTCCTCCTTGCTTACGAAGCCATCATAACTTTCACATTAAAACACTCATGTGAGAGATTTATATTAAGAGTAGTGTATTTAAGGTTATTTTTATTGATTTACATGTGCACATACAACTATTTTTTAGTGGTCAACATATTTGGTGAATCACCTCATTAGATTAGGTTTCTTTCCCTTTTCCTAGCAAGTGATAAATTAGTGTGTGAGCCTAAGTGATTCATCAAGGGGAGTTATCCCTTCAATCTATAGGTTTACCCCTATTATAGAAAACCCATAGGTCTAGGGGTAATCCCATGTTTCACCAAATTTGGATAGGTATAAACAACCTTATCCTAGGGTGAAAAATTTGGTCATAACATTTCTAGGATGTTTGGTGGGACAAATGTTCAAAGTTGTGTAAGAATGTGTGTTCTTCTACTTATCAGCTTTTAGAGGCACTCAACTAAACACAATTGGAAAATTCAAATGTAATCAACTAGTTCTAGTAGCTTAAGTACTTATTTTGAAAAGTATTTGATATTATCTTATGTTTTCCTTTGACTCATGAATTTGGGATGGCTGTGTATGAAGAGAACTTTACTACACACCTCATTATTAGCCTTGTCATGACTCATACCAACCATATAGCCTTCTTTATCAACCTAGTTATGATTGTAACTATGTGATTCAATAGAATTATCAATATTTTTACCATCCTTATGAGTCATATCAATCCTATGTTCAACCTATTTATCCTCTACATGACCATGATGTTGCATATGAGCAACCTTCTCAAGCTTAAGAGGTCTCTAGTTGTCCCTCAAACCAATCCATTTCAAGATTGAATCAAACTCTCTTAAGATATGATAAATACATGTGATACCTTCATAATCAAATATAACATGATCAAGATATTATTATCCATCTCATTCTTGACATGAGAGACTCATTACAACTATTGAAAGGAGAATGGACACCTATTGAGAGAGAAAATTTATAAAGCCTCTCAAGTGAAATGTTGGATGTAAGTGATCTCATTCAAATTATAGAAGATATGTTGAAAGTGACTAGTTCGAGTCTTGAGCCACAAGTCTAATCATTGTATGCATGAGATCTATATAATAGACTCATGGGATGTATTGTTAAGTGTAAAACTTGGAGAGTTCTTCCCATGGTAGAATCAAGTAGGATTCTTCATGTATGTAAGATCAGGTTTGATATGCAGGGTGTTGCAGGATCATGGTGGAGATCTACATGTGATAAGTAAGATCAGGTTGGTCTATAGGGGTGTGTGTATGTGAGGGTCAAAAGGAGATTGGCGGGGGAGCAAGATCCAAGGTGATAGCAATACATCAAGGAGCAAGATCATGGTGAGATCTACTTGGAGTACCAGTTCGTACTCGGTTGTACTGGACGTACAATGAGGTGAACAATAGCTTGTGTTAGCTGTGTGTTGTGACCTATTGAGAGAAGATTACTCTGGAGGGAAGATTATTGGGAGCCCTTGAGGAGGAAGCCTCACAGAGGTGGAAGAAGAGTGTGATCTCTTTATTGTAATTTCCTTTGTAATGAGTTGAATACAATTGTGTGTTGCCTCTCATATTTTGTGCTATTTCTCATTGATAGTTATTTGTTCTTCTGGTTATTTTTGCATCTTAAGTTGCTTATACAATGGTAATCATATGTGCTCTTAAATCTGACAAGTTGTGTCAGAGCATTGGGGAACCTAGGTCCTGTCAAATGGTATCAGAGCAAGGTTGGACATTCTCAAAGCGAGTTTGACTAACAGATGGCCTAGATTTGTTTAGTGGTTTTTTGATTATAGGTTACTCATAGGGGTTTTTGTTTGAGTGGGAGTATAGCAACGACAGAAGAAGGTAAGCTTATAATGGAGAAATTTAGGCACAAGATTAACACCACAAGGAGTGTGGTGGGTAGTCTTCAATATTGAGCTTGAAGAGGAATACAAGCCAAGATGCAGATTAGACAAAGTACTAGTATAGGTACAGGTACAACTATTTATCTCTAAGTGGGATATTGTTAGGGTGTGGAGATAAAAGTTTCACCTTGTTGCAAACCTGGAGGATGCTAAGTATGCAGTCACCGGTGTCGACAGGATCATCGACATCGGTCAGTGGACAGTGCAGAAGGAAACTGACCTCGATAGTAGTTGGCCAATGTCGGTCACCTCCAGTCAGACAAGGACTGACATCAGTCACCTGTGGTGGTTCCAGAACTACTATTGATAAACAGTGAGTTAAGTGAATGGGTTGTTTGCATGATGAAGACTAGTTCGAGTCTTGAGCTACAAGTCTAATCATTGTATGCATGAGATCTATGTAATAGACTCATGGGCTGTATTGTTAAGTGTATAACTTGGAGAGTTCTTCCCATGGTAGAATCAAGTAGGATTCTTCATGTATGTAAGATCAGGTTTGATATACAAGGTGTTACAGGATCATGGTGGAGATCTACATGTGATAAGTAAGATCAGGTTGGTCTGCAGGGGTGTGTGTATGCGAGGGTCAAAAGGAGATAGGCGGGGGAGCAAGATCCAAGGTGACAAAAATACATCAAGGAGCAAGATCATGGTGAGATCTACTTGGAGTACCGGTTTATACTCAATTGTACTAGATGTACAATGAGGTGAACAACAGCTCTGTGTTTGAGTTGTTAGTTATGACCTATTGAGAGAAGATTACTCTTGAGGGAAGATTAATATAAGCCCATGAAGTGGATGAAAGAGTGTGATATCTTTGTTGTAATTTCCTTCTAACTGAGTTGAATACAATTGTGTGTTTCCTCTCATATTCTGTGTTATTTCTCATTGATAGTTATTTGTTCTTTTGGTTATTTCTGCATCTTAAGTTGCTTATACAATGGTAATCATGTGTGCTCTTAATTCTGACAAGTTGTGTCAGAGCTTTGGGGAACCTAGGTCCTATCACCACTTATCTTCCTCAAGGAACTCCTAAGGAGTCTTCCAAAATTCCAAGCTGGAATCAAGTAGTAAAGTCTTGGAGTGGACAAGGTGAAATAAGTATAGATTATGGAGTTGAAGGGAAAGAGAAATTTGAACCTATGCAAGTCTCTCCCACCCCTCCTAAATAGATATATTATACTCTATATCAAACTTATTATGATACTTATCCTCATGAGGCCACTAATCAACTTAAATAAAAGTTATTTCAAGAGGACATAGATAGGAAAATAAAAGAGTTGGAGTTAAAGATAAAAGGAATTGAAGATAGCTAAGATCAAGAGATAGAAGACAAAGAAAACTTTTTGCCTAATCAAGCCCCATTTCCCTCTCCCCAAGAACCTATGTCTTGTCTATCTTGGGGATCTATCCAAGAGTGTATTCAAAATAAGAATGAGATTCTAATTAAGAAGGTGGAAATTAGCTTGTAGCTATTCCAAAGCCTCAAAAAGGCTATGAATAAAATGAAGTTATTATTAAATAATATGTCCCTTCCATTTCTTAATTTAAATTTCTATCTCTTGAATAATTCCTCTAAAAACCCTCCATTACTATGCATATTAATGATCCTTCCACCACACCTCATATTCCCTCTCTAACTCATGAACTTGACCATCACCCTCCCACTATCTCCCTTCATGAGGAAGAACCTATCCTATGAGAATTAAGTGAACAAGACTAGGTTATAGTTGTTAGTGAGATTAAAAAGGGCCATGAGGAAGATGACTCAAATGAGGATGAGGAATAAATATCCATTGGTACTCCACTTGGAGAGGAAAATCACAAATCAGTCTTTAGGAATGAGCATGAAGAGGTTGAAGGAGTGGAGCAAGCTGACAGGGTTAATTTTGTTGTTTCTCTTCAAAATGATGATCAAGAAGATGATGAAGACTTATTTTCAATCCTAGGAATAGGTTACACTCCTCTTCAAGGAGGCTATAGTCTAGACAAGAGTGAAGAAGGCAGCTTTGGAAAGCAAGTGAACATCCAAGGAATAAGTAGTCCCTTAAGTATGCCAATTCAAGAGGCATATAAACTCCATGATGATATTTTTGAGGTCATAAAAATTAGCTATCATCTCTTCAATCAATTGGAACATTCTTACATACTCTTGAAGGGTAAGGCATATTTTTATTGTCCTCAATTTTATAAGAAGAAAGAGGTTATTCCTATTGGATCCATTCGTACAAGTGAATCACAAGATTCATTTCAATTCATTAAATTAGATATGCCAAATTAGGAGTTTGAATAAGGAATATTATTTTAATATGATGATGTAAATTTTCTTTCAAAATTTGATGAGGTTACAAGATAAGAAAAGAATAATGAGGCCCCTTAAGAGGCCATGGTGATCTAAGAATCATGCCTAGATGAAGTATCACTTAATGAGGTTGCATCTAAAGAGTATCATGTGAAATATCTTGGGTCATATGATGAGTTCATCTTCATAGGAGACTAGTTTGATACTGAAGATCTACTTGAGAGTATGATAAAAGGAGTGGAATTTAATAAAGGGATGAAGGCAATAAGGAATATGCTTAATAAGAAGAAGCTTTCTTCATGCCATTTATCACTTCATGGAGTAAGAGATGGTACAATATTCCCATTTTATCCAAGAGGAAAAAGTTGTCTTCAAGTTAGTTGTGCATAACTAGTTATTTTTTATTTGATTATGTTCCCTAAGTGCTTAGTTAGCACATCTGTGTATCTTCCTTTATTTACTTTTGTGTGTGTGTATTCATTTTATGTGTTGTTCAGGTAATAAATTTGTTTTGTTGTTCAAGTTTCAAGGTTTGATTTTGTCATTTTAGAGTGCAATTTACTCCATAGTCCAATAGAAGGATAAGGCTACTGGTCTAGTTAGTATAGCATGCATGTTACCCCTATGAGTCACCAATTTGTTATCCAAGGTTGGCCCCCCAGGTCAAAATAAGACCCTTATAGGTAAAAAATTAAACCTTAGTTGATTTAGGAGGTCCTAGTTGAGTAAAAAATACCTTATTATCATTTATTTCTTGGTAAATTTGGAAAGATTATAGTAAGTCTCTTTTACATGTTTTGGTCTATTTGGGTCTCCTAATTCAAAAATAGTAAAAAGGGTCATTTTTGGTTCATTTAAAAACATTTCAAAGGCCAATTTATGTCAATATGGGTCTTAAAATATGTCATGGTATGGACCAAAGAGTTTCAAGTCATAAAACATTAGCTGTGGGCAAGAAAAGTCAATTTTAGGGGCTTCCCAAGCAAGTACAACATGGGAGGTGAGAGAATATGTAGATAAATTATATTTTCAGCATAATCAAGTGTTTTCAAGTCCAAAATAGTGGTTCTATATTAGTTACAAGGTCATAGGAAGCCAACAACATCATCTCTTTTATTGACTCCTTCACAAGTTCACATAGGCAAAATTAAAGTGGATGATACAGTCAGGAGAGAGAAGGTGGGAGCCTAAAATTTGGGAATTGATTCTATCATTAGTCATATTCAAAATTTGTTAATTGGTTCTTGGATTCATCTCCTTATCTTTATGAAAAATCACTAAGAATTTAAGGGTCTAAAATTAACTAGTCAACCAAGATATGGGTCTTCTTGAGCTTTTCATGCAGAATGGTGGAATATTTTTTGAAGGAGAAATTTTGTATGGGTTTTAAAAAATCCTATAAAGTATTCTAAATTATTTTTCAATATTTTTATTAAGGTAAAATTCATTAAATGAATGTCAATTTCCATGTAAGAGAGGTTTGCAAGTTGGAATTACAACTCTATATTCAACCCATAAAGGTTTGTGTTTAGAAAATGTTAGAATGATTCTTCATCATATTATAATAATATTAACAATGCATTCATATCCTTTGAATAAATATATATTTTGTACAAATCTCAAAATTGGTCATGTCTTCATTCACATGGTGGACTGTACTCCTTTGTCTGCATATCAATTGACTGAGTTGAAAGTATTTGAATATGTTTTCAAAGAGTTTGAAGTTATGAATTAATGTTTGATATGATGAGTACAATGGTGACAATGGTAAAAAATTATTGATAGTCCTTGTTACACCTTCAAAGTTACAAAATAATGATTGCAGTTCTCATCGCCTACCACCTATGGGTCTACAACTTCATGAAACTTAATGATGCCAATATGTTTTGAAGTCTATCTTAGGTATGAAATCACATTGTGGATATTGATGAGTAAGTCATGATCTAATAGATTTTACAAGGCATTTGAATCAAAAAAGAGGTAATGGCTAGTAGATATTGCACCTAGAGAGACCTAGAGAACTATATGTGCAGATAGTGGATACAAAGGGTGATAAGATACTTGAAAAGGCCAATTATACTTGAAATCAAGTGAGAAAGACCTATTCTGATGGAGGTTGGGCCATTATAGGTGTAATGATAGAATTTAAGATCAAGACTATTTTCAAACTACATACAATAAAATCTCTTCAACATTCACCCACAAGCAACCTAGTTGAGACTTTGCCTTGAATGCAACATGACTGACAGAGAAAATGAGAATGTTATATGGAAATTAAAGATAATAAGAAAAGACCTTCAAAAATGACTAACCACTACTAAGATGTCCTAAATGGAATTGACAGAGGTTAATCTAATACCATTTCATATAGTCAAGCACCTTCAAACATCCACCTATAGCCAATTAGAGTTTTGGCCATGGAACATAAATTTTTGTGATGTCTTGGAGTCTTTAGGGCTTGAAGAAGAGTATTGAGATATAAGCATAACATAAAGAGTCATTGGAAAGATTGAAGACTCGTCTTAGAAGCATAAAAGGCTATAAGACTCAAACATAGTCAATTATCCTAATAATCACCAATAGATTTCATAAGTGAATTAGAATCTCCAAAGTATTGAGACAATGGTGTGAAATATTTGAAGGATCTTAAATATCTCAAGACATTGAGGTCACAAACGAGACCAAATAGGGGTCTCAAAGGCTTAATACACCATACACAGTCAAGTTTGTCCAAACTAATACCTATAGTTAGTAGTCAACTATTGAGGAAGTTGGTCTTGAGTAATAATGAGTTGATGGTTTTGAGGGTAATGAGAGTTTCAAGGCTTTGAATATGTTTCTAAACTATCAACAAGGTAAGGAGAGTTTAAACATTGAAGATAGGGCTACAAGCACTAAGATTATAGACCTAAATGAATGCACAGTCACATGTAGGTCTTTTAAGTGTATAAATACTCCTTCAAAAGCCTAAGAATAATATTTTAGGTGTGATTTAGAGGTCATAGTAACTCAGGACATCAAGTCATTAGAATAACTAAATAGGGGAGTTAAGGACAAGGAGACTAAACAGGGGTTAAGAGCGAGTGGAAGGGAGATTGAAGAGAGGTCTAAGATAAGTAAATTGATAGAAGTAGAATGACATAGTGCAAAAAAATTCTTATCAAACCTTAAATTTCAAGCAAAAAATAAACAAATGCATTAGACCCTGCATGATCTTGAGTGCCTACATAAACTTGTTGGGTAGCCAATCAAGAGATGAAGATCAGTTAAATTTAAGTTAAGAATTTGAGTCCCTAAGAAGATGGTGAATGACACATAAATTATTCTACATGAAATCTTAGACTCAAAAATATAACAACATAGTATACCATGTTCAGTCTCAAATAAGCCATGTGCATACTAGGCAATCTTGAAGAGATTGGAGACAACCAATTGAAAGTATGATAGTTAGGTGAGTTAGATATGGGATAGACATTTGATAACCTAGAATATATGTTGAAAAACACATACAAACATTCCATGAAGGCTAAGAATCATGATAGAGATAAAAGAGAGAATATAATGAACTAGGGTATGATAGTCAGTTTAGTTTGCAAACCCTATGCCTAGAACATTGAGATGTAATAGAGGTTTGATGAAATAAAATAGTTGGATAGACATTGGAATACATTTGTATATATTTCATATACCTTGTTAGGTCATTATAATATCAAACCAAACTCAGGAAAATATCTTATAGATTATAATCTTGCTTAGACCTCTCAAAATGCCTAGTTTCAACCTGAGAGCCTAGTTTGCTTGGTATGGATCACACATGATGCATGTGACCCTAAGATCCTGTAGTAAGTTTACTTCCCTAATACACTTAAATTTTGTGGATTTTTTTGGTGGTTTCATGCCCTAAAGTTTATGAACTATTATTAAGAGTTCAAACCACTTTCAAGCTACCTAAGAGAGTTAAAACAATCTGATGAGAGATAAAAACAATTATATACCTCCATATGTATGATATATACTTCTAAATGACCCATAAAATATTCAAAACTCCCCTCATCATCATTCCATGCAATTGTATTGTACATTACTATATGGAACCATACATAATAGGGCTAAAATGACTATTTTTTGTTATTTTATAAGTTCATACAGTGAATCACAGCTTCCAATTTGACATAGAATCAGGGGAGGATTTTTCCTAACTTAATCACACACTTTTTTGGGGTTTTTAACATGTGGGGATATTTTATATTTATTTTTTACTCTCTTGGCAAGGAGGCCTAATTGAGGCCTAGTTAGGAAAGGGAAAGGGAAAAAGGGACATCGCCACTCATTCTTAGAGCATGAAATTATACCTAGAGATATAAATACATATTTGGTACTATAATATTCCCTTATATTTTAAAGATCACCTATAATTTTGTCTACACAAGGAGGTTTGTACTAAAAAGGGTTATAAGCAAGAAGGCTTATTTAAGGCTTTTGATAGATAATGACTTGTTGAGGATAGCTTGAGGCATCAACATGAGTTTTTTCAAGTATAATATGGTCTTAATAGACCATACATGAATTTTTGACAAGCTAATGTAACTGAAACAATGTTTTGATACTTGTGTGCAAAATAGGCCTAAGGAGATAAAGAGTCCTCTAGATACCTTGCAAGAGAAAGAGGTGACGTGTCAAGAAGAAATTGTTGGGGTTAATTGATAGGTGTCAAGAGAATAAAAAATAGGTATAATAAAATAATATAACCACTAATAATTCCACTTTTCCTTCAACATGTCATGAAGAAGAGAAGTTTTAAGAAGCTAGTCAAGGTGTCAAACAAGATTTTCAACTCCCACGCCACTTGGAGATTTAAAAAATATGCATAGGAGATACACATGGCTTTATAAACCTATTTATATAGTTCCATAACTCCTATTTTTTTTAACTCACATTGACACTTTCCTACCTTCTCTCTCCTACACCCTTCTTCTCTTCTCTCTCACTTTCTCTATATATTGAGCCACTTTTGGCTAAGTTTATATCCTCCACTTGGGTATAGATAATACCTACCCATTTTTATGCCTTTGATAAATGAGAATCAACTAGTTTACCTTCTCTTTTGACTATACTTAGTGTGAATATGATAATAGTTGATCTTGTCAAGTGAATTGACTTGTCTTCCTTGGCATGTTGTCCTTTTCTAACACCTAGATGTAGTTTGAAAGATTATTTTGTAGGTCATGTGAAGTGTATCAATGTGGTACAAGATTTGAGTGATTTTATTTATCTTATATTTTCATTCAATACCTATTGGTTAGTCTTCCTAGCTTAAGCAACCATCACAAGCTTTACATTGAAACACTCATGTGAGAGATTCAGATTAAGAGTAGTGTATGTAAAGTTAGTTTTTTTATTTACAAGTGCACATACATCTGGTTGGTAGTGGTAAAAACATATTTGGTGCATCAATTCATTAGAGTATGCTTCTCTCCCTTTTCCTATCAAGTGATATATTAGTGTGTGAGCCTAAGTGATACATCAAGGGGAGTTAGCCCTTCAATCTAGAGGTTTACCCTTATTATACATAACCCACAATTCTGGGGGTAATCCCATGTTTCACTATATTTGGAGAGGTATGAACAACCTTCTCCTAGGGTGAAAAATTTGGTCCTAAAAATAACCACATTGAGTAGATAAGACATCATGTAAAAATTTCCATCTTTGGGTTTCTTATCAAGGTAGAGGATTTATGATTTTACTCTTGCACTTATAATCTCTCCCAAAGCTACCGATTTATCAATGGTCAATAGTATTTTTTATTAGTGGCACCCATTTGACCTGGACATAAGCAATGCTCAATAATCCATACAATCTATTCAATAATACCATTATGATGGAAATTCCAACTCTGAACTTAATAATGTAATTGGTGGAAATTTCCCCCTTCGGATTTAATTTTTATCCCTTTAGAAACCACTGCTTCAATATCCCATCCATGGTATTGTGTTTAATCCACACATTAGTTGAGACTTGATTTTAGGTAATTTTAAGTAGAGGAAGCCTAAGATACCACTCAAATACCCTCCCAAAGATGTAGGTAGAGGTAGTCTGGACCTTCTTCACATGTACAATATCACCTATAATGGTTCCATTTATGAATAGAACCTTTAAGAGGCCAATACATGGCATTACCTCTGGTTTGGTTGTAGCTTGGTGGAGTCATTATTCCTTGATTGGGAGTAAATCATCAATATATTTTTTTGCATCATGGGAGAGTTCATCCTCTATATATTAACACTAAATTGACTTGACCTCCTCCTATAGTGCCAAATAATGAGGGAAATTGAAATTCAAGGCACTCTTTTCAAATATTATATCCCTATATTTTGTTAATCCTAAAAATGAGAATGGGGATGTGACTAAGGTCTTACCTTATTTTGATTAGGAAGCCATTGCTATAATGTAGTCACTTCAGCTCTTACAAATTTCTATGTTGGTTTGTTTGACACCCTATGACTAAATAAAACTAGGGCTCATTGGATGCTTAGGAAATTCAAGAAACAATCACTTAAGGTTAAACAAAAAAGGCAAAATTCATCACATACTCGTGTTATTTATCCATTATAAAATACACAGCCATATGTAGAGAGTCATGTTGTCAAAAACATTATATTCAAATATAATCTAACTATTGAAACTTATATCACGTGTATTAATCGTTTGAATCTTGATCAAGAAGTTGGGACATCAATTTGGGAGGTTAGGACATCAATTGGATTTTTTGTTGAACATGAGAATTGTTAATGTCTCCATCATTATATCACAAAAAATTATGGATTTGATTCTATGGATTGGAATTAAACATCATGGGAATTTTAAAATTTACCTACCTAAAACTTCTCATAATTGATTCATAGTGATCGAAAGTCATAGTCAAAATGAATGAATGTTTTGTCTAAAAATTAACCTCTCAATTGTCCTGTACTAGCCCACTAACCTAACCACATGTATTATGCATGAATTTCTAAACATATAATTCATAATTAATATTTAAAATTGAATACTACCCAAAATTCCCAAAATAGTGGTTGGTAAATGACTATACATCAAACTTCCATGATACTTAAGCTATTATAATTCGTAAAAGCTACATTTATTTTTTAAATGGGGGAACCAATAATTTCTCCATAATAATCTCACTACAAGCTATGGGTTAAATTTTATAAATCTATCATTAGAACATATCTCTCCTTGGTAAACTTTACTCTGAATGAGGGAGACCCCCAAGGGTGCAAGTTTAAAACTATCGACCTCAAGTTGGAGAACACTCAACAAATATGATTAGTCTAATGTCCAGGCCAATCAAGTCATATTTTTGAGGGTTTTATGGTGATATTGATAATGTGTTTATAAATATATCACATGATGTGTATAAATAGGCGAGACAATATTTCATAGTAATATTGAGGCATTCAAAACCACTATCTTCCAACATCATAAAAGATGGATGGGGGTTTAAAGAGGTTAAACAAAAACCAATATATTGTGATTGTTAACTTTAAATAGGTAATGTTGTAATTTTTATAAATTGAGGGGATTATAATATAAAAATGAAATATCATCTTCAAAATAGTGGTAATTATATAAATATTTATTATAATTTAGTATCCTTGATTGTAAAAAGGGTATCCAAATCTATACATGCTTCTTTATTGGATGTCAATGTCAAGAAAAAATTGATTCCCAAAAAGGAGATTACACCTAGAATTTATGGTGCTCTTGAGATTCATAAGGATGGGGTTCCATTAAGACCAATAATAGACATATCAAACTCCCCCACTTATCAAATTATAATGTTCCTCATAAATAAGTTGAAACCTTTTTGGTCAACACATATTCTTTCATCCACAATTCAAATCATTTTATCAATTTTGTTAAGAATAAAAAGGTGAAGTTTTATGACTTTAATGTAGTATCCTTATTTACCAATGTACCAATTATTGATACTACTGATATAGTTATATCTTGTATAAATTAGGAAACTACAAGGTTAGTAGCCTTTTTTCTAAGATCCCTTTTTTTCTATTTCAAATACATCATCTATGAGTAGGTGAAGGGTATGGTAATGGGCTTTCCATTGTCACTAATGGTTGTTAACCTCTTTGTGGATAAGTTTGATAAGAGGTTACTAAACTTAATTTCACTTAAACCATAGGAATGGATAAAAATAGAAATAAACTTATATGGCATTCAAACAAGAAAGAGAGTTTCAATATAATTGACATGTGATGAAAACTTCAAAAAGTGATCATGTAGGGTTCCTTATTTACATCTAAGGAATCTCCAAAAATATTTATAAAATCTTGTGGTTACATAACATTAATTCTAATTTTGTACCAAAGGATGAATTAATAAAGATGTTAGAATTGTAAAGGATTATTTGAAACAAAGTTTGAAAAGTGGGGTTTATGGAATTGAATGTTCTTGCAAGGTCACTTAAATTGGTGAAATAAAGAAGCCCATTCAGACTATGATAAAAATCTTGTTTCAAAAAAATTATTTGAAAATAAAGAGAAATTGGCTTGATAAGAACACTCCTCAAAAACTAAGAAATCTATTCACATTGGGGATGTGAAGGTCATAACGATGGAGAATTATTATTTAAAAAATCACTTAAGGGAGGTTTTGTATATCATAAATTATTCCCATTATTTTAATATAGATGAGGGTTTGGGTTTGGGCCACTCTTAGAGACTCATTATTAACAAATTTAAGAGGAACCCATCACTTTAGTATTTATGTAGTTATCATTTTTAGAGTAGTGGTTAAAATCTAATAATTATAACAACTAGTTTTGCATTTATTATTTTTCCCAAAGTCATCCTAAAAGGTATTTTGTAATTTACTAGAGGTATTTATAAATGGAGCTCCCATCCATAATTCCCACATATATTTTTATCCTGATGATTGATCACATGATGTGATCGAAAATATTGATCACCAAAAATTTCACATAGTTTTCTTCAAAATCTATTTTTTATTATCAAGGAATATGAAACCCTTAATTTTTTAATCATAAGATTTTCCAATTGGAAAAGAAGATTAAAGTTGAAAATACTAATATCACATATTTTATAAAAATCACTCTTCTCCCCAATTGTAATAAATTATGAGAGGTTCTTGTGTGATTTATGGGCCATGTTAGATTTGTGACGTAATACATGACCAAAAGCTTTACTTAATGGGAAAAAAATTATAATATTAAAATCTTACAAAGATGAATTTTATATGAATGTACAAGCAAATGATTAGAGGTGTTTGTGTACTTTTTGGGATACCTTATGCTTATAATTCAACACAACCAAGTTATTTTCATATTAGGAAAGAATATAAAATATTAAAACCCAAAGCACATGATTCTTAAAAATCACCATTCTTCCCCATTAATAAAAAACGCTTAGAGGTGGTTTTTTAATTTGTGGATCCCCTTAGGATTATAAGGAAACACATGACCAAAATATTTTCCAATTAAAAAAGAGGCTATAGATTTAAAAAGTGGTAGATTTTCTTAATATAATCATTCATTTCTCATGTCAACTAATACTTAGAGGTGCTAATGTGCTTATGTCAAATATCACTAGTGGTTAGTTAACCTACACTAAGAAACACCTAAAAAATATAAAATTCAATGTAGTATATAAATTAACTACTAATAAATAGGATGATTGTTTGTCAAGGGATTAAGACTAGGCCCTAATTGTGCCATGAAGAGGTGAAGGCTCCTAAACCTTATTTAATAAATCAAAAACATATAAATAATAAAAATAACCATAACACTTTCTAAAAAAAATAATAAAAATATTTCTAATCAAACAACATTGAACATAGGATAAAAAACTTGTAAATGAGAATGCAATTAATACATTAGAGATTAAAACATAAATTATTAAGACATTAGAGGTCATTAAGTTAGAAACATTAAGATTAAAACTATTAATCTATTTTTTGATATTCAAACCCTATTTACAAGTACACTTAAACAATATTTTTTCAAACAATAGAATGTCATATTTGGGTCATCTTATATTTATATGAAATTAACATTTTAAATATTCTATTTCTATAGGTTAGATATATGTGTTCACAAGAGGATAGAGTAATGTATGTTGCTTTTGGGGATTCTTCAATAATTATTTCCCTCTCTATTATTATTCCTATATTGCTTTCCTCCCTCCTCTTTCAAATTGGTTTTGTGTTGATCTCTCATTGGAATTTGTTGTGGTTTTTTCCCCTCTCTTCTTGTCCTTTTCATTTATTTATATCCATTTCTATGGATCTATATGGCTTATTTCATTCAGACCTCTATTGATCATTAGGCATAACTAGTAAGAGCATTCAGTGTAGACCGCCATGCTATATGTGAACTGTTGGTTGCTCCCATCCCAATCTCCATCACCTTGCCCCATTCCATCAACCTTAACTGCATGCTTTGTCTTAAAATATTTCCATTTGTCATTTGTATTAACCCTAACCCTAGGTAGAAAAGGTTAACCGAGATTATTAACCTACTATCGAGCATAATGACATAGTTAGTAAGATGAATGTTAATAATCAAGAAGAAGAGCTTCACTTCTCATAATTTTCAAATCACACACATATTCATGAGATCTAAATTACCCTCTTTGATCCTCTCTTCATGGCACTAGTGGGATCCCTCATCCTCATCACATTATAGTGCAAATCACCTGGGTCATTCATAAAGAATAGAATTGGTTAGGGTTTTAAAAACTAGGTAAGTTCTATATCCCTCATGTTTGAAAATTTAATCACTGAGCATAGGGTTTTAA
This sequence comes from Torreya grandis, assembly GCA_037957365.1. Lineage (NCBI taxonomy): Eukaryota > Viridiplantae > Streptophyta > Pinopsida > Cupressales > Taxaceae > Torreya > Torreya grandis. The sequence continues at coordinate 294,024 of JARHVA010000091.1, read as the reverse complement.
CCAAGTAATTATGTAAAATTTCTAGCTTTATATTGTAATTTCACATTCTAAATTTATACTATAATTTTACATTCTAGCTTTAAACCATAACTTTCCATGAACTTGAAAGAATTCCCTTTGTATTCTAGCTTTATATTGTAAAGGTTTTTAAATGTTTGAAATTTTGATCCCTGCTTTACTCACTAACTATATATGAGCCACTTAGATTATGATTGAATGGGCTCCCTTTGTATTATATCTTTATACTATAAAGGGTTTTGAATGTTTATAATTTTGATCCCTATTCCATTGATTTTGTACTTTAAAACTATACTTCATTTTTCCTTGATTTTTAACATTCTTCCTCTTGACTACGGTGGTAGGGCCTAGTAATGCCTTAACATTGGTGGTTAACCTTTTATACCTAGGGTTGGGGTTAATTCAAAAAACAATTATAATAATTACCAATGCCCCACTAATTTTATCCCCTAATGTACTACCATAATGTTCTATTATAATTCTCTATTTAATAATGCCCTATTCTAAGAGGCAGAGTATAGGAGTGTGAGTTTTATTTCAAGTAGTAATTACCATTAAATGAATTATGTGTTCAAGAAAGTAATAATATATTCAACATAAAATAATTTATGCCTAACTAATCATTAATTTCTTCAATCAGTCAACAATATAGTCAACATATTACTCAGTTCTTTAATGATAAGTGTGCTAATGTGAAGGATGGGAATGCATAATTATGATTTATTATGGGCTTGCCAAACTCTTCTTGTTTTCATTTTTCTTGATAAATCAATCAAGTTAATAATATAAGGCTCATGAAAACCCATTGATTGTATTTTTGACTACTTAAACCCCCTGATGGTATGTATATTTAGGAATGATTTCTAGACTTTACCCTATTTTATGCTTAAATGTGCATCTATATTTTGTGATTGAGCTCATGTTGATGGTGGTTATAACTATTCCCTTAAATGGTGATTTGAATGGATTTTTATAATGTTTAATTTCATGTTGTTAATTGAAAGATTTACATAGGTGGTGGATAACTTACTACTATGTTTTTCCCAAAGTTATGTTTCTCTTAACTTAGTACCCAATATTAGTGTTTCTTGTGGGATTACTAATCACTTATCAAGTTAATAATAAAAGGATAATGGATACTCATTGAATATATTATTGATTGCTTTAACCTAATGGTATGATTATTTGGTAATGATTTTATGCTCAAGGATTGGATATTAAAAAATGTAGACAATGATTATGCCATAGCTAATCCATAACTCCTTTAAGCAGTCAACATAATACTTAGTTATTCAATGATAATTGTGTTAATGTGAAGGATGGGCATGTATAATTGTTTATTTTGGGATTGAGAAACACTTATTGTGTTCATTTTTCTTAATAAATCAATAAATTTAATAATATAAGTTTCATGAAAACACATTGGTTATATTGTTGACTACTTAAACCTAATGGTATGTTTATTTGGGAATCATTTTAGGATATTACCCTATTTTGTCTTTAAACTCGCATCTATATTTTGTGACTAAGTTATTCCCTTAAATGGTGATATGAATGGATGTTTCTAATGTTTAATTTCCTATTTCTAATGGAAAGAGTGACAGAGGTGGTGGATAACTTGCTACTATGTTTCTTTCAATGTTATGTTTCTCTTAACTTAGTACCCAATATTAATATTTATTGTAGGATTGTAGAACATTTATTGGGTTCCTTTTTATTCATAATATATCAACTTAATAATATAAATATCATGGAAACCCATTGGATGTATTCATAATTGCTTCAAGCAATTAATGTTTTGGGGGCAAAGTTGGAATTTTGTTTGAATAGTGTTTAGCTAGAATACAAAGGTGTATATTTAAAAATTCCTTTATATGTAGCATATCCAACAATGATTATTAATTTAATTCATATGCATTCACTAAATTATATGTAACATATAATAATTACACAAACTATTCATTAAACCATACATTGAATGAATGATTATGCCCTAACTAATCATTAATTCCTTCAATCATGAAACAATACAATCAACATAAGAAAAACCCAAATGTATTATGCAATCTAAACTAATATGCTCTTCTGAGATGATTGATTCAATGAATTCATGTTTTGGGGGCATAGTTAAAATTTTGTGTCAATAGTGTTTAGTTATGGTAAGTAATATGCATGAGATGTGGGTTGTTTGATAATACACCCTATTGGGTTTTTGTCACTCTATTTATTTATTTATTTAATTTTGGAATTATAATAAAGATAAGAATTTATGGAGACAATTTTTTAATACCCTAGTATATGTTACCATTTAAAAGTTTTCATTAGTATTATATGCAATATGTTAATGTAATATGGGGTAAGGATGTACATTGTAAAAAAAATAGCTCACACTATTTAAAGATCACCCTGTCAAAGTGTTGATGTTATGGGTGTGATAACTCATTTTTATTTCCTTATTAGTGGTGGATAACACAGTACTATGTCATAGGTGGTGGATAAGACATTATTATGCTTCTCTCAAAGTAGTCAACAATACAGTGAAAAAACAAACTATGCCCTAACTAATATTTAATTCCTTCAAGCTATCAACAATATAATCAACATAATACTCCTTAGTTATTTAGTGATAATTATGCTAATGTGAAGTATGGGCATGTATAATTATTTATTATGGACTTTCGAAAAGTTATTGTGTTCATTTTTTCTAATAACTCAATCAAGTTAATACTAGAAGGCTCATGGAAAACCATTTACTTTATTATTGTTGCTTGAACCTCTAATGGTATGCTTATGTGGGGATTATTTGAGGATCTTTCTAATGTTTAATTTCTTATTACCAATGGAAAGAGTCAAAGATAGGTGGTGGATAACATATTACAATGTTTATCTCAATGTTATATTTATCTTAACTTAGTGACCAATATAAGTCTTTCATGTGGGCTTGTAAAACAACTATTATGTTCATTTTTTTTCATAACTCTATCAAGCTAATATGAGAAAGATCACAAAAACCAATTAACTATAATGAATATGAGATGATTATATGAATCTTAAACATGCTTATGTTTGCTAAATGTTTTATTTTTTTCATAGGATTATGGACAACATATATGTCTTGCATATAGCTATTTGATATGAACCATCGATCTGTATAATGGTCTATTATTTATTATCTTATTGTATTATATATAATGCCCTACATATTGTTCATCTATATAATACCCTTTAATTTATATACATTATGTATAATGGTCTACTGTATAATACCCTTTAGTTGTATTTCTATGATAATGAGATATGTTTATTAGTTCATTAGTTTCTTTCCTTTCTTTAGCAAGATTGATTATTTTATTTTTTATGTGAAGGGTAGTATCCCTAATGCTCAATATAATACTTAGTATTGATAATGAATAACAATAGACCATTATACAAACTCATGGTTCATTGGTTCCTTTCTTTTATGTAACAAGATGTACAATAGTGTCAATATACCAATGATAGACCATTATACAGATTGATGGTTCATTATTTTCTTTCCTTTATTTATAAGATGGGTGATAGTGTCAATAGACAAATATTAGACCATTATGCGGACTAATGGTTCATTGCTTTCTTTTGTTAATGTAGCAATATGGATAAAAACATGAATATACAAGGGGTTAAAATTCTAAAAATTCAAATTCCTTTAGATGATTATATGAATCTTGAACACGCTTATGTTTGCTAAATGTTTTCTTTTTTGGCATAGGATTATGGAAAACACCTATGAATTACATGTATTTGCTTGATATGAACCATTGGTTTGTATAATGGTCTACTATTTTCCATCTTATTATAGTTTGTATAACTCCCTACATCTTACTTGTTTGTATTTTACCCTTCACATTTTATAAATTCACATTCAATAGACCAATGATAGACCATTATACATACTAATGGTTAATTGATTTCTTTCCTTTATGTAACAAGAATGACAATAGTATCAACATACCAATAATAGACCATTACATAGACTGATATTTCATTGCTTTCTTTCATTGATGTAGCAATATGTATAATAATGTGAATATATAAGGGGTCAAAATTCTAAACATTCAAATTATTTTATAGTAAAACCTAGAATACAAAGGTAAAAAGTTTAAATTCCTTTATATATATCCCAAGAATGATATTCATAATGTAAATTTTATTACACAAATAATGTATATATACACAAGTAATGTTCATCTATATATAGATTCCTTTTTGGAAAAAATGTGAATACTTAATATGTGTATACCATTATATAGAATGTAAAGCCTATTAGTTTTCCCTTGCCTCTAAGAAAGTGGATAAATCTCCTTGGAACTTTGATGATGTGGCTATATAAACTTACAATGTGACTATATTTTGAGAGGAAATACTTAAATGAGGAAATATAGATGTTGTCTTATGGAGGGAGCAAAGGGGTATCTATCATGATCACTTTTTTATTGTTATTCCATTGTATAAAAATGCATTTTCATGGGGACATGCACACTCATCCTTTAAATATTAATGTAATGGTAGTGATCTTGGTATCATCACTAGAATCAGATCCAAGATCTTATTGTACGACTGCAGTAGTCTTCTTCTTATCACCTTTAATGTTCAAAAACCTCTTTGGCTTGAGTTTTGGATGGAGCTTCCAACACTTGAATCTTCATGGAATTTTCTCTTGCAATGAGAGAAAAAATGCTTCCCATCCTCTTTCTCAACCATGGAGGTGTGTTTTATCTTACTCTTTCCTTTACTTTCATTTCAGATGGTTTACTAGGATTATTTATGAAGTGTTCTCTATTCTTGGTCATTTTACTCCTTAATTCAATATGGGTAGATTAGACATAAACTTCATCAATATTAGTGGGGTTAAATATGAGTATTGTATGTCTCAAATAATTATATAACCCACCAATATATTTTAAAAGAGTCTCAAGTGTAAATAAGAATGCCTAACACTAAATCCCTCTTTCTAAACTCTTGAGTGTAAATTTGTACACTTTGACCCTTAGTTTGCCTTAAATTTTACAAATCCATAGTAGCTTGTTAAATGTAGCCTAATGGATAAAATTGATTTTTTAGTACAAAAACAAAAATACTCCAAGAATAAATCATTTACCATGTTTAAGGATATCCTCTTGTGTCTTACTCTCCAACCAAATGAGTGAGGATAGTAGCTAGTTGAATTTTTTCTCATTATCCACAATCTTTTGAACCCTGTAGTACACATCAATCTACTTGATCCAATGATCTAGTTTATCTATACTAAGATCTACATTATAAATTAGCAAATCAAACTTAACATTAAGATTTACCTTGGAAGAAACATAATCAAAAACTTTTTTTTGTTCATCAAAGCAATAACTAGAAGGTTTGGGAGGAGATTGAGGAGATTTATGAGGTTTTTCTCCTTTATCCCTACCACTGGTTTAGGGTTATTCCTCTTGTTTTCATTAATTTTCACCCTCAATCATTTTCTTATTTTAATAATAAAACTCTTATATTGTGATCTTCATCTCTAAAAAATCTTGATAGAAGGCTGCTTCTGAGTCTGGTTCTTCCCCTAGGACAATCCATGGCTTGACTTGCATGTTTTGCACCAATTTTTTGGTTATACTCTTCAAGTGATCCTTCACCACACTTGATCTTAGACCTGGTTAACATGAAAAACTAAAACTTGAAAATCCAAAAACTACATTAAAATATCCCTAATCAACTTATCTAATACTAAACTTGATCTTAATTATTAAATAATGAAAAACACTCACTATTTATCAATTTTGGATATTGATGACAATTTTCTCAATTTCCATCTTTTTTTGAGAAATTGGTTTATTTGATTAAAAATCAGATTCAATAATAATTAAAAATAATAAGTAAATAAATAGAAATAGAAAAATTCAAACTAAATTGACAACAAACTTCACCTTTTTGTAAACTACATCTCTGGATCCTAAAATCACTAGAATTGATCTATTAAATGGTGTAAAATACACTTTTTGTTTAATGTTTACACAACAATATGTCTTTAGTATATAAACATAGCCTATACTTTACCTCTATAAAGTTTTTTCAATAATATCCTATATGGAAGTTGTTCTTTCTTACATAAAAAGACACTTGCTACTTGATAAGTAGGAGGTTTTTTCCATAGCGAGTCAAATTATGATATTGCAATTAGGATTTAACTGTGTAATTTTTGAGTCAAACTCATTGGCCCATGTTTCATGAGTAGTGGTTCACATCAACCCATATCTCATGAGAATGAATGGTCCACTTAGCACTCATTGCATCTAGGTGATGCTCACAATGGTAAAGCATTGGGCCTTCTTGGGAGGTCACTTATCCTAGTACTACTCTTGAGTTTGACTCAAAAACTACATAGTTGAACCCTGACAGCAATATAATAACTTGCTTACCTTTTTCTTTCTTTCTCTCCTTCAAAAGATTAAAAAAAACAAGTTTTCCTCTTTGTCCTTTTTCAAATAAAATAATGAGTCCTTTATAATTTATCTATGGCCCTTGTTTCATGGTTTGAAGCCTTATATTTTAATATAATACTTTGGGATTCATATCCCCCTTCTATTACCTTGTTTCTAGGCTTGTATAATGCTTCCATGCATTTTTGGTGGGATTTAATCCCACATTAATATGGATTTTTAATAATAATGTTTATAAATAAAGTTTCAACACCATATGGATTGATCTTAAGACCAATCTTTGCTTGAAACTCATACTCCACATTTCAAGATGTCATTGGTACACGTGTCAAGCCCTAATTGGGCCACTTATACACATCCATTCAGCTTATGATGTTAGAATTATGTTATCTTTTTTCTTGTTTGTTGCCACCACCAATAGGGCATAACTTTTGCATATGATGCCCATTTGACCTCATTCAAATTGCATTCAAAATCTCTCTAGGAGCTCTTCAATGTACGACCAATTTGAAGAAAATTTCAAACAATTTAATTAGATCAATATGGGGATCCTATTGAATGAATTATAATGTGAATTTATTTCTAAAATTAAACAAAAACAATTAATAGTTGAAAGGAAATAAATAAATTACATCATAACACAAAATTTTAATCCAAAAACCTCAACATGGGGTAAATCATCTTGGTAGTGTCAACTAATCACTACCTCTTCCTTCAACAATTGGGAACTAAGATATCATACAAATGGAATATGAATCCACACTCTATGGATAATTATTTTTCACTCAACTCTACATTATACATTTCCAAGAAATGAAAATAGAAACATAAATGGGTACAAAATGCAGAAATGTAGATTTTCAAAAAACCCTTAGTTCAAAACTATCATGGAAGCTTCCATACAATATTATATAATATTATAAATATATAATATATTTAATATTAGATATAAGAAAATAATATATAAGGGTAATTTCACACGTTTGGGGAACAAAAAAGGGCCTACCCATGGACATGATTTTTCTTAGATTTCAGAAATGTGAACTTCTACAAATAATTTAAATGGTTACACACAAAATTTGAAAATGGTATAAAAACATGAATTGTATAATTTCGATTCTAATTTTTAAAAAAATGGTTAAGTATAAATAGGTCAAACATCTAAAATTTAAAGAGGACCTCCTAATTTTTTAAGAAAACATAGTAGATAAATGGCCATGCGGACCACCATTTTTTGAGCATCATTAAATATTATTTGAAACCCTTTGGTAAATATTTAGATAACATATTCTAGTGTGTTAATAATTTTTTTAATATTTTTTTGATGAATATTTTTTTATTAATTTTTTAATTAAGTAGATTCTGAAAATTGATAAAAAATGGATAGCCAGCCAGCCGTGCCGCCCACCCTAACTACCTCAAAAAAAATTAAATTTGAATTTTTTTTGAATGTATGTAGAATTAGGCCTAGTCTTTTACCATATAATTTGTTTTTCACTTGGATAAATGATATACAAATTAGATAAACATTAAAGGTATGTATGGGTGCGGCATGTAGTGGCCTAGAAAAGGTGTTAGAAATAAATATAGTTTGAACTCATAAAATAGCCCCAAAAATATATAAATCATATATTTAGAAAGAGGAAAACATGATGATTATAATGGTAATAATTTTTTGAATTTTAATGTTGAAATCCATAACATATTTGGTGATTAAAGTTGAAATTTATTGGTTTTTCTCAAAACTTTGTCTCAGCTGTAGATGCATAGTCACAAGCCTTTGGCTCGAAAATCCAAGCCATTTTTGAGCCTAAAATATTGGTTTTAAATTCAAATTAAAATAATATAGATTCATCATATAATGTAATACTTAATGCATACACATTATATAATGCATACACATTGCTTTGAAATAACACAAAATAAACAAATTTTGTGTTTGTTATAGGGGAAAGGTCCCATTAGCCATGCATCCTTATAGGGGAAATGTTAAATTTCATGTTTATTATAGGGGAAAGGTCAAATTTTGTGTTGATTTATAAAGTTAACTAATGTCCTATAATATTGCATTACACTTCAAAAAATTTACCCATTTATATATGTCATCTTAACTAATTATAACTAAGGTTTCAAGGTCTAAAACATTATACATTTTAAATTATAATTGATTTTATAATGAGAGGTCATAAAATGCATTTTTTAAACCTATGATCAAAACTTAACCTGTAAAGTACCAATACTTGACTCTTACTAGTCAAGATGTGATTGGTTACTTTTAATTTTATAGAATAAATGTTGAACAAGTATTAGATATTGCATGTTCAGCTTCTGGTGTACTTTAATATTTATATACACCAATAGTTTTCATCAATGGAACACATGTTAACAAAATCCTTTTTCAACAATTGGAACATGCACAACTATTGGAACCTTTCCTCTAATAGGTCAAGGATATACCTTACTACCTTACTTACCCTTAAATTTCATGTTTCTTATTGATATTATCCTACTTGCCTAAAATGATATCTTACCATTTTGTTGTTTCTTTGATATATTTGATCAGACCCCTTTATTTATAAATTTTGAACCAATTTGTTTAAGTGGCAAACCTGTTGAATTAGACTATGTAGTATAGATAATCTTGTGTAAGTAAAAATAAGAATTGAGCCCTTAGTGTAACAATGCATTTTTTGGTTATCTATTTCAATAATGCTATCTAATATAGCTCAATACCTATGAACCATGCCTTGGATTATCCAAAAAACATTCCTAAAATGTGTTTAATAAAGTCCCTTAAGTTTCTTCTAAGGTCACTTAATGCATCTAATCCAATAGGTGCATTTTGAGGTCCCAATTGAAAGTCTAACAAGAGTCTTCTATTATTACATTTATTAAAGATTCCCCTAATGTATTCAAATACTTTATTAAAAATTTTCCTAAAATTAATATCTCTTGTGAAAATATGGTTAATCCTCTGTTCCATGCACCTCCTTCATATACCCCTCCATCACACATGGGACAGCGATCAACCACTCCATCCATTCCCACCTCATTTGAATAGTGTCTTTGACATAAGACTAGTCCTAGGCACACCATGCATGTAACAATTGAAAGCTCAAAAATAAGCTAGATAATACTTGGTACTTATCAATACTATATAATTATATACCTTACTATGTAATTGGGATGGTAAAATACGAAAGTAGGATGATGGGTACAAGGTATGTACATGTTTTTATTAAATATTTTGGTCAAGTTAGGTGCGGGTTTTGTTTTATATAAGATGTGGTTTTGAGCTCAATAAACTTGAAATGGTCGCATGTATCCATTAGTGATTATGTGGTTTTAATATGTTGTTTTAAGATGTCATGCATGTAGTGATGAATGTATAGCTTATAAAATATATAAATGCACTAGGGACTTTGTTCAAAACCATTAAGGGATGGATATATGCTTTAGAAATATAAGGTGGCGTAGATCTGAAATTGACCAAGTACAATATATATATAAGTTACCCCAACTCAAACTCTATTGAGCTTATTCATGATACATTAAAGGTGATAATGTCCCATAAATTTTATACCTACTTCCCCTCAAGGATGATGATAAGCAAAAAGACCCAATAATTATTGATGTGGATGATAAACTATTCACCTGATATAGATGGTTGATTAGAATTGAACACCAGTGTGTACCTCCTCACCAAAGGTTTCAATATTATATATTTTTTACATATATCTTCAATCATATTGTTCATATTTCATTGTAATGAGCTTAAACCTTATGATGTGGACTGTAATAAAGTAGTGCATCTCAAAATTCTTGCTATGGCTTGGGATTTGAGGTTGAGGAGTTCATTGTTGAATTATGTTCTCTCCTAAGTGTAGGACTTAATATGAATGTACTTTGGGATCTAGAGGTAATTTAAGGTAGAGGGATATAAATAATTTGACTATATACATGTAGAAATTTGATAACATTCAGTGTTTTCTCAATTTGAATGGGACCTTAAAGGACTCTACATGACAATTTTTATAAAATAATGGAAAGTTAGAGGCTCACATCATGTGAATTATTTACTAGACATGAGTTGATTATATTGATGTCAATATGTAAACATTATTGGATTATATGTATGTATGATAAACTTGTGAATATGCTTTAGTTAGATTGGTTAGAGGTGATGGGATATGTATAGGTATCAAAGATGTGCATATATAAAAACTATAACACTTCTCCAAGTGTACTAGACCTACACATGTGGAAATATTTGATTGGATTGGTCATCTTAAGGCTCTAACATATCCAATGCTTCTAGGTTGTGTGATAGTTAGATATATAACACAAATATATGTGTGTAAAAGATACACACGTGGTGATGTATCTAATTAGATTGAGCTTCATAGGGATCTGATACAGCTCTTTAATGCTTCTAAGACTTGACACCTCTAACAATGTTGACACTTTTAAACACATATGAGGTACACATGGTGATATTTAATTGGATTTGGCCTCCTAGGGCTTTGTCAACTCTGAAACTTCTAAGACTTGATGCATCTATGATAGCTTTAACACTTTCAGGTATACAAGGTACACACATGGCACAATATAGTTCAATTATAGGGGCAATTCAATCAAGGAGGCATGGGAGGCCAATTTTAACCCCTTCTTGTCATAACTATAAGAGCATGATATATGATTTGGGATATAATTAAGTATGATTAGATATATATTATGAATTGAACCAATTAGTTGATTGATTCAATTAGGGATGTGATTTAGCCAAAATTGAGCCCCTAAACCAAATTTATGGCTCAATCGATTGTATAATCTATATACAACATGTATGGCTTAAATTATCTTAATTAAATTAGAAATGTAAATACAAATGCAAATGTGGCCAATTTCAACCCATTGAACCTAAATTGGAGTCTATTATGTGATTGAAAGGGCTAACTTAGGTCACATTTCATGGCATGTTGATTGTAAACCCTAATTTTATCACTTGAACATGTATAGTTCCCCTAAACCCCAATTTAATGATATATACACATATATAAACTTGTTACACTAAACCCTAAGCCTGAATCCTAAGTTTATAATAAACACAACCCCTAAGTTCCCTAATTTCATCATAAATGCATAAATTCATGAATGTGTTTAGTGCTAATTTATGAACCCATTATACACCTAGTTTTGTAAGGACCTATGATGGGATTTTGGGTAAAATTATCTCATTTCATATTACATATTAAGCCTTATTTCATCATTCATTAGTATTATTGCTTCATACTCTTATCAAGAGTCTTATTGCATCATGTATTGGAGATTTATGCATCATATTGGGGATTTATGCATCATATTGATCCTTATTGCATCATATTATAGCCTTATTACATCATATTAGAGATTTATTTCATCGTATGATAGTCTTATTACATCATATGATATTCTTATTACATTGTATGATAGTCTTATTGGATCATATGATAGTCTTATTGCATTGTATGATAGTCTTATTACATCATATTGAGCCTTATTACATCATATTATAGAGTTATTTCAACATATGATAGTCTTATTGCATCATATTATGGATTTATGCATCATATTATAGTCTTATTAAATCTTATTACATCATATTATAGTATTATAGTGGATTTTATGCATTGAATATGAGGCTTTTTGCTTGTTTTTATAGTATAAGGCTATACTTCAAGTAACGTGCACAAGTTCTTATAACACATACATGTTTCTATAATGTGTACTCATTCCTTGAAGTAATAATAATACTAATTTTTCATGTTTATTTTTATCCCTAATCGATATTGTTTTCCCCATAGACATTTCCTACGTACTCTGCATATTATACGTACTTTCTTAGTTGTAGTTTTTTTTGGACCCCACATTTGAATTAATTTCTTGGTTGTTTTTGTCAAAATGGGCTCTATTTCACATTCATGGAAGAGGAAGAAGTTTAATAATATAACAATAAATAAATTATAAGAGTTGAGAGAAAAAATAAGGTATGAATGCAAGCATTTCATTCTAAACAAGGTACAAACACTAACCTTGATGAGCCAAATACCTTAGATAATGAGGCAATTGACAATAATAAATTTAATAATGATGAAATTCATAATAATGAATTGAATTATGATAAAATTCAAAATAATGAATTGAATTATGATGAAATTGACAATAAAAAATTAGATAATGTTGGAAATTCATATTCAAAGTTTAAAGTTTTTTATTTTGTTGATGAAGAGCCTATGCATGATACTTTACCCACAAACAATGAAGACAATTTAATGGAATCAAATAATTATGAGATTAATAATGAATAAAAATTCATGGAAACATATAATGAAGAAATAAATAATGAAGAAAATTTTGTGGAAACATATAATGATTTTGAAACACCCTCAGAACAGATTCCACCAATAAAAACACTCCAAGAATTATGTATATAAAAGATAAGTACTTAATTGAAGTTGATGAAAATATTTTGAAACTAATGCATAACAAAATGTCTGACTTTCATTCAAGAATATTGGCTCAAAAATTTTGGGATAGTTTCTTTCATAGATTATTTAATGATAGTCAAATATGTCAATTATTTATTTTATTGATGAAATTGGTTAAGATGAGACATATAATGTACACATTAGGAATAGATCATCTAACATGGATGATAAAAATGATGAAATTATTGAAAATATACATGATGCATATCATATTGTAGGCTCAAAATCATGCAACAAAGATTGTATGGCTACCCGATGTATAATGACAACTTGTGTAATAAGTTATAAAATAGGGGAAAATGATTGATTTAAAAAATAATTCAAACACTTGATATAAATAGAAAAACATTAATGTAATAAAATTAAAGATGTGAAATACTTAATGAACCAATATGAAAGACCTATGGGCATTCTTTGGTAGACTTCCAAAAAAGGACAAGGCTATAGTTGATGCTTAGAAAGACTTACTTGCACAATTTTGGAAATATAATACAAGAGTTTCACCCAATGCAAGAGATGTAGTGAAAATAAGAGTTAGTTATCACAATCATGAACCATATCTAAAAAATTTATTGGATATTAAAACATAATTTTACTCTAAGTTTTTGGAAAAACATCCACAAATTACTATTAGTCAAAGATTTTTAAGATGGCCAAACTTTTTTATTTAAAAATAAATCACACACGCACCACTTGTTGTTTTAGGCAACATGTTGAATTTTTAATGCACTATGATATTTTTTCTCCATATTCATTATAATTTTCATACTAAAAACATTTTTTAGGAGTGTGGCATAGAATTTTCACCAAAATCAGCTAGGGAATTCATTTCAAATATTTTTTATGAAAGACCAAATAGATAGTTCTTTTATAAGAAAGCATATTTAGATAGAAATTATAGCATTTGATATGGATTTCTAAAATTAAAAAAATGTATCCATGAGGAGTGTACAAATTCAATTGGATATAAATTAGTTGGTTTGAGCAAATACAAATATGTGACTTATCAAGCAAAAGATGGAAAAGAATCTAAAAGGTGTGAGCTTGTTACAAAAGAGATAATTGTTTTAGAATTTATGGTCGAATTCATGGAGAAAATTGTTTATGAATATGCAAGGCACACACATAGGGATAAATGGTTGGATGAATAGTTAAATCTAAGCAAGGACACATTATCACTTGATTATATTTTTTTAGTAGTTGACTTTGCTGAAAATTACACATTCAAACCCCAAATAGAAGTTTAATCATAGTATTAAAACTCAACACAAATTACCATATTCATGAATATAACATTCATACATGCACCTGATAGTATAGAAGAAGATAAAAAAATATTAAGAGAGTATAATTTCTATATTAGTGATGACCGATAACATTGTATAGAGTATGTGCAAGTTTGTTTTGAGAATTTCTATGGACAATTGACTTAGAGAAACATTATTTTCAAACAACATTATATTTGGTTAGAAAATTGTACATCATAATTCAAGAATGCATAGATGTTTAATTAGTTGAGCAGGAATCACATTACCACTAGTGTAGAATATATTTGGAATTGCACTGAGGCTGGCCATGGAAAAGGGGAGTGTGATGGTGCTAAAGCATGTGTAAAAAGAGCTATTGCAAGGGAGGAGTTAAAATTTGACAATGTTGCTAATTTGATTGATGCAAAAACTATATTTGAATGATGTAATGAGAATATATGTCATGGTGGTCAAAAAAATTCTATTGTTCTTATATATTTTTGGTTAATGGTGGAAAAAGACTTGGCAAACTATGCAGATTATATGACTCTAATAGGTTCAAGTGAGCTCCACTAATATTGTAGCTCAAATGCAGATTCTTGGACTATTCATACATGACACTTGGCATGATTTTATTTTGCATACATGGACTTTGTTTGGAATGAGTGTGAGTCATAAGAGTTGGTGGATGACTAGAGTTCTAAATCTCTAATTCCAATAAACACATATTAGGTTCCACTAGCATTTTAACTTTTAGACATGACATCATCACATGACTTTGACCATATATCCAATCTCGTATAGCCAAGTAGAATATTAATCTTTATGTACTATTTATTCTCATAATTTATCTTCATGATGTTATTAAAAATTGTTTTTTATGATATAATCCATGTTTTTATAGTTATTTCAGATGAGGACAATGAAGAGGGAACATATTATTACTTATGTTGGCATGTAGATAGAAAGAAAAAAATTGACTGCCCCAGTCATAGATGGAGAAAATCTTGATTATCTCATTAGGTCTATGGTAGTTACTAGAACTTGTCTTCGATGATATCCTATAGAAAAATTCAAATGCATAGTTATTTGAAGACTTTGAAACTCACAAGAAGATACTACACTATTCAAATTAGGTTCTTGCAATGAATATTCAATTGCAAAAATATCATGGGAAGCCAAGAAATAATAATCTATAGAAATTTCATGAGTCAAACCATGAAGCTATTATTGATACTATCAATATTAGAGTAGATCCAAGTGGTTCATTAGATTGAAATACATAGGTATGTTGACTTGTAAAATGTAGATGTAATCAATTTTACCAAATATTTTTGATTTTTTAGGTAGTACATGCATAAATTTCATCTTTAATTAATTACTAATATTTTTTTGTAGGTTAGTGGTGCAAAATTAGCTTCTACCTTAACATGGCTGGAACCATTAGTAAAAAAAATCATATTATTGAAGCTAAGAGAAGCTTACTAAAAGTACTTGGCATTTTTGTGCTCCTGAATAATTTCTCCTTGTAACCTTCCAAACACATTTATTGTTAGTGTTTTTGTGCTCCAAAACAATAGTGAGAATGTACTTGCAGGTGGAATTGGGTTTCATAGTCATTTGAGCATGTGTAATTTTCCTATTTAGACATGATTTAAGTGGTAGATTTGCACCTATTATTCCTAGAGGAAAAACTACTAGTTATATGTCAACAAGTTATCTCTTCACTACCAAAAAGTTGCATTTTAGGACCTGTTACTCTAACTCCTACCATAGATCTATCTTGAAGGTACTTTAGACTATATTTGGGGTGAAATTAGATGGATTTACCATACACACAAGGGATTTTATGGTTATTCTATATGAATTACAGGTTTGGTTTTATGCATCCCTAAAGTTAGGCTAAAAATTAACTTCTTGTATTGGGAAGGGCATTTTTGAACCCAGATTGGTGGTGGATTTGTCAATCAGGCTAGATGGAAGGCCAAAAACCTAGTCCTAGATGTTATCTACCCCTTTATATGTGTTGGTAGTTCTAGTTTTCAACCAACAAGAACTTAAAATTGAGTTCTCAAACTGTAGCTTCAACTTTGATAACATTTATTATTAGTGTGTTTGTGCTCCAGAATAGTAGTGAAAATGCACTTATAGATATAATTGGGTGTCATGATAATTAAAGAACATCTAATTTGTCTATTTAGATGTGCTCAAAGTGGTGTATTTTTACCTATCAGTTTTGGAGGCAAAATTTCTAGTTGGAAGTCAACAAGTTATCTCTTCACTACCAAAAAGTTGCATTTTAGGACCCATTACTTTAACTTATGCCATAGATTTCTCTTATAGGTGACTCATAATATATTGGGGGTGAGATTATAGGGATTTTACATTCATATTAAGGATCTTATGGTTCTTCCATATGACTTACAATTTTGGTTTTATGCATGCTTGAAGTTAGGCTAAAAATTAGCGTCTTTCTAGTATTAGGAAGGGCGTTCTTGAGCCTAGAATGGATGGTGGGTTTATTGACCAGGCCATGTGGGAGGCCAATAACCTGGTATTGGATGTTATCTTCCCATATGGTGTGTTTTTAGTGCTATTTTTCACCCAAAAAGCACCAAAAATTGAATTATTGGACCATAACTTTAACTTTGACAACATTTGTTGTCAGTATTTCTGTGCTCTAGAACAGTAGTGAAAATTCAATTACATGTGGAATTGGGTGTCATGATAATTGGATCATATGTGATTTTCATATATAGATGTGATTGAATTTTTGTATTTTCACCTGCCAGTCTCGAAGGCAAAATTACTAATTGGAGGTCAACAAGTTGTCTCTTCACTACCAAAAAGTTGCATTTTAGAACCCTTTATTACAACTTATACCATGGATTACTATTAAAGGTGATTAAAAATATATTAGGGATGTAATTAGATATATTTTCCATGCACATGATGGATCTTATGGTTCCTCCATATGACTTAGAGTTTTGGTTTTATGTGTGCTTGAATTTATGTTAAAAATCAACATCTTTCTTGTATTTAGAAGGGCAATCTTGAGCCTAAAATGGGTGGTGGGTTTATCAATCAGGCTAGATGAGAGGAAAAAAACCTAGTCCTAGATTTTATACTCCCATCTTGATGTGTTTTTAGTGCTAGGTTTAATCAAATAAGCACCAAAAATTGAGTTCTCAGACTGTAGCTTCAATTTTGACAACATTTGTTATTAGTGTTTCCATGCTTCAAAACAATAGTGAAAATATATTTATGGTTGGAATTGGGTGTCACAATCATTTGAGAGCATGTAATTTTAAAATATAGACATTATTTAAGTGGTGTATTTTCACCTACCAATCTTAGAGGTAAAATTTCTAGTTAGAGGTTCACTGCCAAAAAGTTGCATTTTAAGAGAGTGGTAGAATAGTGCATGGTAGTAAGTCTATAATGGAATGAAGATAACTAAGAAAGATAATTTGGAGTATATTATCCCATGAAAAATGTGTAATAACTCTAATTTAAGTTTAAATTATGGTAAATGATGGAAAATCTTGCATTCTTACACACAGGCAAGTTGTGATAGATAGGTCTCTAAACCTATGCTTGGACAATGATCAAGAATCTTACAAGAAGATCATAATCAAGTACATAGTGTAGAGTGTTTAAGTATATGAAAGTATATCATTTTATAGGAATAAACAATTATTTTAAACCCTAAGGTAATAATTTTAACTTTCAGATATTGTACAGGCAACACTATGATGGTAAACATGTCATTCCATAAATAGAAGGAATTAAAAATTGATAAAGGGAATTTAAGAGTATTTAAAAGTGTATTGAGACTTATAAAACATAAATGAGGCCATATGTCATCTTAAATACTAATTTAAATTGAATACACAATAATTTAGTATCACCCCTACTGTACACAGTCAATTTTGGCCCATAATCAATTGAGAAATTGATGTTTTAAGCCTAGAATGGATCAAGGAAGGGTTATAGCCTATTTTATGAGTTATAAGATATTATGATAGAAATTTTGGTGAGGATTTGAGCCTTTGAAATGTTGTATCATTAAATCTATAGAATTTAAAGTGCTCAAAGGGTCTGTACAGGGCCTAGAAACCCTAGAACTAGGGTTTATGAGAATTTGAGAGATGTAACCATCAGAATGGGTCCAATTTTTTTAATATTTCATAACTATATGTGTTCTAACTAATGAAAGTGGTTTAGAAATGACAATTCATGGATAGGTATGGTTTTGAGGACTGTAGGGTTAGAATAGGCCTAGTTTGGGGGTTTCTATCAAATCAAGTGATAACCAAGAGAAGAGTAAAGTGTTGTAACTTAGTGAGGAGTTGAAGGGTGATATAGAGTGCCCTAAAGTGTTCTTAAATATTCAATAAAGGACAAAAGGTAATCAAACAAAAGGAAAATAGCGAAAATAGGGATACAAGCCTAGATAGAGTATTGTGACTTTGAGGTGTAACAGGAATGGAATAGAGTGTTTGGTCACTTGAGAATGGTTTTAAAAAGTACATCATGATCACTTAAGACAATAAATGTAATTAATTTTATTCTTAGAAACTTAAACCAAGAAATGGTCCTAGAGATCTAATGGGGTACATAGTGTGAAGGATAGTAAACAACCAAAGAGGAGTATTGAAATTTGAAGTAGGTTTAGACACTTGAAATAGGTTTGGTCATTCATGTTTTAAACATTTAATACCATTCAAGCAATATGATTGTATTATTAAAACCTAAAGTGAGATTTGGTCCTTGAAACCCAAGGGGTTGTGCCTAGTCAAAAGTAGTGAAGAGACTACAAGAAAGTTTGTAAATAAAATAATGTAAGGGGGTAGATAATGATTTAAAATTATAAATAATTATTATAAAACCATCAAGAAAAGTGTCTCTATATATTCAACAAATAGGTACATGTGTCAAGTGACTAGTAAGCCCAAGAATCCAAGAGCAATTTTGAATTAGTAAGGGAATATCAAAAATCAAGTCATCAAGTACATTGACACAAGTTGGATTGATTATTTTTATATTTATCCTCAATTATATACATCACAAATTAAGTAAAAATAGGATGATGAATCATTTGTGAAATTTTACCAAGCAGACATGTGTCACTAGCTTTTTCCAAAATGGGCCTACAAGCCAAAACATGTTGGATATAATAACAAAATTTGGTGGAGAGGATAATTATGACCTACTATACCAATTAAATATATTTTTTAGGATTTTTTACAATGGTAAATATTTACATTTTTAGTATAGTCAACCATATGTCAAATCACGATTAACATTGGAGCCTACCTTGGAGAAATTGGTCAGTTTGGGGCATCTACAGGTTGAGTCAAAGAAAAAAATTGGTATGAATCTTATCCATTACCTTAAAAAAAATCCCATTACATAATAAATATCATATAGATATTTAAAGTTCCCATTGTTTTGACATAGTCCTCTTGCAGTCAAGAAGGCAACCATTGGAGATTTCTAGAAGTTTTATCGATTTTGGATGCCAAGAAGTAGTTTAGGCATTAGAGACATATTAAAATAATATAATATGATTTTTTAAACCTATATTATCATATTCATGGGTTTCATTCAAAATTTTGAAGAAAGATAAGTTTTGGCATGAAGGAAGCATGCAGGCAGCCCAAGGTAAATTATGGTAAAAGGGGTATACATGATAAACTACATATCAAAATGACTTGAATTTGTATGATTGGTATTCATGAACTAATATACCCATACATAATCTTGATAAGGTAATATTACAAGTGTAAGTGCTCATTCTTTTTATCATAGTCCCCTCCATGTCTCATAATGGTCACTATTCATACATGCATACCTTTTGGAGTTTTAATGTGTGTTTGAGGGTTCCAAGCTTATATAAGTATTTTATAAGTATGTTAATATTTTTTTTAAACCTATTAAATACATTTAAAGGGTTTTCACACTCCAAACTTCATGAAATCTGCATAGGTAGGCTCAAATCCCCACAGACAGTCTCAAAGGCATAAAGGCAAAGTTAGTTTTTTTATCATTAGAAAGGTGTTATGAGATGTTTTAGATGTCATGAGGATGTTTTAAATAAAATAATATCAGTGGTAAGGTCAAATTTTTCCTTTGGAGAGTATGTATAGGGCATGGGAAACCCTAGATTAACAATCTTTGAGAATTTTTGAGAGATTTAACCAAGGGAATTTAATGAAGCTTTGTAATCTTGCTCCCCTATACATGTATACGGTAATTAAAAATGTTTTAAATTTAGATTTTATGTATATGTATGGAATATAGGATTGAGGGTATGGAATAGGGCTAATTAGGCCTAAATGAGGGTAGGTTAATGAAGGAAGTGATAGTTAGAGGCTAGAGTTGGGATATGAAATTTGAAATAGACATTGAAAAGGATAGAGTGTACCTATAGATTCCATTATAATCTTTTGATAAAACATAAATTTTTCATACAAAGTAAAATATAAGTAAAAAAGGGTACAAGCCTTAAGAGAGCATTGTGTCCATAAGGTGTAGAATTAGAGTCAAAGTTAATTTAAATACTTGAAGGGGGTTATACCAGGTATGTTATGATCATATAAGACCATATGTAACAATAGGTTGAGCTCTTCAAACACAGACCAATATCTGGTCCTTGAGACCCAAAGAAGGTGCCTAGGAAGAAACTAGAAAGATATTGAGAGCAAGTTTTTGAATGAGACATGAATGGAAGAGGTAAAGGATGTATGGACAAAGGTCAATGCCATCAAGAAGGTGGTACTAAGATTAAAATGAATAAGTATTAGGTGTAATAATCCAAATTAATCCCAAAGATTCAAAAGAGGAGCTAGGTTGTGAAAGAAGATTCAAATCAAACCATAGCAAGTGAATGTGACTAGTTGGGTTTAGAACTAGCTAATGATGTTTTTGTAGACTTTTCCTCCATACACATCTACATTAGCATAAAAACATAATTCAAATTCAATCAATGATGTTATTTATTTCTTATAAGGGTTTTATTTTTAAAATTAACATAACATGTTATTCTCAATCCCATAACATTGGTAATCCTTAAGAATACTTCAAAACCAATCATTCATAATACTCTAAACACAAGTGATTCAAATAATATTTACTTCATTGGTTTTCTTAAATATTCATGTAAAAAATAAGAATGCCATGTACGAATGACATATATAGGCATGCAATGTCAATAATACATGCATTACCATATAGGCATACAAAAAAATTACATCATGTCTAACAACATAGAATATAATGCCAAGTGAATACATCATATACAAATTCACAATGCCAAAAATGTGTAAATTTCCATATAGGCATACAAAAAATTACATCATCTACAACATCCTAATCATAAAATAGTCTCCCTCTTTTTGCCTTCTTTGAAGAAGACTCTCCTTAGGATGCCCTGCTTATAGATGGAGATATCTTGAATGCCTTAGATTTCTCAAAGGTTTGACTACGGGTACCACGCTCATAAATCACTTTCAGCCAGAATTATTCAAATAAAAAATTATTATAAAATTAACAAATATACATGAAACCAAGTTAAGAAACTCATGTTTTAAACTATAATAAAAAAATCATTTGAACATGAACTTACCGTAATCTCATGGTCCTCCTCAATTTGTTATTGATGTTTGACTAGGTCAGTGCCAAGTTTAGTTGCATGAATAAGCATGTCAAATGATGAAGAAACATGAGGAGATATCATAGTAGTCATCTGAATTAGACTATTAAATGTCATATGACATCCCTACATACATAATACATTTGTGCATATAAGTTATATTTGCCAAAGTATATAGTAAAATTATTAAAACAAAAGTACTAAATTACAATTTAAAATTACAAGTGAATATACATACCACAGTAAGTGCCCGTGCAGATGACATTGTAGCTTTAATACCTGAGTCTATCTTAACTTGAAATGATGGAGGAGTGTCTACCCTAGTCATCAACTGAACAAATAACCTAATAATTAATAATTTGGGCAATTAATTGATTAAACAAGTTGATAAAAAACTTAGTCTTGCATAAGATATGAAAAAATATAATGAGGTCATAGAAAGCATGAATGTGACAAATGGATATGTGCAACATGTGACTTGTAACACCACACTGAAGGCAAGAAATATTAGTTTCATGAGGGAGAATGACAAGACAATGTGGGATAATTTTTGAGTGAATTTTGTGAAATTGAGTCATTGAATATAATTTAGGTGTTGAAACATCATTCATATGTACCTATATACACTAGTTTGGATGCTTGTATAGCTTTGTTGAGTTGTATTTTGGATTTTGACCTAATTACTTGGTCATTAGGCCTAATTGTCTTAAGGCAATAACTTGGTATAGTTGAGGATAGTCATATGAGCTATGGTGTCTAAATTGATTTGTTTTGAAATTTTTATCATGATATCACCTTGAATACTTTGATTATAGACATTCATTACTTTTTAGTCCAATTGAGTATTGGTGTGATAAAAAATCCATTAGAAATAGTCATTATGATAAGATAAGTAACATGTATAGGTGTTTTTTGAGAAGTTTTTAAACTCAGTTTTAATCAAGTTAAGACACCTAGAGTGATAGGTTTATTTTATGGGGTACATCTATACTTGAGCCTTTTAAGAGTGTCCAGAACCTTATAAAATAGGTCTCATCAAAATTTAAGGAAACATATAGAAATAGAATTGAATATTTTATAGATAAAAGTGAGTGGATAGTCTTCTTTAAAAGTGCATGATTTTGGTTGCCCTATAGGTGACATTAGGTCGACTATCTATCCTTAGATTGCCCTCAATTTTTACAAGGGAAGGTATATATGTATACAGTGCAAGTAAGTTGAGGTCAACAAAGGGTGTTATAGTCTTTTTGATACTCAATATTCATTTTAGGGGGACTTTTCTGATGAAAGGTGTTATAATCTTATAGATTTATCATGTCACTTGAGTGAGGAAAGTGCATGGCTATAGATAAGCCCTCTCCTGCAACTAAATATAGTAGGTCTTTGGGCCCCATAGGTAGGTGGTGGTAATAAACTACTCAACCCCATCTTTCTATATGGGATTTAGGTCCCCTATTTGTATAAGGTTGCAAGGCCTATGCCATATACATTTAGGCTACAATTTATAGTTGACGCTCTCCCACTAAACCAATGGGATATAATAGATGATCTCCTAATAAACTAATGGAATTGACTAGGTACAATGAGATCAAGAGGATATGCCATCTAAATTTATAACTCCCTAGATAGATATGAAATTATTATGCTCTATTAAAATTTATGGGAATTGAATTGTTAGCTATGACCATTTTGGATGTCGATCATATAGATTGAACCACTATGTGTGATTAGGATAACAAGGAATCAAGTGGCTGGCTTTGAGGCTATTATTTTAAATAAAGGAGTGGTGTGCATATTGATGAAGACATGTTATGATTGATTGGAAAATTGATTGAAATATATTATACTAATTTTTTTAATCAAATTAATTATGTGTGTGTGTGTGTATCCAATCCTACTGATTGGGATTAAATTGTTATGTGAACTACATATAATGGGATATCAAGCAAATGTTCAACTCACTATTTTGGTTATTTAAAACATAGTTTGAAATTCAAAATAAAAGCAAAAAAATTAAGATGGAAGATGAGTTTCTAATACTATGGCAATCCATGTTAATACATCAAATAATAAAAGGTCCAACAAAATTATATTAGGTATTTTATATTTTCTTACATAAAATCTACCAATGATGCAAGTAAGGTCTATGAATTTACATCTAGAGTATATAAGATTCACTTAAAATTTTACCTCTATATATGTATATGGTGTCGTACTGACATAGATAGATGTAGTAAGGGTTAGATCACTACCTATTTGTGATGTTGAAGGCAACATCTCCTCCTAGAACACAAAAAAATACAAATATATTATTCAATTTAAATGTATAAATTAATTTTTACCTTTTTAATTTGCAAATACAACTTAAAAATTTAACAATTAATTTATATAAAAGATACATGCATATGTGTAAAGACTCCCAACATATCCAAACCAGATGTGTGTGCCAACAACTCATCAGTCAAGACCATATCCTCCAAGCCCCCTAAAGCTCCACCATTATCTAAAGGTCCAGTGCATATAACACCACAACATCTACATGGGTGGGGTTAGGTATGACCACTAGATAGAGTATCTCAAGCATCTATCTCTAAAATTATACTTATATGATGAATGGGTGTATCAATAAGTGCACTAAGTGCATGCAGAGTTTTTATCTCCATAACCTCCTTCAACATAGAGGGAATATTCAAATGAAGTGGCTTTTGGGTATGGATCCTTATAGGCCAATTAGGTGCATGATGTGTACCTAGTTGATCCTATGTGGAGCCTTTCCCTTGGCCTTGAAACTCACCATAGTCAAAGTAGTTTGGAATTTCATTGAGGACAAACTCATAATATAGGTTACTCAAAAAGTAAAAAGGGACCTCATGGTTATTACAAGGGTGATAGTCAAACACCATCCACCATTTCTCCCAAAAATTGGCTTTAATCATATTGTATTGGCATTAGTAGATTAAGAAATGTCTGGTCATTATGGTGAATGGGGCATTATTGGCTAGGTCAATAAATAAGGCACAAATTTGATCTTTTGTTATATCTTTATTCTTCACCTTAGATGTTGACAATTTGTCAACATAATAAGCCCTAAAACTATCCCTATATAACCTCCATCTATCAATTTGACTAGTTATCAAGTTAACTTGACCTAATATTAACTCTAGGGTATTGGCCAAATAGGTGAGGTGGGTATTTATGGAAGTGGGCTCCCTCATTCTCCTAATTATCTACTCAATTTCAATTTTGTTCTCCACTATATGAGCAACTATATCTTCCTAAATGCCTGAGGGATCTAGTGGAACTATAGAAGGGTTAGGCAGAGAGTTAAGAGGGTTAGGTAGAGGGTTAGGATGGTTGGACAGAGGGTTAGGTGGAATATTAGGTAGAAGATTAGGTGGAGGGTTATGCAAAGGGTTAGGTGGAGCATGCTGACCTGTTGGAGAAAAATTAAAAATCAAATTATGCAATTTACATTCACAAAAAATTCAAAAAAAATGATTTAATCTAAAAAATATACCTTTTCTTTACGTTGGCATCATTTATCTCATGAATGTGAGAGAAAAATCAATGCTTTCCACATAAGCTAGAGGGAAAAATCAAGATCTAGAAGGCAAAACATGACCGCAAAACATCAAAACATGAATGGGAAGCAAAATAAAATGGAATAAATTGTGGATTTTTTTGATTTTTGTGTAGTTTATATAATGTGTATGCATTATGTTTAAATATAAGAATGTATATGCATTTCTATAATGCATACATGTTTCTATATTTAAACATAACATGTACATGTTATTGTTATAATGTGTACATGTTATGCCTTAGGTATTTTGAGCCATAACACATATGTGTTATAACAATAATGGGTATGCATTAAGTTATAACTCATATGCGTAGTTGGGTATGCCTACATAATTGTCCCCCAACTCCATGCACATACCCATAATACTCATTTTTATCCCAATAAATATAAAACACTTAAAAATTCATAAATATAGTGTTGATTCAAACTTCAAAAACAAAATGTACATTTAAATCTAAAATAAATCATCTATATCATCCTCAAAATCATAAATGCCACTTGCACTAGCTCCATTCCTTATTGAAATGGTTGTCTTCAAACTCTTACTTGCAGTGGTTGCCTCCTAAATTCCTCACTTTTATAAAAACCAGCAATGATGAGTGTGTGTTTTACCTTTCCATTGAGTATGTTTATATAGGTTTTAGATAGTGTATTATAGAATATTAGTTTTTTGGAAATGTTTTATTTATTTTTCCCTTAACTTGGTAAATTTGTTGCTGTCAAAAACCCATGGGTATGTGATAAAAATGTCTAGAAAGTTTTTGGCTATTTCTAGCACATTCCTAGGCATTTCTAATATGTTTATAGAGAGTTACAACAATTTTTTTTACTACAACATTTCCAAGTTTGGAATGGGGGGGAGGGGGGCTTGGGACATTTCCTTGAAATGTAGCTTACATTGCAATGAGCACAACTAGAGCATAGTGATATAATGCTAAGCTACAATACCATATCCTTCATTCCAAACCAATAGATCCTAGTATGAAATGTTTTTGGTTTAAAAATGTCCAAGATCTTGTAGGAGGACTGTAGATCCCCAAGGCATATCTAGGAGAATCCACAATCCTCTTGTAGGATCTTGGACATATTTGTGGCCAAGGATATATTTTTATTTATATATTTCACTTTACAAAAATTCAAATATAAACTTCAAAAATTAATTAAAAATAAAAATGGTATATATGAAACCCTAAAAGCAACGTTCACACTCATTTTATCAAAAGAAAACAACACCACCACATTTATCTTTCATTGAATTTTTACCTTTTATTGCACATTTGTTCTTTCAACTTCATTTTTTCATTTGTTTAGTATTGAAACTCCTTTATTTTGTTAATCTTATGCCAATACAACTACCCATTTAGTGCCAAGGAGTTTAAGGAGCTTGCAATGATGCTGCTTTCAATGAAGACATTAAAGACCAATATGAATATAATGAATAACGAATTTGTTGATTTGTCTTTATTTTTTCCATACATTATAACATTTACATTGTATTTGTTCTAAGACTAATCTAAGTTCAACCATTGAATATCATGACATTTGGCATTTAATTATCATTAATTTTTGTGGTTATTTAACTTAATTTTTTTGCTTTATTGCCTATTATGTGGTTAATTATGCATATATGCCTATATATATATATATAGGCATATATATATATATATGGGATCATATCTAAAACTGTATCTAGGCCCCCAAAAAAATTGTCATATCTGCATACCCAAATCTTGTATTCATATTTGTAACAATACTAGGATCAACTAATTAGTTGATAGGTTTTCCCCTAAACTTTACTATATCAAATGAATTCAAAACTTACTGCTACACCCATTCACTCATTCTTTTATATATATATATATATATATATATATATATATATATATATATATGGTCATATCTAAAAATGTATCTAGGCCCCCAAAAAAATTGTCATATCTGCATACCCAAATCTTGTATTCATATTTGTACCAATACTAGGATCGACTAATTAGTTGATAGGTTTTTCCCTAAACTTTACTATATCAAATGAATTCAAAACTTACTGCTACACCCATTCACTCATTCTTATATATATATATATATATATATATATATATATGTATATGTATGTATGTATGTATGTATGTATGTATATATGTGTGTGTGTGTATATATGTATATATATGTATATATATGTATGTATGTATGTATATATATATATATATATACATATATATATATATACATACATACATACATATATATATAGTATGGTCGTATCTAAAAATGTATCCAGGCCCCCAAAAAAATTGTCATATATGCATACCTAAATCTTGTATTCATATTTGTACCAATACTAGGATCGACTAATTAGTTGATAGGTTTTTCCCTGAACTTTACTATATCAAATGAATTCAAAACTTACTGCTACACCCATTCACTCATTCTTACTCATACATGCATCTTTGCCCATATGGTATACCCCTTGTCTCTTGCTTATATAAGTGATGGGAGTGTCCTTTGTGCATGAAATTGAAGAGATGACCTTTTGCAACTATTATTAATGTGCACTATCACATTTGGGTAGGATTGTCAATTTTCAAGGCAATACCATTGGTGGTAGTTACTCAACCATCATTAATTATAGGATAGTTCTTGATATTGATGTAACAATTGGTTTGCAAGGCAAGATTACCATGTCATTATTATCACTATATTGATGGTTCCTTTGTTTAAACTATAAATTTGATGTCTTGCTTGATTTTTTAGATGATGTTTTTATATGATCATATATGGATCAATGTTAGAGTGTGTTAATAATGTAGAGCTAAAATAACCATCACACAAGTACTATGAGTAAAGTTGATCTAAATTTTTATGGGGGAGTTCCAATGTTATCTACTCTAGATTTAAAATGATTTTATTATTTAGGAATAACTTGTATGTTCTAACATTTTGTAGGCTCAATCAATTAGATGGCAGTGTAATTGCAACTAGTGTCTCTTGTTAATAAAAGGTCCAAGGTTTAAATCTCACTTTATGTGAAGGTGGCTCACTACTTCATGGATTATCTATTAATGGGGTGTTATGCTAAACTAGTTCAATTCATGGGCATGACATGATAAAGCATTCAAAGTGCTTAAATTCTAATCTTTAGTATGGCACCAAAATTGGAGTGGGTTGGTGATCCCATGTACTCTTAAAAAAAAAGGGTTTTCTACTTGTTCAATTTTTTCCCATGTTGATTTTATCAAATGTACATAATGATCCATAAGTCACTGTAAAAATAAAATATTGGAATAAGTACAAAAAAGAAGTAACTTTTCATGTAATAATGATTTCATTAACTTAAAAACCATGCATGACTTTTTTTTATATTTTGTAACCTAAAATATTAAAAAGAGGAATATAATTAATAAGATCGATTCTATTTCCATGGTCCATGAAAGTAAAAAAGCATATTTTTGGTTAAAACTATGTAAGAAAATTTTGATCAATGTTTTAGATCACACTACGTGAACCATCATCAAGATGAGAGAAAAAGAGAATATATGAACAGAGTGTAGACTTAGTCTTATAGATAAAGGTGATAACATTGAAGTGTGAAGATGATAATTAGTTGGGCAAATCCATACAAATTAATTAAATAATGGTTTTCTTAATTTTAATTATTAGTATTACAGATGGAAAAAGATACTACCTATAGAAAAGAAAGATGAAAATTATTATTCAAAATTGTGAAATAATTAAAAATAGATATCTATTTACCAATCATCTAGGTATGAGAATTAACAGTTGGGATTTTTTAAATGATTTTATTATATATTTCAACCTAGATAAATTAAATTAACAGGTGATGGGAGAAGAAAAAAGATTCATATTCAATATCAAAAAGGGAGTGAGGAAGGACCTATGTACTCAATGAATGGCAAACCTTAATAAGGGTAAGAAATTACAAAATACAAAAATACCTCAAACTTGTTTAAATTCTAGAAGGAAACTACCCAGTGAAATAACAATTAGCCTACAAATGAGTTTGTCATGAAATAGGGGTTTATTTTTTAATTAAGTTGATAATTGGTCTCCAAGAATGGTTTAAATCTAAACACCATCTCTATTCAAGTTAACATATTTACAAATTTCTATTACCTCCCTTAGACATCATTTGAAGGGGTGGTCTTCTATGGCCAAAACCTTGTTATTATTAGTAAAAATGTGATGAAATGTTTTGATAGAGTGTTCTACCAATGATAACTTAACCACTCTTTCCTTATTAATGGTAATGACATTTTCGTTTACCTCATGTTGATGGAGCAACTAGACTCCCTAATATATGACATTCTGTAAGAACAATCAATTTTGTATACTTCTTAGGGTTAGATCTAAATTATATTTAGACCACTTGATGAGCCTCTTAAGTTTTATATGAGGAATTAAGGTCGTATGGATGTTCTTATTCATCAATTTTTTTTGCAATTTTATTGTAAATTCCCTCAATATATGGTAGGAAAGCTTTAGGTTTATCTAGGTTGTCATCCCTTATTCTAGATCTATTATGATTAATCTTAACAGATTTGAAAGTTATATAAATTTGTTTACCATTATAACCATTCTTTTTGAAAACATCAATAAAATGTTTGGTCTCATTCTCTAAATTATCATTATCACACATTCTTAAATCTCTCATAGATAAGGTTTTAAGGACCCCCATTTTTGAGAAGGATAAAGGTGTGAATTCCCATGCAAGAAAAGGTTAGTGGGGGTTAATTTTATATAAACATGTCGGGAGAAAGACCCATCTTGTTTCCTAGAAAGGATGATGTCTAGGAAAGGAAGTTCTCCATTAGATTTAAGTTATTTGGTGAACTTAATGTTATCAACAATATTATTTAAGTGTATAGTGAACTCTTTTAATTTTTCCAAACCATGTGTCCAGTTAATATTTATGTCATCTACATATCTTACCCACCATTTAGGTTTTAAAGAGAAAGAGTTTAGAGATAAATGTTCAAAATACTCTATATATAAATTGGTTACAATTGGGGAAAGAGGGGAACCCATTTCATAATATTGAAATTCATAAAACACCCCTATAAATATATAAGATTGCATATAGAACAATCAAGAGGAATGCCATTTGTCTATAAATATCTATAGGCCATAAGCAAGTTTTGGTTTAAAAATACTAAAAATATATCTAAGAATATTTATTTAATAATTTTTAAGTGGGGCTTGCACAGGATTTGTGATGTCAAACAATATTTAGATTATGCTACAACATTCTCTTGTACAAGGTATCATGTTCCCCTTTTTGGCTTAAGCACAGGCATGACTTTTAGCCTAGTTCTTTTGGATATTTCCTTAGGCTGAGGGAAGAAAGATAAAAAAGGGAAACATTGGTTCTAATTTCAAGTTGTAAAAGATGCATTTTTGATATATCTTGTTATTCTATAACTTAAAAGGTAACTTGTGAGTAAGGGTTAGCTTAACCCTTAATGAGGAAAAGGGAAAAGATCTTCTATAAACCACCTTAACCTTCCCTCCAAGTGGAGTACCCCTTTTAGTGGAGAACTTATGGGAAAATATGGTATAAAAGGTGGTATGATGATCATTTGAAAGGTTACCATGAATTTTATGATAATTGATTTTGTGGTTTAAGCATGGAAATTCTTGACTAAGGACTTGAAGATAAAAACCTTCAAGGCTAAGGAAGTTTTGGGGACAAAAATCTTCATTCCTCATCTAGGGAAACATTATTCAAATGTTGTAATTGTACTTAATATTTAAAAATTGAAGATCCTAACCCTCTCCTAGGGTGGTGACTTGGAGGCTAAGGTTATTGATTTGGTCTTGGAGCTTGACAACTTGGTTTAGATACACACTTAGGGTTTTATAACACTTATAAGGTGGAAAATACTACTTTTTTTTAATACCCCTTTTGAATAGGGCTACACTACACTTGTGGAGTTGAAGACCCCTAAACTAGGGCTATGATTTAGAGTTTTATATTTTCATAATTGCTTCCCCTAGGGTGAATTGCATAGGAAGTTTTTTAAGGTCAATTTGGGCCTCAAACATGCTCATAAATTTATAATAATGTTTGTGTGATTAATCAATAATATTTAGGTATTTTTTAGCATCATATATCTAGGTGAAAGATATTTATTATAACCAATAATGTCTTGTAATTTCTTAGTAATGTTTTGAATATAGATTGGATCATTTGAACATAGTTTAGTTGAAATAAGTGTTATTGATTTTTAAAAATAAGTCATTTTTTGGAACCAAGGTTTGTTGATTATTATTTTCAATTTGGATTATATTTCCATCTAACTAGGATTTGCTATAATTTTTAGTAATTTATTTCAAATTGATGGGGTTTGCTTGCAAAACCCTTATGTTCAATTTTGTCCCAAGTTGGGGACATAACACAAGGTCACATAATTTTGGTTTATTAGGTTGAAATTTTTTTGCTAAATGTTTTCATGCTTCTTTGGCTTCTAAATTATACAATCATGAGAGTATTTAGAAAATTAACCTTCACAAAAAGATAATCCTTGACATTTCATATTACTTGCTTAATTTTTTATGTTACATTTTCAAAGGTATTGCATGGCTCAAAAACTTGTTAAATTGGCTGCCAAAAAGATTATTTAAGAGAAAAATGTTATTATTGAACTTCAGAGGTTAGTTTCTAGGATTTCATTCAGCTTTCAGTAATGTCAAACTCTAGTTACAACCCTCTTTAACATGTTAGGATTTAAATTACATTGTAAATACATTGGATGTCAATGTTGTACCCTAAAAATTTAAGGCCATGAAAGACTATTTTGGTGCTTGGAAATGATCTCTAAGTTATTGATATGGGTTGGGGTATTGGGGTTCACCCATTTTTGGGATCTTGACTACTATGCAGCTTAGCTACATATGTACAAAAAATAAGTAAAAATAGTAATAGTATGGATATAAAAAATAGATATAACTGTAATATCAACATTTTATGAATAAAAAAATAAAAATAAAATGCCACTAATAATTGATAATTCAAAATATCTATGTTGTTTAGAAACAAAAATGTTGATTTTAAAAAACCCTTGATTTAGATATGTCAGTACTATATATATATATAGAATAATAATTATTTTTACTCTATACAAGATAAAACACTTAAAAATATATAATATTAATTCATTCATTAACTAAAATAAAAAATTCACATTCAAATCTAGATAAATCATATAAATTTCCCTCAAAATCAAAAAGAGTATTATGTAATTTATATATAAAAAATGCATAATAATTATTTTTAATCTATAAAAGATAAAGCACTTAGAAATATAAAATATTAATTCATTCATTATTTAAAGAGAAACTTTACATTCAAATTTAGAATAAATCATCTGTATTACCCTCAAAATCATGAATGACACTCCTACTATTAATAAATTTATTATTTATTGACACTTTTTCTTATAGGGGCTTATCGGTATAATTAATCTCCTTGAATGCATGCCTTAAGGGGTGCATAGGGAATGGGGTGGGATTGGATTGTATCACTTTATGATATATGTTATCATAGTATTATTTCATACCTACATAATTTCATGTAGCCTTCATACCTCCTATGATATCCTCTTGAAATCTTTAAATCCTTAAATATGGCTAAGTTTGAAACCCTAAAACCCTAAAATCTGACTAAGTTTGAAATATGATAGGATCCTCCAAAACCTATAATTTGCATTATATCTCCTATAGGTCCAAAACTACTTTCAAACATTCTAAAATTAATTGTGTGTGTGTGTGTGTGTGTGTGTGTGTGTGTGTGTGTGTGTGTGTGTGTGTGTGTGTGTGTGTGTGTGTGTGTGTGTGTGTGTGTGTGTGTGTGTGTGTGTGTGTGTGTGTAACTTAAAATATAAGAAATTAGATGCCATATTTAAATGTAAACTATGTTTCCTAGAAACATCTAGTGTTTTCATACTGAAAATGTTTTTAGACAAAGAAAAATGGGAGTGGGATGGGTGGGATGTTTCCTAAAACTTTTTTTCACTTGAATTTACACCCTTTTAGGAGATGTCTCATCTCTCCTCATCCAAGTGGCATAATTGAAACACCTCCAGGCTATGGGTGAGCCTAAGAATGATGTGAATCTCTAGATAGGGCTAGCTCCCTTGATGTACTACTTTGGATCACTACTACACCTAAAATTTGTGAGGGAAAAGGGAGAGATAAAAATAAAATAAAAATATACTAAAGGAGGTGATACACCAAATTAGATGATGAATACCAACCAACTACATGTTACACATGAGAACAAGGGAATAACCAAACTTACACTTCTCCAATTTGAATCTTTTTAGATCAATGTTTCATTGCAAAGTTTATAGATGAATGTTTAGGATAAGAGGACTAAAAAATAGGCCTTTAATGGCATTAGTGAATATACTAACTCACTCAACCTTGACACATCATAGAACACTTTACATGACCTACAAGAAGAAGCTTTCCAACTGTAAATAGGGTGAAAGAATGAGATAACATGCTAAAGAAATCATAATTATCACTAAGAAAGATCAATCATCTAAGTAAAACACATTATGAAAAATAATGAAAGAGGTCAAACTTAGTAGTCTTATTGATCAAATGGTATTCATGTGAGAAGGGCTTTGTCATACTCAGGTGGAGCATAAATTACAAAGGTAAAAATGGCTAGTTCTTATAGAACTTGAGAGAGAGATGAGAAGAGATAAGTCCAAAGGTCACAAATAAAATTGTCAATATAAAAAAAATATTTACACATTAATGATAATAATATATAAAATGAACCATGCAAGGTCAAGAAGCACAAGTGTCACCCCAAGTCATGAAACTCTTGAAATGTGGCATAGGAGTTCTCATTTTGGTTCAAAAACTACTTTCATGATTCACCTCTATTTGAAAATATAAAAAATTATTAGGGTCTGATGATTGGAATGAAGTGGAATTCTTTTATAAATACCTCTCCATACATTAATTTTAGTCCTAGTCATTTGGAACCTTCCCAAAATGAGCTATCACCATCTGTAGTCTAAATAACTCTTCTTTCACACACCTTACACACTTGGCTTCAAAATTGGATTAATTTTTATATAAAAATATATAAAAGGTAGTGTATTACATGTTTAAATACTCTCCATGGCCTTATGATACTCAGGCACACCTTAAAATCCCATCCACTTGAAGTTTTCACACTTCTCACCGTCATGCTCACTATGCTAGTTTTGACTGGATGAGATGAAATAAATAGTAAACACACTTAGGAGATTTTTAAAGTCATTAAATGTCCATACGGATTTATATTAAGTCTTAATATTCCAACCAAACTTGATTTCATCTCTTTAATGTTCCTAAAACCTACACAATGCACAAAATAGTTAAAAGAACCCATTGTTTACCTGGTTCATATAGATTACATATAATTAATCATGATGGTAGGGAGCCTAAGTGAGTATTATACAAAATCCAATAATTTTTATAGGTAAACTATGCCATTTGAATGTACTATCTCCTTCATTTCTTTCTTTGGGTCTAGACTAAGGGTTTAGGAGGGTTTTAGATAGTTTTACCCTCTTAAGCTATGTTCATGAAGGTTGGACATTGGAAATTCAAACACATACCAAAAAAATGATCTTCAAGACCCATTATAACACCTATAAACCTCTTGGATCTCCATGCATGGAATCAAAAGAGATTTAAGCTTCCAAACCTCTCTTATCGAGCTTGTTTCTCCACTTTGCATAGGTCTGAGTTGTCTTTGAGTCAAAAGATGACCTCCTTATGTTTCCTTTAAAAATTTAAAGCTTTATCACACCTATAATTACCTTGTAAACATGACACAATCCATTTGGATTCTTATCTCATGTTATAATTGAAGATGACTTCTCATTGGGGCACTATGCCTAACCTTGCCTAATAGGTCTGCTTGCACCTTAAACCTAAAAATGAATTTTGATGGTTTTACCTACATCCAAATAGTTCAAAAACATCTATTATAACCCTGTGAACATGTTATATCTACTTATAAATCTTACCCAAGGATGAAAAGGAAGTTGATTGCCCATTTGGCTTCTAGGCCTAAACCTTGCCTCCTAGGTTTTCTTGCATAATTGAGGGTCTGGGATACCCTATTAAGATTAACCTTTTCTTTATCTATTTCTCATGTTTGCATAGGTTTTATCCATATTCCTACACCTTATTTATAGGTCTATTTTTCCTCTAGCTTATCCTTTTATCTCCTTCCTAAAGACTAAAAAATTTGCATCTGTTTTCTCACTAGGAGTGATCAAAACTCAAAATAAAAATTTTATGAGACGTCTTCAAAAGAGCTAGGTGCTCTATTTTATCAGTTTAAGGATAAGGTCATTAAACTTAGTCATTGCATTTTGAAAGTGTCTCCTCACTTCCATTTTCCAACCTATCATTTAATAGGGGTATAGTATGATCAAAAACACATGATATTACTTCAATGAAAGCTCCATTAATTGTTTCCATTCTCCAATATAACTCCTCAACTCTTTTTTAAGCCACCTGTAGGTGGCCATTTGCACATACATGCAATGAGGATGAATAGTTAGCATAAAACATGACTTGTGAGATTAAAATGAGTTTTTATCTCCTTAAATGATCCTAACTATACTATTCTCATTATCAATGACATTGTTCATCTCAAAACTCCTAAATGTGCTTGTTTTCCATGTAGATAATTGTAGGTAAGCATTCTGAGTTGTAAATATTTAAGAAATGAATGTAAGTGTATACAATGAGTAATATTTTGATAGTGGAAAAAATTGGGATATTTAATAATTTCCCACGTGGTTACTTATAATTATTATGGTCTTGGAACCAAATTTAAAAAATATTTTCCAACATGATATCCTTCTATAAGGATGCTTGCAAATGTATCTTCATGATTGCCTGACTGTGTTTCTTAAATATGATTGAAAACTCATTGGATTTTTCTTTAAAGACTGAGATTGAAATGAAAGGATACTAAGATAAAATTTTACACATGATAATGAACATATTTTACCTCCTATAATCACTTCTAAATCATGAGAATCTTACAAATGATGAAAATCTACTTGCAACATAGAATGGTGCTTTATCCTAAAAATTAAGATACTTGACTACCCCAAAGACATTGAAACATGAAAAAAATCATGGGGAATGTGAGGGGATATAGTTAACATCATCTGAAACCAATATTAGTAACTAGATTGTATGAAAACATCCAAAAAAGAGTGAAACTTGTAGGGTATATAAATTAGCAAGCAAAAAAACACAGTCAACTTCATGAAGATGGTTCATAAATAATATGACACCATTGTTATAATTATTTTTATGTAAATTAATATATTTGAGTTTATTTTCACCTCCCAAAGGTGTTTTTACTTGTAATTTCTCCAACTGTCTATACCAAGCATGAACCTATTGATCACTTCTACATGTCTAAAAGAGTAAGAAAGGAATAGAATGTTTTTGGGCCGCTTTTAGCATTGATATGAGTGTGAGGAAGATGAAGAGATATTTCATCACCTTCCCCCATGTGTCACCTTCCTCCATAGTCCATACAAGTACCAAACTCTTCTCTTTTCCCAAGAAAATTGCTCTTTTTTGAAGCACCTACAAGTTTCAACTAGAAATAATTACCTAAGACATAATAGGACACATGGTGTGTGATATCACCATTTTTACACCTTCACACTTCCCAAAGAGGTCATAAAACTCATTTAATTCTCATTTTGACCCTCAAAATGATTGAAAAAGACATAAGGACTAAAATGACTAATGACCAAGGCTAATATAACATGAAATCACACTAAATGACCTATAATACACCTTAAGACATATATATTAGACCCCTAAAACACCTAAAAAACAAAATTTTACCTATAAAATTTCCAATTTGACATGTAGGCTTAAATTTGGTCAAGAGGGGTAGTATGCATGCTATACTAAAGACCAGTAGCTTTTTAGTGTATTGGGATTAGGGAGTCATCTGAAGTCTAAAACACAATAAGATAACTTTAACCATTGAGAATAAGCTTTGATCAAAACAAGACCAATTGACTACCTCAACCACACAAAATAAAGGACACACAAAAATCAAAATAAACACACTAACAAGAAACACACACTTATACTTAAGGCACTTAGGGGAATCAAAAAATAAACTATTATGCACAACTAGCAACTAAGCATACCTCCTTTCTAGGATGAAATGGAAAGTTTCTTGAAAATCCTTCTTGGTGAGACGAATCATGGTGCCAAGCATGTTTCTCTTTTAATTGAACACTTGGTAGACCAGGATTTCTTCTTGGCACTTCACCTAATATGTTCTCAAGTAGACCATCTTCAAATAGGTCTCCAATTTAAAAGCATTCCTCTTGGACTTCTACAAATACCTCATACTGTTGCCCACTCTTCATCTCATGATCAACTTGTATTTTATTTATAGGCATGGTTTCAAGAGGAATGGTTTCTTGTTCCTTGGAAGATTAATGTCAATATAAGCTTGTTTGGACCTCCAAAGGTTGAGGTGAATTTTTTTTGGCTCATATATGACATTTTGAAAGATGTCATCTTGCTTACTATCACTTTTAATTATCTCTAAGGAAGTTGTAGACCCCTTGAGAGACTCAAACTCATTGCAAATGTTTTCAAACTACTACCACAAGTCTTCATTATTTTTTATCAACATCATGAAAGGGAACAACAAGAAATTCTCCTTCATCCTCTTCTTTAAAGTCTAAAAAGACTTCATCCAATATTTCTTCTTCTACATAAGGAAGACATTCTTCATTATCAACCAAAAAAGATGACTCAACATAGGGACTCACCTATTCCTCAGCATTTAGGATCTATTGAGGTTTCTCAAATTGTATCTCATCTATTATAATCTGATTTTGGTTCTCAAGGGCTGAAATATCTTCCATATCCTTCTCCTTCTTGGTGGTGCCAAGACTAGGCATCTTGAAATCATGTGACTTACCCCAATGAGGTTGCCAAGGAGCTACACTTTCTTCAAGAAAGAATTCTGAATTTTCCTCAACCAAATGCTCCTCTTTAGGTTTCCATACCATAGATCCATCAAGGCAAAGGGTGATGGGGTGAATGTAAGATGAACTAGTTAGTGGAGGTGGAACATAGGGCTCAAAATCATATTGAGAATGTATTGTAGGGGATTCTTTTGGGAGTTATTGAGAAAGGGTAGATAGACCATGAGATAAAATAGTTTGGTTATCTTCCTTCCACTTGATAATCACTTCATTGAAATCTGATCCAACTTGAGTACTCTCTTGAGGGAGGTTAGATGGGGTGTGTTTTGGCATAAGATTTTCTTTTGGGTCTAAACCTTTTATCACACCTTGACTTAGCAATTTCATCCTTGACTCTAACTCTTCAATTTTCTTGTCTAGGTTCTCTTGGAAACATTTCTATTGGATTTCATAAGAATATTCATGAGGATGAGGAGTACAAGAGGGCTGACATGGAATACAAGGAGTCTCTTAAGGAAGGGTGGGAGGGACTTACATAGGATGAAGTTTTTTTTCAACTTCACACTCTTTATCTAGGGTTCCATCTTCTTTATTTCTCCATGATTCCACCACCTTATTCTAGCTTAGGATTCTATTATTAGGAGTCTCTTCTTGAGGTAGTGATGTAACTTGAAAAGTGGATGAAGTATTCAAGAAACTTGGAATCTCCTTACACTTTGATTCTCTACCTTGTCTCCAACTTGGAATCTCATTTATTAAGGTCTCTTCTTGAGGTAGGGATGTCATGAGAGAGGGAGATGAGGGCTTAAATTCCACTTATTTTGCTTCCAAGATGGACTAATTCATTTTCATATTATCTAGTTTAATCTACGTATCAAGGTTTGCTTCAAAAACAAGGTTTGTCTTCCCAAATCTCTCTTCTATCTGATTAGGAAAAATATGGACTTGATAAGATTGATTAGTCTCATGAATAGGGGTCAAGTAGGACTAATATCAATCTTGGGGAAGTGGATATGAATGTTGATATGTTTGGTGAGGTT
The DNA here is from genome assembly GCA_037957365.1 of Torreya grandis. Taxonomy (NCBI): domain Eukaryota; kingdom Viridiplantae; phylum Streptophyta; class Pinopsida; order Cupressales; family Taxaceae; genus Torreya; species Torreya grandis. The sequence goes on along the minus strand of JARHVA010000091.1, from coordinate 254,478 downwards.
GCTTCTCATGAATTTTCAACCTATCTTCCAAGGATGAAACTAGGCCACTCACATCTATCATCTCACTTGTGAGCATTTGCCAATTGGCTCTCTTAATAGGTGCCGACTCTCTTTTGAATATATCTAATGCATCTCTCACCTTATGAATAATATTACTAGGAACCTCTTGAACATATCCTCTTAGAGTATCAAGATCCAACATGTAATTATCATATCCTAAAATATTTTGCTTGAAGGTTAAAATGGACTGACTTGAGAAGTGACTAGGTTGACTAGGGGGAGCAAGATATTGAGAATGCTGGTTATAGGGATGATACAAATCATGATAATCTTGACAATGGTCATATTATAGCTAACAATAATCATCTTAGGGCTGGGAAGGATTATGACAAGAATGATAAGGAGTACCATAAGCTTGGTAAAGCTCACCAACTTGTGTAAAATAATACTCAAAACTGAAGTCAACCATGGAACTTCATTAGGAAGCAAGAACACAAGAAATGATTATAAAAAATATTAAAAAGGAATACATGGGCTACTTGATTATTTGATGTAACCTTGGAATCACCATTGATGCTTAGATAGATGCCTCTAAAGGCTAATGTGTTTAAAGACAACACCAAAAAATTTCAACTTATTTAACTAAGGTTCCCACTGGGCATGGAAAAAATATTATCACTTAGATTTTCACACTTTTAGGAGATGTCTCAGCTCTCCTCATCCAAGTGGCATAATTGAAACACCTCTAGGCTATGGGAGAGATTAAGAATGAGGTGAATCTCTAGATAGGGTTGGATCCCTTGGTGTACCACTCTGGATCACTACTACACCTAAACTTTGTGAGGGAAAAGGGAGAGAGAAAATTGAAAGAAAACTATCCTAAAGAGGTGATACATCAAATTATATGATGACTACCAACTAGTTGCATGTTACACATGAGAACAAGGGACTAACCAAATATACACTTCTCCAATCTGAATCTTCTCACATTAATGTTTCATTGTGAAGGTTATGGATGCATGTTTAGGCTAGGAGGAATAGAAAATAGGAGTTGAATGTCACTATTGAAGATACTAACTCAATCAACCTTAACACTTCCTAGAACACTTCACATGACCTATAAGAAGAAACTTTCCAACTGCAAATAGGGTGAAAGAATGAGCGAACATGTTAAGGAAATCATAATTATCACTAAGAAAGATCAATAATCCAAGTAAAACACATTATGAACAGTCATGGAAGAGGTAAAAATCAGTATTCTTATTGATCAAATGGTATTAAAATTATCAGGGCTTCACCATACTCAAGTGGAGTATAGATTACAAAGGTTAAAATGGCTAATTATTATGGAACTTGAGAGAGAGGAGAAGAGATAATTCCAAAGGTCACAAGGAAATTTGTAAGTCTAAGAAAATGAGATACATATGCATGATAATAAGATATTAAATGAACCACGCAAGGTTAGGAAGCACAAGTGTCACCCCAAGTCATGAAACTCTTGAAATGTGGTGTAGGAGTTCTCATTCTGGCTCAAAAAATTGCCTTCATGATTCACCTCTATTTGAATCTCCAAAAACTTATTAAAGATAGGTGTGATAATTGGAATTAATTTTAAGGCTTTTATACATGCCTCTTTATGCATTGGTTGCAGTCCTAGTCATCTAAAACGTTACAAAATGAGTTATCACCATCTACAGTCCAAATAATTCTTATTTCACACACCCTACACACTTAGCCTCAAAATTGGATTTATTTTTCCATTAAAATTCATAAAATTTAGTGTATTACATGTTTAAATACTCTCCATGGAGTTACAATACTTAGGCACACCTTAAAAATCCATCCATTTTAAGTTTCCACACTTCTTACCATCATGCTCACTATGCCAATTTTGAATGCCTAAGATGAAGTAGATGGTAAAAAAACTTATGAGTTTTTTAAATCCATTAAAGTTACATAGGTAGTTATATTAATTCATAATATTCCTCCCAAAATTGATTTCATCACTTGAATGTTCCTATAACCTGCACTATACATAAAATAGTCAAAAGAACCCATTTTGTACCATTTTCATAAAGATTATATATAACTAATCTTTATTTTAGGGACACTAAGTGAGTCTTCTAAAACCTTCAATCATTTTTTTGGGAAAACTATGCCATTTGGATGCATTATCTCCTTCATTTCTTTCCTTGAGTCTAGACTAAGGGTTTATGAGGGTTTTAGATAGTTTTACCCTCATAAACTTTGTTCATGAAGGTTGGATTTTGTAATTTCAAAAAAAAATCACAAAAATTATCCTTATGATCCTTTATAACACCTCTAAACCTCCTATATCTCCATGCAAGGCATAAAAAGAGATATGAGCTTCCAAACCTCTCCTATTGAGCTTGTTTTTCCACTTTGCATATGTCTGAGTTGTCTTTGAGCCAAAAGATGACCTCCTTATGTTTCCTCTACAAATTTAAAGATTTATAACACTTGAAATTACACTAAAAAAATTCCACAATCCATTGGGATGCTTATCTCATTTTAGAATTGAAGATGACTTCTCATTTGGGCATTAGGCCTAACCATGCCTAATAGGCCTACCTACACCTTAAAGCCCAAAATGAATTTTTATGGTTTTCCATACATAAAAATAACTCAAACACATCTATTATAATCCTATGAACATGTTTCATCTTCTTATAAATCTTTTCCAAGGATGGAAAGGAAGTTGACCCCCCATTTGGCTTCTAGGTCTAAACCTTGCCTACTAGTCTACCTACATAATTGAGGGTATGGGATAACTTGTTGATATTCACCCTTTATTTCTTGATTTATCATGTTTTCATAGGTTTTATCCATCTTCCTAAGTATTCTTTAGAGGTCTCTTTTTTTTATATCTTATCATTTTATCTCCTTCCTAAAGACTCCAAAATTTGCACCTAAAGGGAGTGTCCTCTACTTGAGACAAAACACAGGGCACTTCCCCTATTTCCCTTGACAAAATTAATTATTTAAGGGTTTCCTTAAGTAATATATGTGATATTTACCAATATTAAACCCTTTAATAGGTTATTTTACCTTCTAAAAGCTTCAAGTTCTAAGACAGACTTCTTGGAGAAAGGACTGTGTGCAGTGTTTAAGGAAAGAACTATGTAATGCATTATTTAGAGGCACTTCTTTGCAACATATCCACTATGAAGGTGTTATGAGGTTATTATTATTATTATTCTGAAGGTTTTATAACCTTCAAACTTCCACATATTCTTCATACTCTTTGCCTGATCAAACTGAGTACCATATGACTATGACTATATTTTCTATTTTAGAGGGTACCTATAGGTGTTTGTCACACTCTTAGGGATGATTAATTTATGTAGGATATTTTTTAAACCTTTAATGTCATCCCATACTTCTTTTAGTCATTTATATCATGTATTTTCCACACCAAAACCTAGACAAGTCATCAACTAAGTCACTGTCAACTATAGGCGGATGTCTAGGCTATTTGTAGAGACTGTCTCCATATCCTTATGTGAGAGTAAGGTCTTGAAATTTAATAAATATATCCATTATTCTTTTTCCATTCATAAAATTAGGTTCCATAATCATTTCTTAAAACATGGATTTAGGTCTTCTTTATTTCCTTGTGACTTACAAGACTATGTTTTCTGTCTGGTTCTCATTAGATGTTTATGAGACTTAGAAGGTGTTTTGGATTCAAATGATAAATCCTTTACCTCATTCATTCTTGATACAAAATTTAATGATTGTCGCACCTGAACCAACACTATTTTTTTTAAATTAGTGTTTATATATATATATATATATACCTCATTCATTCTTAATATAAAATTTAATGATTGTCGCACCTGAACCAACACTATTATTTTTTTTTAAATTAGTGTTTATATATATATATACAATTTTGTATTTTTATTATGATTGCCACCCCTGGACCAACATTGTTCTTTTTTTATGTTTTTATTGTGACAATCAGGTACTTAGTATAATAAACCCTGAGAGGTACCTAGACTAATACAATTACTAGACTCATACCTATATTGGGGCTTCCAGGGAAGTACTGAACAATGTAGCTCAATATAAAGACACTATTATTGAATAACATAAGACATCGTTCTAATCATTCCTCTATCTATCTATAACTATAAACTAAAAATTTCATTGGCACACATAATATGTGAATATTCTAGTAATAAATGTCCTAAAATAATCAAATTAGACATGTCTAGCTTATACATGTAGATATTCTAGTATATTATGTGGATAGATTAGGCAATACAAAAAATTTAAAATTTTATTGAACATTTTATGTCACTAGACTCAATCTAATTCTTCAAGTTTAGCCTTTTGAATTAGTTATTTCACCAAGAATTAGCCCCTTAAACTTTTAGTGTTGAATATATATATATATATATATATATATATATATATATATATATATATATATATATATATATATATATATATATATATCAATTAGTTTTTGGTATGATGACTTGCTTGAGAAAGAGGATCTCAAAGAGAGGAGGCGGCAAGATGAAACACTCACATATGGGAACTCACAATCTCTAAGCATGTTTTAGTAGGATGTAGCATGGTTTCTTGGCTAAATGTAAACCACAACACATACAACCACAAATAAAGTTTTATACAGTTATCATGGTGACAAGATTCTTTAGGAAATATATCAGATGGAGAATGCTTTGGGGAAACTACTCAGCAGATAGGAGACTGTTTTGGGGACTCTTTATTTCAAGGTTTAAAATGTTTGCAATTTTTCCAAAGACTACTTTTGTTATATTATTTAGAACCCTCATTTATTATGACCCTTCTTGTAACAAATTATAACAATAGTGAAAATATTGGAAATAATACATGAATTGAGCAAAAAAAACTATTCTACTTTTAAAAAGGAGCATAATTTCATTATAATATCATTAGCCTATTCAAGAGGTCAACCTCCTTTGAAAAAACTAAATACAATATAATTCATAGATACTTTTTCACTAGTCTAAGTTCCTATTTATATTAACTCTATATACTAGCTAACTACTACTACCCATCAATGAAATTTTATTACAATTAGCTTAAGGTATGACTAACAAAGTATATGCATCCATGGCTTTCATTAATGATAATAATTATAAATAGAATTATTTGTTACTATATGGACTATGAAAGCATCAAATATTTGATATAAAAAAAGCATTACGATGAAGGAGTTATAACATGCCCTCTCCCTTACAAAGCTTTTCCCTTGAAGCTAAAGATGAGAAAAATGTCATTGGAGTTGAAGGAGGGGTTCATAAGTTGTATTCTCTATTTGCATCCCATGACATAGGACTAAAACCCCAATGATGGTTTGATTATGAAGTTGATGAGAGTGCCTATCCAAAATAGCTTGAGGTTCAAGGAGAGATATTTCTATGTTGAGATTAGGAAATATTGTCTTCCCTATGACATTATGGATAAGGAATTTCTTTAAATAAGGGATGCAAAAAACTAGATGAACACGTGAAGAGGGTAGAAGTTCTAGTGTGTAGGTGACAAGACTAATCTATTAAATAACCTTATAAGGTCCATAGAACTTGGGAAAAAGTTTCTAGTGACCCTTTATTTTTAGAGAAAACTATTTATAAGGTTGTAATCAAAGAAAAATCATATCTATGGGTTGAAAGGTGCATTTGTAATGGTGCTGATCCCTTTATTATTTCATGTAATTTTGTGTCATGTGGAGATTGTTTTGAGAAGGATAATAATAGTATCTTAGGATTTTAGGGTATTATCGATGGCTTGCATAGGATAATTGTTTGGAAGATAAGCAAGAAGATATGGTGACTTTGACCATAAACAACTTCATAAGGATTCATCTTAATAGTTGTGTGATAGGTGGTGTTGTGCCATAATTTTGCAAGTGGTGACCAATTGACTCATTGATGTTGTTGATCAGAGGAAAATCAATAAAGATTTGTTTTTAGGTATTTATTGACAATTTTAGTCTAACCATATGTCGGTGGGTGGTAACCAAAGCTCATTTTTAGTTGGATACTTGTGTGCTTGAATATTTCCTTACATAAGTGACTTATGAACATTGATTTTCAATCAAATTTAATAGAAGATGATATTATATGAAGGTGTAAGCTTTAATTGATGAATGTTTGGTAATGGTAGAAGCAATGTAAGGATGGGGCAGGCACAAAATGGGCATATTTAGAGAGACGATCCACCACCCCTAGATGACTGATTTTCCACCAAACTTTGGTAAGCCTTATATAATATTCATGGAGATATCTATCTAAAATACATTACAAATGGTCAGTGGTTGGCTTAATTTAGGGGTTGCTATTGTCTCTCCTTTGTGATGTTAACACATTACATTCCTTAATAAATGTTTTGATATATTACTTGATGCCTATCCAAAATAAACTATGACAAACATGTTCATAAGATATTAAAATCCTAAATAACTTATAGGATGGGTGTCATGTAATGCCTAAAAAATATCATGTCAAAACTTGGATCCATAATTCAAGACAATGTGGCCTTTATATCATAAGGATTGGCTATCCCAACTATAGTTGGATTTGGATCCAAGGTTAACAAATAATGACTAGATGTTTTCCATGTGTGGCTATCTTGTTTTAACTCTTGTTAGATTTTGTGTATCCATTCTAAAAAATGGAATGATAAGGCAAACATTCATGCATATTATTCTTACTAGTAGGATAGTGCATCAGTGACCATATTTTATTTGCATTTTTTATAAGTGATATCACAATTGTACCCTATCAATTTGGAAACCCATTTTTGTTGAATCAAGAAAGAGACATGTTGCTCCAAGAAGTATTTGAGGCTTTGAAGATTCATTTTGATACAAAAAAGCCAACCCATTAGGTTTGGACATAATTTATTAACAACATGGAGGATAGCCATCATTTCCTTCTCATATGTTAATTGCACCAAATTTATCCTATTAAGGGATTTGATAGTGAAGGTGATGGGACATCCATCTTGCATGAGGACAACACTAAGGCTATTTCTACATGCATTAATTACAATGCAAATGTCTGAGTGAAATATGGCATGATGAAAATATGTGTAACACATATATCCTACTTGAATATATCAAAAGTGTTAGGAATAAGTGATTAAAATTAATTAATTATGCAATAATATGTAACATAGAAATCATTCATTAGAATCACAATAGTAGAGACATATGGAAGAAAAATTTAGATCTAAGCAAATACACACATAACACTGATATAACATGGTTCACCCAATGTGGGATACATCCACCAAGAGGATCTTAATAATATTATAAACAAGAGTAAAATAACTCTAAATAAGAAACCTCTCACAAAGATAATTTTCTCCATCTTAAATTCACACTAGAATTCTTGAGATGCAAAGATACACCTCAAAACTGATCACGTTGACTATAGAGAGAAAGTAGAGCTCAAACTAAGATGCAAAACATAATAAAAATGTGTTTCCCCTCAACCCTATTTATACTATTTAAAAAAAAAATCCATACCTTGGTGATAAGCCATATTCCCCACCAAAATGGCAAAAAATAAGAGAGGCTTTAATTAATTGGATAAAATATAATCCCCTGATTCTCTCAGCGTCTTTAAATCACACTTATTTCTCCATAAATCATGCCATAAATGTGGGGAGTGATTATCACACTAAAAAATTTACCCCACATTTTAAAAATTAAATAAACATATGTGAAAATTTCCCCATTAACTTTATTTTAACGTTAGGGGTGAAACAGACTCCACATTTAACAATCTCCCACTTAAAGTTCATTTCCCCTTGAACAAAATTTAACACACCTCCATGATCTTCACATATACTAATCAAATCTGAACATAACCTCAACTTATTCAATGTGACTACCTTGGTCAAAATATCCATAGGATTTTGGCTCATATATATCTTCTCTAGTTTTGCCATGTTTTCTTCCAAAGCTATCCTGATGAAATGATACTGCAATTATATGTGCTTCATCCTTGAGTGGAAAGAAGAGTTATTGGCTAAATGTATAGCACTCTAAATATCACTATGTAGTCTCCAAACTTCATTTTTATACCCCAACTCATTTAGTAATTGTTGTAACCAAATCATCTCCTTACTAGCCTTTGTAGCAGCAACATACTCAACCCCTGTGGTTGATAAAGCTACAATTTTCTATATTTTAGTAAATCCAAATAACCATTGTATTCTCAATATTAAATACATAACCTACTTTACTCCTCCTACTACAACATCCCCATCCATATTTGAGTCCACATAACCATGCAAAGTGGTGTTTGATCCACAAAAAAATAATGTTGTACCCATGATTCCTCTTAAATATCAAAGAATCCATTTCACTGCTTGTCAATGCTCATAACCTAGATTACTCATGTACCTACTTGCTACTCCCACTACATGGGTAATATGTGGCCTATTAAAGACCATAGTATACATTAGGATACCAACTATTAATGAGTAAGGTACCTTAGACATCTTTGGCTTTTCTTCTTTTGTCTTCAGACACTACTCCTTTGATAATCTGAAATGGCCTACCAAAGGAGTCCCAACCAACTTAGCATCCTGCATACTAAACCTCTCCAAAATTTTCTTCACATATTCTTCCTAAGATAATATCATCTTCCTCTCCTTCCTATCTCATGTTATCCTCATACTAAGGATTTTCTTCTCTACACCTAAATCCTTCAAAGAAAAAAGAATCACCAAACTACTTCTTGAGTACTTGACTCTGTTGCATGTTCTTTCCTACAACTAACATGTCATATACATACAAGCATAAGATAATATAATTACCATCCTAAAATATCTTGGCATACACGTAATGGTTAGAATGACACCTAGAGTAGCCCTATTCTAACATAAAACTATCAAACTTCTTATACCATTATCATGGAGCTTGTTTCAAGCCATACAAGCTCTTCTTTAGTTTGCACACCAATTTATCCTTTCCTTTGACCTCATAATCATGTGATAATTCCATATATAATTCCTCCTCCAAATCACCATGAAGGAATGCATTCTTCATATATAATTATTTTAAATGCAAATCCTCTACTACAACTATACCATGTATAGCTTTAATATAAGTTATTTTAATAACAAGATAAAAAATCTCATCAAAATGAATACCTTTCTTCAATTCAAACCCCTTAACCACCAAATGGGCCTTGTACCTTTTCCTTCTTCCATCCTCTTCTTTGATTTTGTATACCCACTTATTCTAAAATACTCTCTTGCCCTTAGGTAGCTTCACTAAATTCCACGTCTAGTTCTTTATGAGAGAACTATGCTCTTCTTCCATGGCTTATTCCCATTTATTCCTAGCATTCACTTGCATTTCTTCTTCAAAACATTCTAGTTCTCCACTATCAATAAGCAAGAAATAACTCAAAGATGGGGAAAAACGTTTAGGATATTTTCTTACCCTAAGAGACCTTACTATAGGAGTTTGGGGTTCCTGTGCAGGAGGTTCCTGAACTATCTCCTTGGAAAATTTACCACTCATAATATCATCCAACACTATATACTCTTTTTTTCCTATTCCTACAACTAATCCTTATACATTAATTTTTATATAAAGACAACATCCCTGAACCAAAATATTTTCTTGTCTCTAACACTCCAAACTTGAAAACTAAAGTCATCTTCACCATAACCAATAAAGGTGCATCTTTCAGACTTAGCCTCTAACTTGTTCTTATCCTTCTTAGGAACATGAACCAATGCCTCACATCCAAAGACCCTAAGAAAATAATATTTAACTTTGTTACTAGACCAAGATACCTCAAGTATGCCTCCATCTAAAGGTGTTGAAGGTCCTATGTTAATCAGAGATACCACTATGTTAATTGCTTCTACCCAAAACATTAGGGGCAGCCCTACATGCAACCTCATGATCTTAATATGCTCCATGATTTTCCTATTCATCCTCTCTGACACTCCATTATCTTGTGGTGTCCTTGGAACTATCTATTTCCTATGAATTCCATTTTATTAACAATAATCATCAAATGCTTCGCTACAATACTCACCTCCATTATTTAACCTAAGATATTTCAACTTGAGACCTACTTCATTGTCAACTGAATCTTTCCATCTCTTGAATGTTTCAAACACATAAATTTTCTTCTTAATGAAATAAACCCAAACTTTCCTAGTTGTATCATCAATAAATAAACATAATAATTTAAAATACCAATAGAAGATACCTGAGCTAGCCCCCATCATCTGAGTGAACCAACTCCAACTTATTCTCCTTCTTTGTAGGTCCAACCCTCAGGAACTTAACTCACTTTTGCTTCCCATACACACAATCATCACAAAAGTCCAAATAAACTTATTTCAATCTAAGCAACTTATCTTTCAATATTTCATGCCCTTTTGGCTTATATGACTGAGCTTGTAGTGCCACAAAGTTGTATCTCCATCTGCATCAACTAAATTACAATGATTAGCACTACTATTCAAATACATAGTACCAACTTTCTTACCTATTGTAAGCATAAGAACACCCTTGGTAACTTTCTAAGAGTCTATTGAAAATATCACCTAATAACCTTCACTACCTAGTTGCCCTATTGATATTAAATTTTACCTTAGTTATGAGACATGTATGACATCCTTTAGCAGCCATGTGTTCCCATTTTGCATATTTATTTGAACATGACCTTTCCCTACTATACTACATGGTTCACCATCACCAAGATAAACATGTCCAAAATCTCATTGAATATAATTAGTAAAATGATGCCTATGTGGGATGGCATGAAAATAAGCCCCTAAATCTAATACCCAAGATTCAAAAAAATTATCCAAGGAAAGAATTAAAATATCCTAACTAACATTACCTATTTTCATATTTATCTCCTTAGTATCCTCATGTTTGGTATTCTTGTTCTAATGTTCCCAACATTCCTTCTTTGTGTGTCCACTTTTCCCACAGTGCTAGCACATCATCTTGGTTCTAGATTTAGATCTTCCCCAACCCTTTGACTTTCCATGGTTTCCTTTGTTTCTGACCTTTTGTCTCCCTATAGCCTCCACCATCAAAGCATTCCCTTCCCCATTGCCCTTCCTTTGCATTTCCTTGCTAAGAATCACATCTATAACATCCTCAAACTTTAAATTTTCCTTATCAAGGATAACATTACTCACATCCATAGCCAGGCTATCCCAACTATCAGATAAGAAGCACAAAATCAATAAAGCCTTAACTTTATCTTCAAATTTAATACCAATAGAAGTTATCATACTCACAACTTTATTAAAATCATTTAAATGATCAGCTACAGAATCATTTTTAGACATTTTCATATTAAATAACATTATCATCAAAAATATTTTTTGAAAAGTAGAGGTTTTTTCATATAACTCCCCTAATTTCTTCATCAGACCAAATTTGGTTGTCTCCTCTAAAATATCAAAGGAAACCAAAGATGTAAGGCACAACTGTATAGATCCTAGTGCTTTCCTATCAAGCAAATTCTAATTTTCCTAATTTATACTTGAAGGTTGGCCTATTTTCCCCATCAAAGGGAGATGAAGATCCTTCTAAAACAATTAATCATCCATCTAAATCTTCCATAATCTAAAATTTTTCCCATTGAATTTTTCTACTCTAGATCTGCCATTATCTACCATAGCTTCCACTCAAGCTAATATATTTCCTTATAACTCACCACTTTATCAAAACCACTAAAGCTAGATCTAATACTAGTTATTAGGAATAAGTGATTAAACTTAATTAATTATGCAATAATATGTAATATAAAAATCATTCCTTAGAATCATAACAACAAAGACATGGAATCAAAATTCAAATTTAAGCAAATACACACATAACATCGATATAATGTGGTTCACCCAATGTGGGATATGTCCACCAAGATGATCTAAATAATATTATAAATAAGAGTAAAACAACATTAAATAAGAAACGTCTTATAGAGATAATTTTTTCCACCTTGAATTCACACCAAAATTCTCTATATGCAAAGCTACACCTCAAAATTGATCACACTGACTACAAAGAGAAAGCAGAGCTCAAAATGAGATGCAAAACATAATTGCAATGTGTTTCACCTCACCCCTATTCCATACCTTGGTGATAAGCCATATCCCCACCAAAATGGCATAAAATAAGGGAGGTTTTAACCAATCAGATAAAATATAATCCCTATATTCTCTCAACCTCTTTAAATCACACTTATTTCTTCGTAAATCATGCCACAAATGTGGGAAGTGATTATCAAACTAAACAATTCACCCCAAATTTGTAACATGTTCAAATTGCCCTGTTAACTTTATTTTAACCTTAGGGGTGAAACAGACTCCACATTTAACAAAAAGTTTGTTTAACTATGGTAGACCATAAAAATGAGCCCCTTTTTAGCATGGATATCAATGGGGTAGTAAGTTTTTCATAATCTTTGACAAATTTGTACTAATATCTAGTGAGGCCTAGAAATCGATGAAGGTGTTTGAGTTTCTTGAGTTTAAGCCAATTTTTCATGACCTCAATTTTTGTGGGGTCAACCAAAACACTTGTTATTGAGACAATGTGGCTTAGGTACTCCACCTCTTTTCAACCAAAAGAACATTTAAAGTTTTTTGGACAGAGCTATCGATTTTCAAGAAGTTACAAAGTAGTGTCAAGGTGTTAAATTTGTTCCACCTAAATTTGAATGTAAATTAGAATATCATCAAAGAAAACCAAGATGAATGTTTTTTAAAAGGGATTAAATTTTATTAATTAAGCCATGGAAGGTGGAAGGGGCATCGATAAAGCTTAAAGGTCATGACTAGGAATTCATAGTGTCCATCATGTATGAAAAAAATGGGTTTTGAAACATCTTCATCTCAAAGATATATCTGGGAATAATTAGACCATGGATAGAATTTAGATAAAATTTGGGCTCTGTAAAGTCCATCAATCAATGGGATAGGAAATTTATCTTTAATAGTGAGTTTGTTTAACTCACAAAATCTAATTTAGAGTGCCAAGATCCATTTTTTTGTAGACTAGTAGAATCAGCGAGGATTATGGGTGTGTTTAAATTAATTACTCATGTTTAAAGGGGTTATTTAACTATATTTTCAATTTATACCTTCTACAAAAAATGATACCAAATGTTAGGGTATACACTACCTAAAAAGACTTAAATATGATGGTCTTATGGTTGATAAGGTGGTAAGCCTTGTAGTTCTTGAAATACTAATGCATGTTTGATGAGAAAATTTTGTAAGTTAGTTGGTGGGAAATAGGAGATGTGTTGAGTTGAATAGTGGAGAGCTGATCAATGATTCCATATGAGCCTTTCTTAAGGTGTGTTAGGATCTAATGATACTAAAGGATTATAGTAAGAGGCCCTTTAGTGTGTCCTAATTTTCATTATGAAATAATTACATCAAAGTTTTTAAAAGTAACACAATATAGGGACAAGAGTGTGAAACCATTAGGCTCCAAAAATTGCATAACATCTACCCAAAACATATCTATTTTGAGGCTATAATGTCCCACAAAAATAAGAACATTAAGACACTTGATTTTATAAGGTAATTTTCATCCATTGACAATATTACCTCAAAATTGGAATAGGGTGCATGAAACAATTATCTTGTTTGGCCAACCAAGGATCAATCAAATTATATGTGCTACCAGAGTCTGAGAATAGTAAAGTGGTGTTTCTTAAAATACCCCTTTACTCTTATAGTTTAAGGAGTGGTTACCCCATCTAAAGGCATGCATTGTAATTTATAGGTGTGGATTTGTGTTTCTAGGTTCTTCAACTTCAAGTTCTTCTTCATGGAAATATTGAGCATCTTCCCATTCTTCAACATCTAGATTTGACTTGGCATCCAACAAATACAAATTATATTTAATGCACTTGTGTCTTTTGGTGAATATTTCATCATAGTTGAAACATAGAACTTTTTCATGATGAGTGAAAATTTATGCTTCCATAATGTGTTTAATGGGAATCACTTTGGGAGGAGGGTTTGTGAATAGCCACTAAGTTGTAGAGGCCTTGAAAGAACAAAAAATGGAAGATTGATGATAGGAGGTGATGTTATCTTCTGCATGTTTGGCTAATCATAATTTTTTTTATCATGTTTTATGGTTTAAACATCTTGATCTCTATGTGAATTATATCTTTGAGATCACTAATGAAACAACTTTTGAAAAATCATCCTTTAACCCTTCAGTTTGGTTAGAAATTTTTTAAAATTTAGCGTGATACTCATTAATCATTTTATTTTTTCATACTTATGTCAGTGCTCTTTTGAAATATCATTAGTGTTAAGACCAAAGTGAACCAATAAAAGCTTTACAAAATCATCCCAAGTGGGTTATTCATGATATTTTTGATACCATTGATACCATTGGATAAATTCCTTCTCTAAGTAAAATGAGGCAATGACTACCTTATCAACTCTCATTGTATTTTGTAAGCTGAAATAATATTTGGCATGGTAAATATAAAAAGTAGGCTTTGTACCATCAAAATTTAGGAAGTTCAATTTAGATCCAACCAACATGGTTTGGGATAAGAAATTGCCTTCAAAAGGCCTATCCCATTGAGTGTGTTTGATAGCATGGTATTTTATGCATTGATGTCACATAGTCCCTATTTCAACTTAGTGAGTCAGGGGCTGAGTTGGGACTAGAATTCAGCTCAGACTTCCTCAATGATCTGGCCATAGCCTATGTTCCCACATGTGATAAACACTAACTAGAGGGATCTAGTGGTGTTGAAAAAGTTTACTAAAGTTATGTGTTAAAATAATCAACATGATTAGATGATCACAATGGTATAATTTTCACAAGTGTAAATAAAAAGTGCTTTTAGGAATATAGGGGAATTTGTTTTGTAAGCAATTTTTTTTATAGAAAAATGAAATACTTGTTAAATTAATTATCTCAATAATAAAATCAAAATGGTGTAGTCTCCCTATAGGCTTAATGTATTTGGTACTATTTAATTTCTATTGGGAGTCTACCATGTGCTCAAAACTTTTCTTGGAATTTTCATAGTTGTCATGATTTAGAAGATAACTAACTCGATAGATTATGTCACATTATTTTGACATACAACTGATGATGCCACAAACTATTGCTTGATAGACTGTGATGGTGCAAACTGTTACCCTATAGACTCTATCTGAGATTATGAAAAAACTTATTTATGTTATTAATTATGTTGATATTGGCAAAAATTAATTGGTGTTGGTTTTAGTGAAATTTGTAATATCAAAATTAAACACAATGGTGAAAAATTTGGGAAAGTTGCTAAAGGGTGTGTGTGAGTTGTGGGTTTACATTAAAACATATCCCATTCATAAATAGTATCAGATTAATGTTTCAAATCACTAATTATAAATTTTAACCATACTCGTGGTCCACTATCCCATCCTCCAAGTCAGTTATAAGTAATTTCTTATCCTCCAAGTCAGTTGCAAGTAACTTCTTGGGGCTAATTGTTGACTAGTGCACCATAAGTAATAGATGACCAAATACTTCTTATGGATAGGCTATGAAAATGACTTGGGGTCTTCCTATATATAAAAAGGTATGTGGAAGCACAAGTCTATATAAAACATTATCTAATAGATTTTGTATCGAGGTATAACCCATCACTCCATGGAGTCAAGAAAAAATGATAACCACTTAGCCTAAAATGATAGATTTATGTTAGTTTTAAACTATCAGAACATAATTTATAAACTATAGGGAAAGAAGATGGAACTTTTTTTAGTATATTTGGGTAAAAATATTAGTGCCACCACCTTGTTACCACTTTTTGATCACCAAGATCTTGATTGGGCAAGGTGTGAACATACGGTGGACAATAGTAGAGAACTCTAAACCACTAAGACTACTATGGAAAAACAACCTTGGAGAGTTATTTGATACCAAATGTTAAGACCCTTCATGTTATAAATTAGAACAATAGATAAAATACCATAAATAATACTGCAAATGCTCATAATTTTTTTATATTTCATTAAAATTGGAGTATAATTGCATAACAATATCATTGGCCTCTTTGAGGTGGAAACCTTCTTTGAGAAAACTCAATACAATATAATTCATGGATGTTTTTCCACTAGCCTAGGCTCCTATTTATACTAATTATATACTAGCTAAGTACTACTTCCTATGAATGTAGTATTCTTATAATTAGCTCAAGGGATGACTTAAAAACATATATGTATGCAGTTTTTATTTATGACAATAACTAAAAAGAAAGACTTAGGATGAAAGGGTCCCAACATCATCTTACCAATCTATTGAGAAGGCTGAGAATTGTCCCCCATATCTCATGTAAAATCTTAAAGGCTAATCAAAGGGATTGAGAAAAGGAAAAAGTAAAGAGTTAGGGCAGGGAAATTAAAGTGAGGAAAATACCATCTCTTACTACATAATATGCACACCCATGGAGGTTCTCAAGATAAAAATTTGAATACTCAACCCAATGAGACATGGAGAGAAGAAACGAAAGAAAACCTAACCAAAGCCATATTAATCAGGAGAGGAGTCCAAAAATAAAACCAAGCCCTTAATGTTTCCCTAAAAAACCCAAAACCCATAAAAGTTTTTGAAGCAAGAGACTTATACAAACTATAGAATCAATATCCAAGGAAATAAAAAGATCTTATAGTGAGGAACCCAAAATATAGACCCACAAATGTTTCTCCATGCCACCATAACAATCAAACCCAAAAAATCCACCATCACCTCTCGTATGTTAATGAGTTCACACCTGCATTAGAATATATAATGCATGGATGATGACATTGGCATGCATGAAGGGAAAGAAAACAATCAAATGTATTAATAATTTCTCAAATTGGTGACAAACATACAAATAAATGATGAATGTATGGGAATACATGAAGAAAAATCCACCTTTCCAAACTTATAAGAGGTGGTAAAAAATAACAATACCAAGCTCACCTAAGTCCTCAATGGGTTAGTCCACTAACCAACCAAAGAGGATAATGTTAGTCCACTTACAAACTAATATTAGACCACTTAGAAATTGTCTAGAGCAAAAGCTTATAAATAACATTAAGAAAAGGAGGAGAATAAATCCTATCCAATTGTGAGATAGAAATGTGAAGCTGAACACCACTATTTTCTTGTTATCCAATTAGCCACTTGGTTAGTAACTCATATGATGTGGTCCCATTTTAGGTGGTTAATCTTGGAGCATAACTAAATAATTTCATCAATCACTATGCCCACACACCATGCCTTTATCTCATTTTCTTTAGTTACTTGAAGCATAATTTTACAATAACCTTCCACCACTAGGAAATACCAACCTTTGAGGATAAAGATTTGAAATCCTTTCAATAATGATTTTGATTCCACCATATTATTGGTTTTATAACTGATATCCATAGAGAATTTAATAAGACACTATCCCTTTGGTTTCCACTACCATCAAGATATGGATTACCCTTAACAACTCTATTAAAATTAGGCTTAACCCATTTGCATTTTGGAGGAGACCAAAGGCTTAGCCAAAAAACTAGACCCTTTATAGGAAATTAAATTTAATATTTTAGTTTCCAATAAATTTAAATTATATTAAAAATATAATTTATTAATTTTATTATTTTTAGAATAGATAATAATCCTCAATTATATACAAAACACACTTACATTGAGTAATGTTTTTTTGAACATTTAACAATTTAAATATTTAATACATTTTTTTACTAAAATTAATAGACAAAATTAAAAAAATATTCTATTATAGAATAATTTATTAAAAAAATATATATTTAATTAAATTAATGAACAAAAAATTCAAATGTGCATCCATCAAGAACTTTAAATAAAAGTATATTATACATAAAATATCTACATCTATCATCATAAAAAAAGATTTAAAATCATTAAAAAATACTGTATAAAATAGTTTAAAGGCATAAATTCCAACATAGAAAATAATATGTCTATCTAATATGCCTCCTCATTTTCCTCATCATCATTATCATCAACAACTCTTACACCACCACAATGACCACCATCAACATCATCATCATCATTATCATCAATGGCATCTTCATCTTCATCTTCATTCTCATTTTCATTATTTCCATCATCATCGTTTAAATATCTTGTTGTCTATAAAAAAAATACAAATTTATAAGTTGAGTTTGAAAAAAACAAAACGTAATTGATATATAGTAATATTTAAAAATAATATAAATAAAAGTGTACTATGAGAGTTTCCTGAGATTCCTTGAATAACAAAAAAATACAAATAATTAAGCTAGTTCTTAAAAAACACTTAATGCCAAATTTATGAACCCCACTTATCCTTAAAACCTAATCTTGGAATTCCAAATGATGTATGTAATGGATTAAAAAATTAATACTTACTTGGATGCCTTCCATGATATCAATGTGTCTCAGAAGTGTTGCTCAAATGTTTCTCAATTGCCACATGTATATGATCATCAAGTGGGAGTATTTGAAAGTTGGCTTCTTGAAAGAAGAAAAATAGTGATATAATCAAAATTACATAATAATAAATACAAAATGACCAATTAATAAAAAACTATATAAAAATGATCAACTTACATATGTCATAGTGATATATTGCTGAAATTTGTTTATTTTCAATTATTGAATATCTTCCTTAGTTGGTCTATGTTTAAATACTTGTTGGATAAACAATTTAAAAATTGATAGTTATGTAAGTTGAATAAAACATGTAATATAAATAATAAACACAACATAAATTCAAATTAAGTTATTCAAAATAAGATTAAGGATAAATAAACTTATAAAATTCAACCATCACTCCTTTAAGGCCTTTTTGGCCCATGCAATGAGTAACATCCCTTGACTTTATTGAAACATCCTCTAACATACTTGAAACATCCCCATGTACATAAATGTCTTATTCTATATTATATTCTTCCCATATTTATATAACAGTAAGTCAAAGGCTCATTGTTTGTCATATATTGGGAAGTCATGCTAGTTAAGGTGGGTGTAAGTATTACGTATTGAAAAGATCCCAAATCACATGTTGAAGATAGACCATAAAATTTTTATCATTGGTATCTCTCCAAGCCTCCCCTATCTTTGTGAATCAAATTGATGTGTTTGCCTTACCATATGAGAATAGATGATATTAATGGGGCATGCCACTAGATCGGCCATGGGTGGAATGGGGGAGCATAAGAGGTTAGAGTAAGTATGCCATAATGAGTATGAAAATCCTTAATATTCTTTATTTTCATGTTTTTAGATCATGTAGTTTGAAAACCTTACCCACTGTTTTCTTTAGTTTCTTAGCCATTAAGGGATTTCTCTCCAATTTAGAGTGTTTATAGGTTTTATTGCAAGTATCTTAATATTAAAACCTTAGTTTGAAAAATACATTAATACAATTTTAAAAAATATTTTCAAATAAAATAAAATCTAGATAAAATATTGGTTATTTTTAAAAATAGAATAGTAACTTACTATATTTTCCTCTTTGCTTGAAAAAGAATGTATACTGGTTGATATATATTCTTTATGTACCATTTATGACTTTATGTACCATTTATAACTATGTAATATCTAATTTATTTATTTTCTTCCTCATTTCATAAGGTTTTCTTTACCTCCATTTTATGGCAAAAATATTTAAAAAAAACAATGACATATCTAAATACTATTGAGAATGTAACAAAAAATGACAAATTTGAACCATTGGGAGTGAAGTAGACAATGAAAACCATATCTAAAATTATATTTTATCCCTTTTTAATCTTCATGAAAGCACAATAAAATAAAAAACTTATTTACCTATTTTTTAAATTTTGGACAAAGCTTTCTTTTATGTGTTATAGTTTTCCTTGATACAAATATGACACACTCACATCAGACTTTGTGTCAAAAATGTAGTTATTTGAAAAAACATTCAATTTTATTAAAAAATAATTTATTTAAAAAATTGTTTACTACATATTTTCATTTATTAAGGTAGTAAAATTGTTGAAAATTAAAATATTTAATATATTTGTAATTTAATTAATCGTTAATAAATAAAATGTCAATGTTAATGTATGTATTTAATATATTTTAAAGTTATTTAATTAACAAAAAAAATAGCTATAATCTAATTTTTAATTATATATTTAAATTTATTTAATAAAAAGTAAAGTTTTTTATATATTCATATTTTATTGAATCACTAAAAATAAAGTATTAATGATAATGTAAGTAATAAATATATTTAACTAATAAATAATAAAAATGTGTCGATGAAAGTAATCATAGCCAAGTATCAGATAAAAGAACATTAATGAGATTGATGAAAAAGAGAATGATTAGAATTATGAAATAAGTAACAATTTTTTTCATAAAATTGAAGCCACATTTAGTTACATAAACAAAATCTATCATTCTCACACCTACTTCTAAATAAAAACTAAATTAAAACTCCAAAACTAAATTATTACTAAAAATATGACTGGCGATGATCATATATCATTTTCATTTTCATCATTCCCATTTTTATACATGGACAAAGTATCATTATGTAAGGAGTAGTGTTCCTAAGACTCCTCTTTATCCTCCTTTGGGAATTTATGTGATGAGCTGCAGGAGTTAGGTGATAGAGGGCTATTTTCAACCTCGTTAGTTTCTTCTTCTTTATCCTCCTCCTTGTATTCATATATATCCTCTACTCTATCCTTGACATATTTATGCTCCTCATGAACTTATTGTCCTCTTTCTATATGATCATCACAACCTAGTTTTTTAGGAACTTATATGGGAAATTATTCTTTCCTAGCCTTTTCATATTCTTTCTTCATTTGCTTCTAACTTTTTACTTTTATTTTTTTACTTTTGGTATCCATGATTTTATAAAGAGATATGATGTATAAAATAAATATATATTCAATAAGATGATATAAGTGGTAATTTATATAATTTTGTAGTGGTTTAAATATAAAAGGTGTATATTAAGACTTGCAAAATATTACTTGAAAAGTAAAGTAGTTATGATGCAAGAGCATCACCATTTTGTTAAATTTTGGTTTATTATTTTAATTTTTTGAGTCATTAGAGGTATTATAAGGTTTATATGATAGTTTGGAGTCATTTATATGTCTTATTTGGTCATAAAATTTGAATTTTAGACCTTTAGGTATTTTCTCGCCAAAATGTCAAATTCAAAATTTTGAATTTCTCTCTATAGATTTGATGTCTTAATAATAGTTTTGATAGGTTTAAAATTTAAATGTTTGTATTTATAGATTTTTTTATAGGTATTATTGTGTTTATTTATGTTTTTCAACCTTTGTGGTCTTATATGTTATGTTTAAACTTTTATAACGTTCACAAATGCATCTTATTCATGCTTAAGCCTATGTTGGAGGCAATCAAGAAGCAATTAAAGATTTTATAGGAACATATATTAAATTTAAAGGATTTATTGGGTCATTATAAAAGAGATATGAATAATTTTATCTCTATTAAATAGATAAAATATTAAAAATTTACATGAAGGGACTAATTGTCTCAAAATCCTATGTATGATTGTTTAGAGATCAATAATGTTCATGAATGAAGAAGCTTTTGAAGACTATTGTGAATGATTTTGATAATATTGGTAGGTTTTATCACTTATATAAATTTATTCCTTTATATCATTTAAATTGAATTATTACCCTACATTTTTGTGAGAGAGATATTATGTTCTTTAGAATTTTGGGTAAGACACAATCAAGTGTCTTGAACTATGAGTGGTTTCTTTATTTATTTTAATCATTTCAATGAGTGAAATGATGGTATAATTTTTTGAATATATTTATGGAACTTTTTATATCATTAAAAATCTGTAGATAATAAAATAAGTGTCATCCAAACATCAAATTTCATATCACTGTCCTACACCCTATTTTCATGATGAACAATCAAGTATAAAGAGGTGAGGAAGGCTTATTTTATCCAAGACAAGAATTTTAATGATTAATATATTGTTGTATTGTTGTAAGTTTTTAATTATGTGAATTAATTTTTTTATTTATCAAAAAAAAATTATGAAGTTTGAATCTCATTCCAATCTCAAATTATGTTTACATAGTCCTGTACACTATCATTCATGCATAGTCCAACAACTAAAGTGGGCAATTTGAGTATATTTTTGGTCTTGGTGAGTTTTATTTCAATTAATATAGTTTTAACATGATTTAATAGACCTTATAAAAATATTATAAATGTTTTAAACCCTATATCATTTAAAATAACTCATTATATCACCTCTCGGCATGTGTAAAAACCTAACTTAGGGTTTTTGGCCATTTCTTGGTTTAGGTATCTAGAAATTATTTCACAGCTTCAAATTTGACATGTAGCTTGGTTTCAGTGTCTTAAAGGTGAATCAAATGTTTACTTATATTATTGGCACATGTGAATTATTTAGGATCCCAAACTCAATTTTGAAGACTAAGAGACCTAATGCAGGCCTAATTTGAAGAACGTCAAGTTGCATAAGTGTGTCTACCATAAGATTTATCTTATAAAACATTGTATAGAGTTTAAATTACTTAATGGATATCTAAAAATATAATTTTTTTGTCTTTATACTCTATTTAATTATCAAACCACCTAGAAAAGTGTCTTAGGAAGGGTACAAGAAAGAGACCTAATAGTGAGGAGAAAATGTAAGACAGTGTATTTCCCTTGAGATTATATTAAATAAAGTTTATTTAGAGTTTTAAGAAGGTAATGGGTCTCTAAAAATAGTCCTAGTATGACTTGAAACTCTGTAAAACTCTCCATCCATCTAGATGTATACTCTGAAAGGGCTATAAGAGATAGTCTTAATTGAATAAATTTATAATTTTATGTATTTAAATCTCTCCCTCTATAGAATATTGGTATCAGATCAGGTTATATACCTGAAAGGTAAATTGAATAAGGTAACTCTTTGAGGTAAGAGTGAAATTAATTATTTGATAGTCATTTTGATTGATAAGTCAAAATCCCACCTAGGAGGAATGCAAGAGGAGGTAGAAGAGCAGGTATCCAAATAGAAGATGAAATCTTGGAAGAGTTAAAAACATTGAGGCTAAGATTTGATGTAATGTTGATAATATTATAGGAAAATCAAATAATATGAGTGGTAACAGGTGATATTAATGATAGGGAAGAAGAACCATAAGCACAAAAAAAGAGAGAAGAACATGAAGAACATGAAGAGGAAAGAAATGATAGATTGTTAAAGGTAGTAATGAAATAGTAATCAAATCTAAATATTGAACTTCCTAATTATGTAGGAAACCTATATGGTGAATAATTGATTGATTGGATAACAGAACTAAATAAGTATTTTTATTATGAAAATGTACCAGAGGAGAACAAAGTAAAGTTTGTTTGCACCAAATTGAAAGGACATGCAACCCTTTGGTGGGATTATGTACATAATGATAGGATAAAGAAATACAAGGTTAATATTAAATATTAGGATAATATGGTGGCCAAATTAAAATAAAAATTCCTACCTAGTGATTATCAAACTAACCTATTTAAGAAATTAGATAATTTAAAGTAAAAGGAGAAGAGTTTGAAGGAGTATACCGAGGAGTTATATAGGTTGATCCCTGATTATGTCATGTGGAAGAAGATGTGGATAACATTGAAAGGTATCTAAATGGGTTAAGGTATAATTTGTATGATAAAATTAGTTTGGTAAGTCTAAGAACACTTAAAGACGTGTTACCTATATACTTTGAAGGCAGAATAAAATTGAATAGAAGACAAAAATAACACTCAAGGGGCAGAAGAAAACCTACTAGAGGTAGATGAGAGTATGCAAATATAATTCAAATGCAAAAATATAAAGAAGGAAAAATTAGCTCATAAAGATAAGAACATACATATAATCCAAGAGGTGGATTCAGAGGAAGGAGACCATACTTTAGAGGAGAATACACATTAAGAGGAAGAGGCTTCAATGGATTCACATGTAAGTGTTTTAAATGAAATAAGTTTACTAGTCATATATTTTAGGAGTGTATAGAGGATTCTCAAGCTATTGGTTTTAAAATTTAAAGTAGAAATCAAATGTTACAAGTAGAGGAAAAGAGTGTGGGGTCTCAATCTCACATAGAGGAGCTAAAAATTAGTGAGTCTTTGTTAATGACGAGAGTGTTGATCAAGCCACATAACGAGAAGGAAAATTCCCAAAGGAAGAACTTATTCAAGCCTACATGAAAAAGTCAAGGTAAGTGTTACAAAATGGTTATTGATTCAAGTAGTATAGATAATCTAGTATCAATTAAAATGGTATAAAATTTTGGATTGAAAAGGTTGTCACATCCAACTCCATATAAGATTTCATGGCTTCAAAAGGGGAAATAATTTCTTGTCAATGAACAATGTTGGGTTAATTTTCAAATTGTAAGATATGAAGATAAATCCATATGTAACATCATACCAATGGATGTGTTCCATGTGCTCTTAGGGAGACCTTATTAGTATGATATGATGGCCATTTATGATGGAGAGATAAATACCTATATCTTTGAAAATGGACATAAGCACACACTTATACCATTGAATGAAGAGTATGAATCATAAAAAGGAGGTTCTAAGGTGTTTTTGATAGGTGAGAAAGAGCTCATGCATCCAAAAAAGGAATATTAGGTAAGTATTATGTCATTTACTCAATAAAATATAGAGTTTGTAGCTTATGAATAATCTAATTTTTCTTCAAAAATTCAGATTTTATCAAATGAATATATGAATGAATTATCTATGGAGTTGTTTAGAAAGTTGTCTTCTATTAAAAGTATGGATTATCTTGAGGGGTTCACTAAGAAATTTAGTATGAAGAGAATTAATGCTAAATTAGGTCCATAATGAGGGATGAAGAGTATAAGTAATATCTTGGCATACACAATGAAGGAGAAAAAGGATGTTCTGAAGTTAAAGAAGGATGAAGAGAGAGTGAACCAAGTGAAGGATAAGAACGGGAATCTAAGGTCCTCTATAATAATATAAAATATGAATATAAAAAATAATAGAGTAGTATAAAGGAGTGGATCAAAGAGTATGATACATGAGTGGTTTTATTGAATGCATTTATTGTATGTATAGGTACAGTTGAAGAAGGTTTAAAGATTAGTGAAGAGGAGACTGATCTCAAAGAAGAAAGAGGCACATTTGTAGAAGATATAACATTATACAAATACTTGTCACTCCTAAGAAGACCATGGGATATATGAGGCATATAGATAAGATAAGGATGGTTTAAGAGAAGGAAAATATATTTGGAATCATCTGTAACAAATAATGATTCATGTGTAAGAGCTAATGAAATATTTCAAGGTCAGTAGTTTGATGAAGTAACATCAACTTTTTTATAAATTTTGGTTTATTATTTTAGTTTTTGGATTAATTAGATTTATTATAAGGTTTATATGAAAGTTTGGAGTCATTTCTAGGTCTTAGTTGGTCATAAAATTTGAATTTGAGACCTTTAGGCATTTTCTTGCCAAAATACCAAATTCAAAATTTTGAATTTCTCTCTATAGATTTGAGATCTTAATCATGGTTTTGATAGGTTAAAAAGTTAAATATTGGTATATTATATGTTTTATATGTTTTATGATGATTTTTATGTTTGGCCACCTTTTTGGTCTTATATCTTATGTTGAAACTTTTGTAATGTTCATGAATGCATCTTATTCATGATTTAAACTACGTTGGAGGAAATCAAGAAGCAATCATAACTTTAATAGGAACATATATTTAATGTATAGGATTGAGGGGGTAATTTTACAAGATATAGGAATAAGTTTAGCTGTAGGAAATGGAAAGAATATCTAAACCTTAAATGAAGGGGCTAACTGTCTCAAAATCCTGTGAGTGTTTGGAGATAAATAATGTTCATGAATGAAGAAGTTTTTAAAAACCATTGTGAATGATTTTGAGAATATTGGTAATTTTTATCACTTATATAAATTGATTCCTTTATTTTATTTAAATTAAATCATTACTCTACATGTGTGAGAGAGAGATATTCTATTCTTTAGAATTTTGGGTAGGACATATTCAAGTGTCTAGAACTATGAAAGGTTTCTTAATTTATTTCAATCATTTTCATGAGTGAAATTATGTTATAAGGTGGTTAATATATGTATGAAATTTTTTTTATTACTCAAAATCCATATAGAAGATAAAAAGTGTCATTAAAACATCAAATTTCATATCACTATCATGTACCCTTTTCCATGGTGAACAATCAAGTATAAAGAGGTGAGGAAGGCTTTTTTTGTCCAAGAAAAGAACTTTAATGTTTATTATGGTGTTTTAAGGTTGTAATTATGTTAATGAGATGTTTTGAGTTATCATAAGACTTTTATGAAGGTTTAATCTCATTCCAATCTCAAATTTTATTTACACGGTCCTGTACACTATCATTTATGCAGAGTCCAACAAGCGGATAATCTAGGTCTATTTTTGGTCTTGGTGGGTTTTATTTCAATTAATATAGTTTTTAAATTATTTAAAATACCTTATCCCACAAATATTAGTTTTTTAAACCTTATATCATTTATAATAACTCATTTTATCACTTCTCAGGCTGTGTAGAAACCTAGCTTAGAGTTTTTAGCCATTTCTTAGTTTAGGTATCTAGACATTATTTCAAAGCTTAAAATTTGACCTGTATTTTTATTTTAGTGTCATAAATGTGAATTAAATTTTTATTTTATTCTTGGCACATGTGAATTATTTAGGATCCTAAACTTAGTTTTGAAGACTAAGAGACCTAATGGAGGCCTAATTTGAGGAAGGTCAAGTTACATAAGTGTGTCTAACTTAAGAGTTACCTTATAAAACTTTGTATGGAGTTGAAATACATTAATTTATATATAAAAAAAATTTGTCTTTATAATCTATGTACTTGTTAAACCACTTGGAAAAGTGTCTTAGGAGGGCTACAAGAAAGATACCTAATAGTGAAGAGAAAGTGTAAGATAGTGTATTTACCTTAAGAGTCTATTAAATAAACTTTGTGTGGAGTTGTAATAGAGTAATGGGTATCTTAAAATTCTCCTATTATGACTTGAAACTTTTTAAAAATCTCAAACCCTCTGAATTTATCCTTTGGAAGGGCTACAAGAGATAGTCTTAATTAAACAAATTTTTAATTTGATGTGTTTAACTCTCTCCATTTGCATCAAGTTCCAAAATTTGTGTATGAAACCATAATTTAGGTTATTATCATGACCTTTCTAATAAACCCATATTGATAAAAGTGACAAGACAATTGGTATGTGTGAAGTATTCCATCATTATTTAACTCTTGTATATATAAATAGTAAATTTTGTGATGGATAAGATCAATCAATTTTTATAAGATTGAAAAGTCCACTAATAAAGTTTTAAAAACTCCATATAAATTTGTACAATTATAATTGAGATTATTTCATCGACCTTGCTGACAAACCCATATTTATAGAAGTTACTAGAAACATCCAAATTTGGCATGATACAAAATTCAATCCCATGGACTATATTACCTCTCTAGAACTTAAGAGCTTGTGTCATCTCTTATTTTTTACCTCTCATTTTGTCTTTTAAACCTATTCATTTTTTTCCCCTTGGACTTTATTTTTTGGGATTGTGTGTATTTCAATTTTCAAGCTTGACCCCTAACTCATGCTTAGACTTGTGGAAAAACCCATGACAGTTTTGTAACTACCAATTTGCGTAAACCAACACTTTTGTCATGAAAGTCCATACATGTATTTAAAAGGTTATTATTCTTATAATAAACACTCCACATGCCCCAAACATTCTCTTCCTTATTCCAACCTATTCATTTTTACTCAAACCTCTCATTTATCCTTGCCTAACCTATTTATCCCTCTTTTATTTCCTTTCTTATGGTAAAAAATTATATATTTTCAACCCTTTATGTACATTATATCAATACATTTTTTTTTTTATGTTGTTTTCTATCTTAGTGTTAGTTTTCAATTTTAGTTTATAGATCATTTTCCTTAAAGATTTCCATGAGACTGATTACCAATATGATTTACAAGTTTATGCTTTAATAGACATGCCAACACCCTTATACCTTTTTGTTTGTCATACATCTAGTAATAGATCATAGGTTCTTTTTATTTTTATTATATTAAAGTAGAGTAAGTATTGCATTTAATTTGATTAGTAATTTACCATTATATTAGTACATTTTAGGTATTTTTAAAATAATTTCTTATACACCCTATTATTATAGGTGTATTCTTTTCCTCCATTACAAGGTTATTAAAGGTTTGGGTGAAGCATTTCCATTGTTACCACTTTATACTTGTTTGAAACCTTATATTCATATTCATCTATATACTCCCAATTTTTATTTGGTTGCTTTTTGTAGTGTATGTGCAATCTACATGGAGTGTTTGTACTTCCAAATTTTTACTTCTTTTATGAAGTCTTTCCTTTTTTAGTAAATTAATATTTAGTTTCTCCATTTTTTTAGTTTCACTCATTTGATTCACTATCCTACATCTTTGTTTGTTTCATATTCAACATTGTTTGTTTTTGTTATCATTTTGTGGTTGTTCCTAATCAATTTTATTAGTTAAAATTGCAATCCTTTATAGTGTCTAATTTGTTTTAAAACTTATTAATTTTATGATCCAAATCATTTAAAAATGAAATTACAACCTATATGTTGTAATGTTTATTTCATAGAATTTTCTAAAGTCCTTGTGGTGTTCCTTATTTTTTGTCCTCCCTTATTTCAGTTAGTTTTAATGTTTGTATTGTGTTTGTTGGTGAATTTCATTTCATATCTAAATACTAGTATCTTTATTTCATTATGTTCATATTTAAAATACCAAAAACATATTAATAAATCATGGTTCATTTACTTGACTTAGATTAAATCACATTTGTCATTTAGAAATAGTAACTATTGCAAGTAATCATTAGTTTCAAGTTATATTCTATATTTCATTTAAAATTAATTTCTTTTGAGTTAGTTTCTTTAATTATTCTGCTTTGAAAGTTTATGGTTTATGTTGATATACTCTTAGTTTCCTATTTATTATTTCCTTTTGCTTCCTTTTGATGAACTTTTGGGGTGAGTCTAACCTTGATATACATGATCTTTTCATAGAATAGATCAGCCTAATTTAGACATTTCCATTCAAAGTGATATCAACTAAGAGCTTAGGCACATGATACTTATCATGAATCCCTTTCCATATCAACTATTAATTATTTCATCACCTTTAAGTATCATATAAAATATGTTGATGAATATTGAGCTTAGTGCACTTAAATCCATTTACTTGCTCCACTCATACCTATCCTTTCTCAGTCTATACCCATTCAACCCATACTAGTTCAAACTATAATTTTTCAAAGACCAAATATACCCTAATTACTAAACCCTAATCCTTAATCTTTCCCATTATTTTCCCCCTTTTCGTCTATCTCGACCTGACCTTGGGAATTTGAGTGTATAGGGATTATGTGTAGTTTTTCCTACATAAAAATTTAGGTAAACCTGAAGTGAAGGATTTTCTTTCCATTTCCATTTCTTTTATTCATCTTCTCTCTTTGATTTTGTTCTCAAGGTTTTCCCACTCATGAAAAACATGTTTGGATTAGAAAGACCCTTAAGTTTAACTACTTTCTCCAAATTTAGGAATGTTATTAACCGGGTCTCCTTGGAGGATTGGTCTTAGGTAACCTCTCAAGCTAAGGTCCATCATCAAGATGTAGTGATGAATATCCTCTCATCTATTATGTTCCATCAATGGGTGTCATCTTAGATGAAATTCACACCTCAACCAATGATTATTTCACCTCTCTTAATCATCATGGATTAAAGATATGATCTCCACTAGTGTTAATAGAGGGGGGCATCACCATATTATTACCACTCCCTAAATTGGATTTCAAAACCCTAAATTTTATGGAGAGTCTAAACTTAAGTAATAAAATGATAAAATTGAACATATGGAATAAGATCTTGCCTAAATGAAAAATATCCAAATTTTTGACACTATGAACACTTTTCTAGACCTATTACCCATTCACAAGTTATAACTATAGTAGTCCATCATGGGTTTCAATATACCCCAAAAAATTATCAGGGTCCTTTGGCTCTACCCTCATTCCAAACCAAAGAGACACTAAATCATCCTAGCCTATCACCACCTTAGGTTAACAATGTGGTTAATGTGCTCACTACACCCTTGTGGATCTCATTCAAAATTTATAATATAATCACATTGCCTACCCTCTTTTGTCTATAAATCAAGAGAATATGCCAAAATAATCACATACCCAAAGCAAGGGATATGTGACACCCCAAAAAAAGATGCATTCTATCATGGAAATCCATATACACCATGAGTCCCTCTCAATATCCCAAATAATAACTATGGGTGCACTACTTTGACACCTTAGTAGGTTTTGGCCTATATTCACATGTATTCCAAGGCATCTCAAATGGATAACTATTTTTATCATTTCATGAATCAATTCCCCATTGGTTCAAGATCTTTTTGATTTGACTAAACCATATCAACCTCATAATAATCCTTCTCTCCCATCTTTGAGTTAATTTTTATAAACTCTCATTAGCACCATGACCATAATCACCTACCTAAAATATCTTAAAGATCCACCAAACATGGCCATGAAAAGTGTTTTTTTACCTTGCCCTCATCTTGATCTTATAAATTTAAAGGCAAGTGAGATCCTAATTCTCATATCAAGGCCTATTCCATTAATTTAAGGTAAATCCTCCCTTGGGATGTTGTTTTGAATAAAAAATCCCTAATATCTTAGAGGGGATTTCCCTAGATTCATACTAAAAATTACCTTAGGGTTTAATCCATTCATTCAAGTAGATAACCTCAAAATTTGTGAAATATTTTTATATGAATATATATTATTTGCATTGACATTTGATAATGATTACATATTAAATAAGATCCTAAAAACTCCATTTCTCATTTCATCACAAGATGGCTTCATGTTTATATTCCTTGTCCAATGCCCCTCATATGGATCACCTAGTGATTTTTAATCTCTTTATTCAATCCATCAATAAGGAAACCTAGGAAGATGTGAAATATTTCCCCAATAAATCATATGAATATTTCCTAGATAGTTCCTTTTAGACTAATCAATCAATTGATGATAGTGGTAATAAGCCTTAAGGGCCTAATGAGAAAATTTCCATCCTCAACAATTAAAACAATCAAAATAGTGGGAGTTGTAAAAATAATAATTTAGGCCCCACAACCATCAATTGTAATCATAACATAATAACTAATGGGTGCTAGTGTATTTAGTTACTTATAAATTATTTCATGGTTTTAAGATACACTTGTAATATTTATTTGTAATTCATGGGTAGGAATTAATTGGTTCAGACTTATCCACAACACATTAGTATAGAAGATTGTTAATTAAGTAGATACTTAATTGACTTATGATAATAATTGGTTTGTCTTATTATATTTTTAACTACTCTCTAAATGCCTAACCCTGACCCTAGCCTCCTCTTTTATATATATAATAACATATAGGGCTAGTGGGTGAGGCACATTGTGGATGAGAATTACTATTATATTGGCATATTTAGGTCAATGCTCTTAATCTAAAGAGGTAGCTATGCTACTTGAATAAATCCATGATATATTATTTTAAATATTTCATATATTTATTTATGAATGTATTTTAGGTGTTTGTATTATCATAGCTAACATGATTCTAGACCCTATTTAGATGATTGAAAATCAATTACAAGATGTATCTATCATCTTGGGGTAGGTCCCATGACTTGTGATTACAAGAAGCAAACTATTATTACTTTTTCTACTATGGAATATAAGTATATTGGATATATAATTGTAAGTGTTGATTCAATTTTAATTTTTGTAGACACCTAAAAATGGCACCAATAACCTTTAACTAGGCTTTTGACCAATTTCCACCAAAATGCACAATTTGGCCTAAAAACACTAAAACACATTAAATGAGTTGAAATTGATATATTCAAGTGTTGATTTTTGCCAAGATATCACTAAATAGGGTAATGCAATTTATGAAGTAGCTAACTTTGATCAGATCATTTGAGTCAAAATGACATTTTCATACCTAAGTACTCTGGATTGCTCTTTTTTGTCAAATTTTTTGCATGAGACATGTGCTTTTGTTATTTTTTTAAATGGGATAATGGTTCTAATTAATCTAAAATAGACTTATAATTCCAATCTAATCAAATTTTGAGCCAATAACAAGACATTCTAATCAATTTGAGTAATTTGTGCATAAAATGCTTAATCATGATTAAGAGCTAATTCAATGAAAATAGGACCTAATTAATAATTCCATGGAATTTTTTTGAATACTTATTTTTAGAAATTAATATTGAATATCTACATCATTAGGTGACTATTGGAAATATTGTCATTAATGTCAAAGGTTTAGTATTATTGGTGATAAAGGCCCCATTGCATTTAATATTGTTTATCTTGGCTAATATGAGTTAATATTTATTTAATATTAACGAATATATTTTTGGTTGCATATGAGACAAAATAAGGGCCCATAGAGAAGACGAAGAGTCATGGGATAAAGACAAAAGAAGGATGGGATGCATTTTCCCATGAAGAGTCATCTTGGGGAATACCAAGAGTCACCAAGTGAAGACAAAAGAGTAAAGGGAAAATTTCTCATGAAGGGACACTTAAAGGAATATGAAAAGTCACCAAAGATAAGGACAACAGTGGGAAAGACATTTTTGGTCATGAAGGGTCACCACATGACTTTTCAAATGCTTGGATATGAAGGGTCATCCAAGATTGGCACCATTTTCTATGAGGAATGAAAGGTCACAAAGGGGGAAGGCCAAAGGTCATTTGGAAAGCTATAAATAAAGGGTTGAGTAGCAATTTGTAATGTGGAAGTGAGAGGTTGATTTGGTACTATAATATCTAGCTTAGAAGAGCAATTGTGAGAGATGATTTGTATTTTTTATATCTAGCTTAGAAGAGTAAAAGTGAGAGAGAGGAAGAAGATGTTGTATTGATCTATCATTTGTTGAGATAACAACATTGAGAGATAGGTGTGTGGTATACACAAAAGGGTTGGTGCTCCTATGGGTTAGTGCTCACGAATTGTTGTTGGGTTGGTGCTCAACAAAGGGTTTGGTGTTCCTGTGGGTTGGTGATCATGAATAGCAGTTGGGTTGGTGCTCGGGAAAGGGGTTTAAAGCTCCTATGGGGTGGTGCTCACGAATTGTAGCTGAAGTTTGTACTTGTCAAAGGGGTATGGTGCTCCTGCGGGGTTATTCTCATGAATATGTTTGAGATTGATTCTCCGTGGTTTTTCCCACATTGGGTTTCCACGTTATATCTAATGTCTCTCTCTTGTGTGATGTTTATTATTTTATTGCATTTATTGAATGTTTGATTAAGTGGAATTTGGTTAAAGGGAAAGTTTTATAAGATATATAATATATTGATTCACCCCCCCTCTCAGTATATTCTATGCTTAACAGTGACATCATTTCTTGGGAAGACATCCCTAACTCATAAATACATAAAATATCAAGGCTAACCCCTCCCATGCCTCATCAATGCCTCTCATGCCTCTTAAATGCCCCTCTATCCCAAATATTGATGAGCCTATTTATATATTTTTAATTAAATAATTGGATTAATCCTTATCCACACATATCAATATTGAGATGGATGGTTCAAGTTAATCTTATCCATTTTACAAAATCTATAAATAGGAGACCTTGCCTATTGAATTCTAAGATCTCATATGCCAAAATTATAATGCCCAAATGCATTCAAAAATCATTGCATCTTAGTTTTATAATGCCAAAATATTGAGCCAAAGCCATACAATATGCCAAGGAGAGATGGAGGTAGCCATAATTCATTGATGTGGACTTCATGAGCACAAGGTGAGCAAACCACTACAACAAGCATTTGGAACATCCAAGGAAAGTGAAAGGAAGGTTTTTTTCATGTTTTAGTTGTGTTTCTATTTTTATTTTGTTAACTAAGCTCCCCCTAGTAACCAAGCCTAGAGATTTTATGATAATATGTTTATTTCAATTTTGATTTCATTTTTAAAACTAACACCATACTAACCATCCTTTCTTGAGCCAAATTCCTAGTCTACAATTTTGTGCTTTCTTTCAAAACTTGGATTTGTAAAAACCCAACTCACACTACTTTGGGGTGATAATAATAATGTTATCCAAATTTATCAAAACCCTATGGATCACCAACACATAAAGCACATTGAGTTCCACATGAATTATATTTTAAAATTGATGCATGACAAGGTCCTTTATCTTAAGTTTTTACAAATAGATGATCAAAATGTAGAAATATTCACAAAATCCTTGCTTGAGACCTAATTTATTCAATTCATGTAGCATTGGGGAATGAAAGAAGGTGTCATCAAAGGGGGATAGTTTAGTGATTCCTCTATCCTTGCCTTAGTCAAATTACATCATAAGGTAGAATGTTAATGTATTTAATTACTAATACACTATTATATGGTTTTAATATTCACTTGTAATAATCATTTATAATTCATGGGTAGACACTAATTAGTGCAACTTATCCACAAACCATTATTATAAAAGATTAAAAATTAAGTAGATACTTAATTAGCTTATGAAAATGATAGGGGTGTATTATTATCTCTGAAATTACTCTCCAAACCCCTAACTATAACTCTAGTCTCCTCTCTTATCTATATAAAAAAATAGAGAGTTAGTGGGTGAGACACATTGTGGATGAAAATTACTATTATACTAGTAGATTTAGGCTAGTTCTCTTAATATAAATAGGTATCTATATTTTTTTTATAAATTTAGATTAAAATTTAAATTAAACCTAATTAGGATAAATTGAATATAATAAATCACAATGTTAGAAATGAACTTTCAACAAGTAGATTAAAAGCAAATAACTAAATTCAATGAGGTGTAAATGATTGAAAATAAGATAATTATGAATTGTAAAGATAAACTTAGATGTTTCTACCATTTATTTGAGTGTGCTAAATAAAAAAAAGGTAAAAACAAGAAAATAAGAACATACTCTATAAATGACCAAAAGGGGAATTGAAATAGAATAGGGATAGGATCGATAAATTTAAGACATGATCAATTCTTGCTACTATCCTACTTGCTCAATCCTATCTTTTGATGAAAAATAAAAAATTAAGGAAAAATCATTTATGAATAATTAAGTTAGGATTACATGCACAAATTTGACATTCAAAAGTGTGTAAAAGACCTGCAAATAATTTCTCCAATGTTGAAACCCTAATAGGGCTAATAATGATTCAAAAGTTACAAATAGAAAAGGTAGAGTGTAATTAGGCTAAACTAACCCCAATCACCCCATGATGACTGAATGATACCTACATATCCAATAATCTAAGGAGGTAAATAAATCTTATGTAGTTCTCCCACTTATATTATTTGTACAATTGTGATCCTATGACTATAAGAAGGCATCTAGGGATGGCTTGAATACCTAATCATGATTTGATTTGTGATGGATAAATTAGGATTTTAAGTTGGTTGAGGACTAATTGAAATGATTAAAAATAGAATTAAAAATAAAATGTAACTTTTGATTAGTATGAAATAGTGTAAGGTAGCCTCTACATTGAAATTACCAAGTGGAAGAATAAGTGACTTAAGTGTGCCTTTACCATAATCCAAAATTAGAAACCACAAGTTAGCTTACCTAAAGAAATTTAAAAAAATATAAAGGAGGGTTTAATTTTAAAAATTAACCATTATATGAATAAGGAAAATAATTTAAAACATGGGACAATAATGCCTCTATTATTGTCCCTACTCAATGTTTTTGTCCCTTAGTGAAATGCATAGAATTCTGGATTTGTGTTTATTTGTATAGATGCAAAGGTAATTTTTTTCAATCAAAAAACTTCTAGAGGTGAGAGATAATAATTTTAAATTAAAATAGGTTTTCATAGGTCACTATTATAGGATAAATTATAAAAATATGGATTGATTAAGTGCACAAGTTAATTAAATTTTAAAAGGGTTAAAATTAAGATAATCACGTATTTGTGACTAGTTTTAGGTGTTATAGTTTCCCTCCCTTTAGTCTACAAATGAGATTTATAGATTAAATTAAATATATACCTTAGTGTCTAAGACACGCTTTTTATTTGAGTTATTAATTGAATTATGTAGGGCATCAAAGTCTTTGGAAACCCTTATAAAACACATGAAGTAGTTGCTATTTTCTTTTGAAAACTAAACTTTGAAAAAGATTGAATGTGAAAATATATTGAATTTGAAGTGAGAGAAAGAGAGAAGTACACATATTATATGTGAAACCAATGTTGATTTAGTGACTTTTCTTAGAGATGATGTTTACTTGAAGAATTAGAGAACTCATGCTTCTCATTAAGCACTTGAGAATTTGGTTCCTTAGTTGAATCAATGGAGAATTTGAGGGTGATCAAACCCAAAATTGAATTTTAATTTTGTAAAATAAATAACACCCATTGATGGATTTAAAAATCTCAATTAACTAAATTTATCTTTATATCCCAAAGAAATTAAATAGGTTAAAATCCAAATGGATTCGAAGACATAATGGTAGAGGGCAATAAACCTTTAAGTTTATGCATGATGCACTTAAACTAAATTAACCACTACCAAAAGGTTTGTATATTAAATTGAAACTTTATTCCTAAATGTGTGATCAAAATAAAATAGAGTGCATCTATGTTCCTACCATGTTCGTAACATAAAAAGTGCAAACACCTAAAACTATCCATTGATAACCTCCAACTAGGTTTTTGACCAATTTCCACCCAAAATGCATAATTTGGCATAAAACACTAAAACATGATAAATAATTTGAAACTAACATATTCAAGTGATGATTTTGGATAGGATATCATTAAACTGGGTAATGTAATTTGTGAGCCAGCTAACTTTGATTAGATCATTCTGGGTCAAAATGCCAATTTTGTACCTAGGTGCTCTGGTTTGTTCTTTCCTATCAAATATCTTTCACAAGATATGTGCATTTATTATGTGTTTTAAATAGAATCATAAATATTATAACATCTCTAATTCATTTGATAGTGACTTTTAATTCTAATCCAATCAATTTTTAGACCAATAATAAGGCATTCTAATCAAATTAAATAATTTGTGCACAAAGTACTTAATAATGCTTAAGAGCTAATTAACCCAAATCAAGACTTAATAAAAAAATTCATGGAAACTTGTTGAATACTTATTTTTTAAAATGAATATTGAATATCTACATCATTAGGTGACCTCATTTCTTGGGAAGATATCCCTAGGCCATAAATGCCACAAATATCAAGATTCATGCCATCCATGCCTCTTAATTGCCCATTCTTCCAATATCATGATGAGGATAATTAAAAACATAATTATAAAAATTGAATTAATCCTCAAACATACATCTCAATATTGAGATGGATGGTTCAGGTTGATTTTAGACATTTGCAAAAATCTATAAATAGAGAGGCCAAGAACATCATTTTTAAACTATTATGGTACAAAGTTATTATGCTCAAATATCTTCAAGGATTTAATTATGAAAATTTATAATTTCAAATTTATTCCAATCCAAGCCAATACACAAGCCAAAGGTGCCAAGGAGAGATGGAGGTAGCCAAGCTTCCATTGCCAAGGACTTCATGAGCACAAGCCAAGCAAGCCACCACTACAAAGGTATTTGGATCATCCAAGGAAGGTGAAGGAATTATTGTTTTTTCATTCCTTGACTTTTAGTTGTGTTTGTCATTTTCCTTTGTTAACTAAGCTATCATTACCATCTAGGCCTAGAGATGTTATTCTATTAGTGTGTTTATTTCATTTTGTTTTCATTTTGGAACTAACACCATACTAACCATCCTCTCTTGAGTCAAATTCTTAGATCACATAATGGCACGCCTGGTGGGACTAGACACATATCACACCTGAAGAAGATCATTTTGATACTTTAAAATATTTATTTGGAACCTTAAAAATCTTGAAAATTAATTTTCTAACTTTATTTTACCATTTTTGTTTGCCATGATTTTACACAGTAACTGACGTCGATAGGTATGACTAACATCAATTACATAGCTTAACTGACATTGGTTAGAAAAAATTGATATCGATTATATTTTGGTTAGCTAAAGTAACTATCATCAGTTGTAATAACTAATGTCAGTCACTATGTTTTTCCAAAAACATAGACCCAAAAGCTATTTTTGTAAAGTTTATTATTTCAAGCTAAAAAGAGCTTCAAAGCTCAAAGACATGCTAACATTTTTGTTATAGGACCAAGCTTGATATTTGTTCAAAATATGTTTAAATCACCTTTTCATCCTTAAAAATCAATTAAGAACCTTTTTTTGGTGTTTAACAAAGGATTTAGATGTTCTAATGAATGTTTTCAAAGTTTGCAACTAAGACCAAGGGGTTAAATGAACACCACCAAATCTTTCATTTTGGGTTTAAAATTGAACACACTTATCAATTCTTGTTTTAAATTTTTTTTATTTAATCAAATCTTTGTTTAGAAAAAAGAGGAATGTTGCTTGTATGCTCTTCCATTTATCTGCTATAGGGAACCTTTGGAATCAAAAGTGCCATTCCTATTGCAAAAAGCCTAGTCTAAGGTTTCGAAAGAAAGTCATCTAAAGTACTCCCCAAAAACTTGTCAAATTTTAGGTGACCTTGAAAATGACCCTAAAGTATTTCTACTTCATGGTTTCTTTATTTTTATGCAAACTTGGCTTGTGAGGGGGACTTCATCACCTCCTACAAGTTCTTTAGGGAAGCTTTGACCTAGGGTTTCATCTTCTAGTATTGACTTCATTTGGTTCCTTTAGAGTTATACACAAGACGTAGTGTCACTTTAGACATCACACTACACTAAGTGAACAATAGGATGTAGTGGTTAAAAAAAGGACTAGACTTTTTTGAAACAAACCAAGTGATATGGACCCAAAATCCATGATTTTATTTTGCATTATTTGGCGTGAAAGTCATGTAATTGATTCCCCTATATCATTAAAAAACTCGTTAGGTCTTAGACAAATCCCCATTTACCACAAAAGTATTGTTGGTGAAAGGTGCGACTTAAGGTCCATGTCACAGTATTATCATTTGAGAGAAGGGGGGTATAAAAACCTTACTATATAATGTGTATTTAAATTTGGATGAACACTTAAAATCCTCTCAAATGACATATATTGATAGATTATAATAATACCAAGAAACCTTGTTAGTTTAGGATCTAAGAATGATTAATTATCTAGTCTTTTCCTAGTTTAAAGTCTTGTTTGAAGTCAAAACTTGATGTAAACAAATAATCCAAACCAAACATGTAGTCCAAATTTTCTTTTAAACAAAGAGGTGTTATGCTGCCCATGAGAGATTATCAATTTACCTTGTTCAAATTTAATCAAAAGATTGAGAGTCATATCATCCAATTTGGCATAGTTATGCTACCCAATTGAGTCTAGACATTTACCAAAGTTTTTTAAGTCTTTCACTTATAATCTAAATTCAAAACTGCGCCTTTACAAGTTCATAGGGTTGATATGTTAAGTGGATTTGCCATTTGTACTAAACTTGAGAGAACTTAGGTTCAATTTCCAATTTGGGTTGAAGGTCATTTAAATAATCATAATCACTATCATCATTTGATATACTTAAGCCATTTTGTGCTAAACAATTGCACTTTAAGTCTATGCAACACAACATTTTGAATCAAGAAAGGTAGTGTTACACTGTCAAAATTGTAGGAAAACATCTTTACCTTAGAGAGTTTTTGAAGAAAACTTTTTTGTCACACCTTTTAGGTAGTATAGTGTTATTACACTACCCAAAACATTTCAAATATTTTTTCATAGACCCTCTTGCATAGAGTTCCAAATTTGCTCCTACATTTTTAGACTAATCCAAGTGTACTTTTGTGATGTTTTATCTAAAATAGTTATATTGTTCACTTTTGTCTAGCTTGTTTGTTAATAGAACCAAGTTTTATACCATTTTTTGTGAGAAAATAAACTATTTCAAAATTTCCTTTTATTTCATACCTTATAATTAGTTGATCAAGTTCATGACCAAGAATTAGATGCCTAGTGTTTTTTATAAGTGTTTCAAATCTGTTAGATTAAAATTTTCACCTATTTCAAAGTCTAGCTTTTAACATCATTTGGCCAAGAGTCCTAACACATGCCTTATTTTTTAAGCCTAGATTTTGATGTTGTATTTGGCCAAAAGACTTAGTAACTTTTAAATTCCTAGATTAGATTGATTTGAAACACTTCGACCTTAGAGTTTAGCATTTTCATTTTTGGTCCATTTACTTGCTTATCTTTGTGTGAATAGTGAAATGTTAGATAATTTACGCTAGCTTGTTTCCTTACAAATTTTTGCATAAACCTTTTGATCCTTTTAAAAAATCTAAACCAAGTTGAAACATCATCTATTTTAGATTATATCCTTTTTAGAGTTTGTATAACCCTTTAGGCATTTATCACAAAGCATTGACTATGGATCCCAACATGTATTCCTACAACCGTAGTAGACTCATGTACAATCCAGGGATTAGTAATATAGTTATGCAAGAAGAAATGGTGCATGATCTCTATGTAGATAATATTTCTTATAAGATGGATTTTTATCCCTCTTATAATACTCAATCAGGGGCACAAAGCCAAGATCTATTAGCTATCTGGTTAATAGTTCACCTTATGCAAATTAAGACCAAGAAAAAACAATGTAATACCTAGCTACAATGCCTATAGTGGATGAGGTAGTACTTCAGCATTCATATTCAAATAATACAACTTCCACGTATGATACATTTTTGTTTGAGTGACATTTATTAGAGAACAAAGATGAGATTTTGGTTAGATATATAGAGGTAGGGGCCAAGTTTCCAGTAGACTTACCCCATGGAAATTTACCAAGTCTAGTAAGAGTGCCTCATAATATCATTTACGATCAACAAGCTTCTTCTAACAATCCTATGGCTCTCGTCCAAACAACGTATCAAGACCCCAATATATCTGATCAAGGCAAAAACATCATGGAAGATCACTTTAACCAAATGTAGATAGCTTATCAAACCTACCTGAATCTAGCATTTGATTTCAATTAGATGAACATGGTAAGTAAGTCTCTTATTGACCTAGTTCCTTTAATAAGAATGTTGATATAGTTAACTAGATAAGAGAATCTAAGTTTTGACCCATTTATATAAACTGATTTGATAGATAACTTGATGCATATGCTAGTTATTGAAGAAACACCTTCAACCTCTATATATAATAGTGAGCCAAACATAGTGGATAATATAAAAATAGTATCCAATCTTGATCAAATTGGTATGAATGTACAAACAATTAGCCAACAATGTGTGCCTATAGTTAATCTTATGAATAGGTCATCATATCAGGAAGTAAGAGTTTATACACCCC
Source organism: Torreya grandis (assembly GCA_037957365.1). Taxonomy (NCBI): domain Eukaryota; kingdom Viridiplantae; phylum Streptophyta; class Pinopsida; order Cupressales; family Taxaceae; genus Torreya; species Torreya grandis. The sequence continues at coordinate 212,879 of JARHVA010000091.1, read as the reverse complement.
AACTTCAAATGGTTGCTTCCTCAAATGTACAACCTACATGATTATGTAATTAAATAATGACCAATGTCACTCTTTAATGATAGAATGTGACAAATCTTGCTCCTTGTCAACAAGTAATGAGTAGTATTCCACAACAATAGGCACAATCTAGTGTATCACCACAATGGATGAAAAACACATTGCCAACTCAATCAGGGGAAACAAATGTTCCACCTCACCAGGTAATGACAAACATACCTCTTCAGTTATAGACTAATATGATAATCCAAAACCAAGTAATGACTAGTCAAAAATATGCAAATATGGGTAAGTGATAGATGACAAATCTGCAACCTAATTTCACTTCCTCATAGGGATTTATGCAACAAAAAGGTCCCCATGTTTCTCAGGTACCTATTAGATAATTGTTGGTCCAAAATGTGCCACATATTCAAAGATAGGGTCTTAGTCCACAAGTTCCTACTCAACAATAAGGTTTGATTAGTCAGTGGCATGTCCCTTTTCAACCACAGTAAGCATAATATAGTTATATCCCTCCATCCCAACCACAAAATCCTCCAAGTCAAAACTTTATTGCTAACCCAAACCAGAATATCACACAACTAAATGTGAAATATCATGCACTAACTAATCCATGTATGCATATTCTTGGTCCATTCCCCAACCAAACCAATGTACCGCAATATATATCTCCATCATACCCTAGTCAAAGTGCTCCACTTGTGACCTCCCAAACATATATCCAAACCAATATTCTCCCTCAAACCAATATTCCTTCTAGTTTCTTGTTCCAAGAATTACAATAGATGAAGGATGAAATTGTTGTTATTTAGGTCGGGAAACAAACTAAAAAGTTCAAATTGGATGATTTATGCTCCTATCTATTCAACATGGAGTATCTGTAGATACCATTTCCTCCATGATATGAACCACTAAAATTGATAAATACAAAGAGAAAGGTGACCCTAAGGCTCATTTGATAGAATTCTTTGTTGCATATCAACCAGTGGCATATAACAACATATACCTTTTGTTGTTATTTCTAAGGAGCTTGGATAGGCAAGCCTTGGAGTGGTTTTTGAAATTGCCCAAAAATTTAGTAATGGATTTTTATGGTCTTTTTGATAAGTTTGTGCAACACTTTTCCTATAATCTCAAGCATGATATTTCATTAGTGGACTTAATGAAAGCAAAGAAAAAAGTTGGTGAGAGTTTTTCAAGTTATTTATAGTGATGGAGAGCCCTTGCAAGTTATTTCACCCACTATTTACCAGATAAATAATTATCCACTATGTTTATCAAAAATTTACATAGTGAAATAGCTTAACATTTAGAACTACAATGTGCACATACGTTCAAAGAAATCATTGATAAAGGTTTATTTATTGAGTGGGTGCTCATCAATAAATAAGTTATCAAGCTTAATTCAACTAATCAAAACCAAAGTACCAATCAGGGAAATAACCAACATCCCATTCAAGTACCATCAATGCAACCAACATAGGCCAATAACCAAGAAAGACCAAAGTAATTCAACCGTAATAAGAATGTTGTGGGAAATGGAGTAACTGAGTTCCATCTATTCAAAGGGTGTAAACATCATTTGAACTACCTTTTTAGCTTACTCCTACTCAACTAGTGCCACTAACACAATAACCAAAACCTACACAACAAATACAACAACTGTTACTATTACAAACACATCCTCTTAGGAAAACCATGCCTACATGTCATGTCTTTTATGACCTAGGAGAACCTATTAAATTTGCATTTCACAAGCTTGTTGCCACTAATCTGATTAGTCAGCCTATACCCAAGCATTATCTATAAGACATTATATATCTTTATTGGTACCATGAAAATGAATTATGTGACTATCATCATATCAACAAGCATAATCTATGAAGATGTGTCTAAATCAAGCATTTAATTGAGAATATGTTGGAGAATGGGGAGATAAAATTGGATAATGATGCTTCCACTTCTAATCAAACTCTTGGGATTTATCAAATCCCCTTTCCTCAACATAAAAATTAGTAATATCAAAATAATTAGCAACAACAATAATGGCTAGTGCAGTAGCAAAATCAATAGTATCAAAATCAAAGGCTGAACTAGTAAAATCAGCAAAATTATTAGCAAAACCTACAATGACAAAATAATGGACAAAATTAAGGTTAGAATAGTAACCAACAAACCGACCATGTAGTTTCACATGACTAAAATAGGGTTTTAGGTCATATTATAAGGGGTAGCATAAATACCATTTCCATTAATCCTAAAATAAGCACTAATCAGCCTAGACCATGGCTAAACAACCTTGTTCAGCCAAATTACATGGATAATCTTTCTTTGACCTAGGAATTCATATAGGTAAACTAGTAAACTAGGACTTCCCCTTTTGGTCCTTATATTGACAACTCATTCTTGCCACGTGACCACATGCAAGTGCACAAGTAATTGAGACTTGTCATGTCTGGTCCCACACCATTTCCAACATCAGTTAGCAATAATGATCCATTATTTAATTCTAATTATGCAATCACAACTTAGAGGTCAAAGATTACTATCCTATGCCCATAACCATCTACCACTTTACCTATCATCCAACCAACTGTTTAGCCTTAGAATAAACCATTCACTATTGACCAAGACAAGAAATTTGATATTATGGAACAATTGTAGAAGACACCAGCATAAATTTCTATTTTAGATTTTTTGTGAACATCAATAATAGATAAGAACATTTTGAATGAGTTTTTGACCTAATCCATGGTTTATAGTGACATATCCCCTGATAAATTTCAAGCTTTGGTTGGACACCTATCTCCAGCCCAACAAGTCTCATTCAACCAAAGTGCTATGTCTTCCCTTGGCCAGCTCCATAATAATCCATTATATATAGAAGTTTATATAATATGGCATAAAGTGAAATGTGTCCTTATAGATAATAGATTTATCCTCAAGATAGTGTCTCTAAATCTCTTCAAGCCTCATGGGTACACAATTGTAGATCTCTAGCTAGAAACAATAACTATCAAAGCCTATGGTAATCAAGAAAGAGAATCATAAGGCACCATTAGCTTGCCAATTATCATTGGGCCTTTGACCCATGACACACTTTTCCATGTGCTTGATCTTGAGTTATCATACAATATGCTTCTAGATAGGCCTTGGTTACATGACATTCATGTAGTCTTGTCAATGTTGCACTAATGTATCAAGTTTTCCCACTCAAGGATGGAAGTGAATATTTCAAGAGATTTACACCCATTTGAACATTGTAAACATCTTGAGGCCAAATTTCAAATCTATAATTATTAGTATGATATGAATCCAAGTTCCAAGTATGATAAAGGAAAGGTTATACTTATCAATATTTCACCAGATAATTGCATAGATCCTAATACCTTGGACTCTCTTTCCCATATACCACCTCATGAAACTTCTAATTATTTCATAATTTTAGATAATGGACCAGGAGAGTATGTGACCCATGATACATTTCATATTGTCAATCTTCCTCATAATCCAAAAACCTTTGGGCAACCTAAAGTCATCCCACATATGCATTGGCAACAAAAGAATAAAGATAAGGGACCTGTCACATTTATACCAACATGTGGCCTAGGACCTAACCCTCTTAAAGGTGATGAATCATGGTTATACAATTACAACCAAGCCAATTGTTATAAAAATGTAAAGTATTCTATTCCTAATAGGATCATGGAGCATCACAATTATGAAGGAAGAGACCTCAGGTTGAATCAACAAGGAACCATCAAGCTAATTTCTATGACTAAGTATGAAAGACCTTATGCACTTGGATTTAAATTGCCTGGGGGTGACCCCACATATCTCATTCAAACTCTATCACTAGTGACTAGTGATGATGAGCAGATCGTGAAGTAGAGTATGATCAAAGCCTCACCTTTGATAACCTAATTGAAGCCAACATGTTTGATAATAATGCCATTTTTACCCTTGTCTTGTCAATTCATCACAACCCTTTGCCATTATATTATCCCCAATTGATAGATTGGGACCAATAATAATTCAATCTGTCAATTGATGAGTTTCATAATGATGAGGCATTCTATGATTTTTTAGGCCTTAGAGACAATGTTATGCTGGGATATCACAAATTAGGATTCTCAATCACATTGGATCCTACTACCTATTTTGGAGAGTGAGTGAACACCATTAGCCAAAAACAAATAAGTAAAACATTGAGGTCCCAAAGTGAAAACCTCTTAGAGGCACTTTCTGACCAGAGAAAAAGTAAAGATAAAGGTTAGTCTAGTGGTGAAAACCTATTTTAGGTGTTATTAGATGGGGGTGTTCATTATTCTTTAAATTTAAAACAAGGGACCACCAACGATGAACTTGCCTATGGATCTGAGTTTAGCTTTGAGAAAAATAAGTATTTGATCAAATTATCCAATAATTCTAGATTATTTTTGTTACATGGCTAGATCTCCCATTAGGGGACTTAGATTCATCATGCCTAGGAGAATTTGAAGATCAAGTCCTAATGGAGGACCCTAACATAATTCAATAGTTCAAGTCACTGCCTAGTATCCTAGAAGATGGTTTAACCCTTCTCATTGAAGTTAAAATAGAGGTAAATATCAAGACTCCATCAAACTTGAAATGGATAAAATTAGGTACATCCCTAACTAAGGAGGAAAGTGACATATTTACAACTCTATTAAGAGAATTTGTAGATATCTTTGCATGGGCCTATTCTAACATGCCAAGTTTAAAACCCACCTTGGTTCTGCACCACCTTATAGTTAAACCTGACACCAAACTAGTAAAACAAAAGTTACATAAGATGCATCCTCACATTGTTGTATTGTTAAATAAAGAGTTGGAAAAACTCTTAGAAGTAAGATGTATCCAATCCATTGAATACTCAAAATAGATTTCTAATGTGGTACCTATTAGTAAAAAGATTGAGGGGATCAAAATTTATAATTATTTTTGAGAAATCAACAAAGCTTATCCTAAATATGATTTTACTTTGCCTAATATCGACATGATCATCAACTCTAAGGTTAGTTATGAAATTCTTTCACTCATGGATGGCTTTTTAGGATACAACCAAATTAGAATAGCACCAGAAGACCAACATAAATTAACATTCACCACTCCATAGAGAATATTTTGTTATCAAGTAATGCCATTTGGCCTTAAGAATGCTAAATCTACATATCAAAGGGCCATGACTATCATATTCCATGATATGATGCATGATATTGTTGAAGACTATGTTGATGACACATTAGGAAAATCCAGAACCAGAGCTAACCATCTAGTAGTGGTGCATAAGATATTTGAAAGATTATGGGAATATAAAGTTAAACTCAATCTAAATAAATGTGTGCTTGATGTAACTTCAAGTAAATTACTTGGCTTCATTGTGTCTCATAGAGTTATTGAAGTTGATCTAGCTAAAGTCCATACTATAACCAAGATGCTGCCACCAACCAATTTTAAGCAACTCTGTAGTTTGTAAGGTAAGATCTAGTCAATCCAATGCTTCATTTCTCAGTTAGTAGACAAGTGCCATCCATTTATGCACCTTTTCAAGAAGGGAGTTGCATTTCACTAAGATTATCACTTCCAAATAACTTTTCAATAACTCAAATAATTTCTTTTTAATCTGCCTATTTTATTACCTCATATGCTAGGAAAGCCATTCTTATTATACTTATCAGCTACTGACCATGCTCTAGGGGCACTCTTGGCTCAACATGATGACAATGGAAAAGATCATGTTGTGTACTACCTAGGTCATACCTTGGTTACATATGAACATAACTATGCACCTATTGAAAAATTTTGTTTGGTCATGGTTTTCATAGCTTAGAAATTGTGCCATTACATGTTGAATAATAAGACCATGGTCATTTCAAAAGTAGATCCACTCAAGTATATACTATCTAAAATAACTTTATAAGGTAGAATGGATAAATGGATCATGCTTCTCAGTGATTTTGACATAGATTATGTCAATCAGAAGGAAATTAAGGGATAAGTTCTTGTGGATCAACTTACGAAAGCACCTCTCATAGACACACAACTACTCACATTTTAATTTCTTGATGAATCCATAATGGCCGTCATTAACACACTCCTTGAGGAGTAGCCCTATAAACTATATTTTGATGGTTCATGTACTACACATGGATTATGGGTACGCCTATTGTTTATTACACCATAGGGGGATATAATCCCTAAATCATTCAAAATCAACTTTCGTTATATGAAAAACATGGTTGAGTATGAAGCAATTGTAGTAGGACTTCGACAAGTAGTACATTGGAATATATCACATCTCTAATTTTATGGTGATTCTTTGTTAATTATCAATCAAGTCACAAATTATTTTTAGACCAAAAATGACAAGTGGGTTCCATATAAAGCCATGGTTGACACTCTTAAGTGACAAATTGCCAATTTTGTTTGAGCACATACCAAGGGATAGTAACAAAATTATAGATGCCATGGATACTATTGGCTCTTTGATTTGACAAATAGATAAATCTAGAGAGTATCAGTTCCTCATTAAGAATTTATTAGCACTAGCTCATGAACCTTCAACCATTTCCATGATTTGTGATATTCCTAGTCCTAATTCTATCTGATACTCAGACCTTTACAACTACCTTCATGACCAAGTTCTGTCACCTAACCTATCTCAAAAACAAAAAAAATCCTTCATTCATCATTCCAATCATTATACTTTACTTGGATCTACCCTTTACCATCATAGTTTTGATGGAACTTTGTTTCACTGTTTAACTTCAGTAGAGTCTACACTAGCATTAATCTTCAAGCATATCAAAACTAACTCAAAGGCCACTATAATCGGCATGTTAAGTATAGAACATTTGAACTTGGTGATATTGTTCTTAAAAAAACCATAAAAACACCATGGCTGAGAAAAATCATAAAGGGAAATTCAAACCAAACTGGATAGGGCCTTTCATCATCACTATAGATTATGTATCAGGGGCATACAATCTTGCCACACCATATAAAGAGTAACTTCCTAAGCCAATGAATATTATTCATCTCAAGTGGTACTATGCTTGAGTAATAAGATGTATTATCTATAAGGATTGTTTCATTTATGCCATTTTATCACTATTCTTCTTTATACAAACTACCATCCTTACCCGTCCTCTTTACCATATCCACTTTTCACTATCAACCTATTAGCCTAGTGTGTTTTAAAGCCTAGCCCATTTGACCTTGGTTTTTGTCATTCATTACACATTTTTAGCATCAAGGTGTCTGATTAGTTTCATTAATAGGTTCAAAAAATTTAGATAGAGATCATATTTTAGGGAAGTGTGATAAAAGTTTCAGCAGTTACATCCTTCATTTGTTATTCCTTTCTTACCATTGGTCTTGCTACTAATTATAACTACCTGTGAGAAAATTAGTACCATTTATCTATGTCATTATGTCCTATTTATAACTGCCTATGGGTAAACTAGGGGAAATTTTAATCCTTGACATACCAACTTGTCACTTCATATGCCATGCTATGTTTTTTTACCAACTATGCCTATTTTATTTGAATTGATTGCTACATTAGTCAAGTTTCTCCACTGTAAGGGTATAACTACAGTGACTTGAGGTCCTACTTTGGGACTATGTAGGTAGTGTTTGATACTTATTATGGTTAAATAAATCACTCTAATCCATGATCTCACTATTTTGTGAGCACCCTAAACCATGCTCTCACTATTTTTTTAACACCCTAAGCCATGCTCTCACCATTTTATGAGCAACCTAAACCACACTCTCAAAATTTTGTGAGCTTGAACCATTTAGTGTCTTCTCATTCTCTATTGAGTTGAGACACTCCAAAATAATCCCAATAAAAATTGAAAAATCATTAAGAAATAACAAAAACATTGACCACTTCTTTGCCTTAAGGATTTTGGGAACCCTTACTAAGTTACAAAAAAATCACTTGTCATTTAGTTTCCCCATCCTTTTTGGCCTTTTTCTCTCACACACTTGTCATTTTACAATCCCATTCCTCTTCTTCTCTCACATCCATTCTATTTGTTTTCCTCAATTTTCACATTCTTCTCATTCTCTGGGAGAACTACATTTAGCCTAAAGTTTTTAATTATATATTACATCCATGGAACTATGTAGGCAGTATCCACTTACCTAGTGCATATGGAGATAGCTCAACCACCCCCTTTCCTTTTTTCTATTCCCCCATTTTGTTCATTTGTTACATTGTCACCTATTTTCTAGGGGTAATGTTTGTAGGGTTTTTATTGCATTATTTTTTTGTTTGCTTCTTATTTTATTTGTTTGTCTATCTATTTGTTTACTTTTAGCACTATTGCCTTGATTTAATTTATGTGTGTTCATTGGGTGATTCCTTGACCACACTTACACTTAAATCTATCCATATTAATATGTTTACAATTTCATCATGGTTTATATCATTAGTGCATTTTTTTATTAAGTATTGGATTATGGGAGTCAGTCCTCATGTATATTTCAGCCAAGTCCTCATGATGTTATACCATGATGTCTATCGATATGTGCTACAATAAACCTCAGCTTCAAGAAGTCTATTTAGCAATGGTGGCATCTCTTTGGCACTGACATCCCCATGCACTTCAAATCATATCCCAAATAAGGTAATTAACCATGAAAGAATTTCAACTTTTATTAGTTTGGATGAGTATTTCCTTACTAGTAGGTTGTTCCAATTCATCATTACCCTCTATGTTAATTTATCATCATCCTTAGCCAACTTTATCATTTTTTCCATAATTGGGGTCCAATGATTGTAACCACCTATGGGTAAATCATTTCACACCATCCCACTTATATTTCTCAATGATTATAACTACATTTAGACAAATCATTGTGTTATCACCACTTTACTTTTTCTACCTATACAAAGGCATATATGTATCTTGTTTTTCTATCCTAACTGGGGTAGCTCCATCTTCTCAAATTATTATAATCATCTTTGGTAAAATCATTGTGTTATCATACCACATTGCCACTATTGGGGTACAGTGCTTATAACTGCCTTTGGGCAAATCATTGTACACCATCCCACTTGAATTCTCAATGATTTTGACTAATTTTTCACTATCATTATGTTTTCACTCCATCATCTTTCCTTTCTTTGGTCCCCTCATTTCACTTCTTTCTTTTTAAGGGACCATTTATCGATGTACTTGTGCCAATCATTCCCTCAAGGGGGCATCATATAGTTAGTTTATCATCATTATAGTTGTAGTCATATAAGACCTTTTCATTCTTTGAGAAGATGTTACTATGCTTATATCTTGCAACACCTTCCCATATAAGGGCAAACTGTAGACACCTAAAACTAGCCACTGATAACCTCCAACTAAGCTTTTGATCAATTTCCACCCAAAATGCACAATTTGGCCTAAAAACACTAAAACACACTAAATGATGTGAAAATGACATATTCAAGTACTGATTTTGACTAGGGTATAATTACATGGGGTAATGCAATTTGTGGGCCAGCTAACTTTAATAGGATCATTCTAGGTCAAATACCAATTTTGCACTTAGGTGCTCTGGATTACTCTTTCCTATCAAATCTCTTGCACAAGTTATGCACCTTTATTATTTATTATCAATAGCATCCTAAATGGGATAATAATACCAATGCATCTAAGAGTAACTTCCAATTCTAATCTAGTCAATTTTTGGACCAACAATAGGGCATTCTGATCAATTAAGTAATTTGTGCACAAAGTGCTTAATCATGCTTAAGAGATAATTAACCCAAATCAAGGCTTAATAAAAAAATTCCATAGAAAATTGTTGAATACTTATTTTTAGAAATGAATATTGAATATCTACATCATCAGTGACCTCATTTCTTGGGAAGACATCCCTAGGCCATAAATGCCATAAATATCAAGATTCATGCCCTCCATGCCTCATCAATGCCTTCCATGATTCCATCCATGCCTCTTAATTTCCCATTATTCTAATATCATGATGAGAATAATTACAAACTTAATTCCAAAAATTGAATTAATCCTTAACCACACATCTAAATCTTGAGATAGATGGTTCAGGTTAATTCTAGACATTTGCAAAATTCTATAAATAGAGAGGCCAAGAACATCAATTTTAAGCTATTTTGGTGAAAAGTTATTATACTCAAATATATTCAAGGATTCAATTATGCAAATTTATAATTCTAAATTTATTCCAAGCCAAGCCAAACCATAAGCCAAAGGTACCAAGGAGAGATGGAGGTAGCTAAGCTTCCATTGCCAAGGACTTCATGAGCACAAGCTAAGCAAGCCACCACTACAAAAGCATTTAGAGCATCCAAGGAAGGTGAAAGAATTATTGTGTTTTTATTCCTTACTTTTTAGTTGTGTTTGTCATTTTCTTTTGTTAACTAAGCTCTCCCTAGTGTCTAGGCCTAGAGATGTTATGCTATTAGTGTGTTTATTACATTTTGTTTTCATTTTGAAACTAACACCATACTAACCATCCTCTCTTGAGTCAAATTATTAGATCACAAAAATTAGTATTTAAAAAATAAAATAGTGTGCATGAATCTATATCATACCCCCAATGATAAATATAAAATCTATAACTATATGTAGATTATAATTGTAAATTACATTTGAAGCTTATTCATGAACTTGTATCATGTACTCAAAAATGTATGAATTTATACTTTGACATTTAAATGAGTGCATGTGCCTAGGATATGTCCCTATAATTTATGCCAATGACTAGATGTTGAACCATTTTACAACCTATGAAACTATATTTTTATGCCAAAAATAATTTTTGCTATGGAAGAGGCTTATCTCATGTATGAACACCCCACTAAATACTCCCATTTTGAGGTGAGGGAATTTATCCTTAAAGTCACTCATATCAAAATAAAAGTTAACTACAACATGCATAGTAATATTTAGTCATTAAATAATTCAACATAAGGGAAAATTATGTTAGCATAGTTAAGATTTGCATCGTTTAAATTATGTATGTCACGTATGAGTCAAGGCATGTATAAATGTGTCAGTGAATCTTATAGTAATAGAATGTAAAGTTAGTATCCTATGTTATTTAGTGCATGATATGGATCATGGATCTCATAAAAACTAATAATTTTAACAACCACACAAGCATAAAAATCATATGTAACATAATAATTCCAAGGGATGCATAGAAGGGACACACTCAAATATCATAAAATGAAATATTGCACACACAAGGCCAAGAGATACACACAAAAGACATGAATAATGTTTTAAGTAAGTTACATGTTCAAATTTCACACACAAGATATGGCTAAGGTCGAAATCAATGGACATGTTCAAATGTCACACATAACAAATGTGAGAGATCCTACTAAGATAGAAGATGGTGTATCGAATGTATTGTATCTCAAATTTTAAAAAAAAAAAAAGGTGAATGAACAAGAAGATGTAAGATAGAAATCAAGAGTGAAAAAATACAAATCCTCCATGAATATCTCACTATGATATATGTACAAATAGGTGAATAAATGTGTAACTCCCCCTCCAATAGTGGAAACCCTCAAACCCAAAATAGTTGGTCAATAGTCAGACGATCAAAGGAGTAACTCCCACTAATAAAAATATGAAAGTCAAGATAATTCCATATGATGTAAACACCTAAGAAAGATAATATCATAAGTATAGGAATACATAATAAATGAAAATAAATACCTACATTAACACCCCCCTAAGTACAGCTTAGGTGGGTGAAAGAAATGGGTCTCAACAATAAGGCCTAGTGAGGTACCCATGTACAAAGCAACTCTCATAAAGTGGATAAAATGAGAAAACCCATAGGAAAAAAACCCTTTCCTAAAAAAAAAAGAAATAAAATAAGAAGATATAACTAAAAAACCCTATAGAAGATGATGTTGAAGTTGGTTGCACTCCAAGTATAACTCATAAGATTACCAATGTCAATAACAAGATCCTTTACCTAAAGAATGAAGGAGATATATCTACATCAAATATTTTTTATTATTTTTATCAAAGGAATAACATGGGGTGTGTACTAAAATTTTACCCATTCCACAAAGGAACATGAAGGTACCAATATAAAGTACTCTAAGTAGGGTCCAAAATAGAAGTGTGGCATAGGTCTAGAAAGATCATAAAAAAGAACTAAATAAAAATCTAATGAAGTGAACCTATTAGAAGTAGGTGAAATAAATAGTGAATCACCTTAGAGTAATGAAAGTGTTTTCCAAGTGCTTGATGGATCTCCAACCAAGGTGTAGTCCCTATATAAGGAACTGTGCTCCTCATACATAGTAAAAAGGCCAACTTCTCTATACAATAATGGTACAATGAAATTAGAGGCTATGTTAGAATGTGTAGTGCCCCATAGTTGTGAAATAGACTACTTGATGTTTGATGAGTCCTAGATCAGTATACCTACACCTTGTAATGTTTGAAGTAGACTAGAGGTAGGTGTATCAGGAAATAGTTCCTCAATATCTAGAAAGTGACAAGGAAATGGTCAAGGTGTGTCCACATCACTACTATAGTCATTTATGCTAGAAGAAGATTCCTCAATATTAAAAATGTATTTAGGTTCAAAAAATTTATCAAGTACAGGTGAATCTGATGAAGAAGAATGACATGGAACATTCACAAAAAAAATGTCCATGGAAAGTGGAGAGTATAGCTTAGTAACCCTCAAGGTTGAAGAAAAGACTGTAGATGAATCACACAGATTCATAGATTGAATATCCATAGGGAGATAAGAGTTTCCAATGCTTTCATAAGGTTTACTATTACTAAAAATAGTAGAGACCTCTAAAGTACCAATCTATGATGGCTCTGGATGAGCAATATCATGCATAGTAATGAAAGTAGAATCTATAATGGGTTAGCTAAGGTATAGTATAATCTTTTCCTATAGTGGTGTCTCAATAAAATAAAGAGCATTATCCACATGGTTGTGTCATCATCAAAAATAAGAGTAGGATGAGAGAGTAAAATAGTCTCTGAAGAGACTATAGGAAGAGGAGGAGGAGGTGTGATGTAAATCTCAATGGGATCTCCAAAAATAGACTAAAATTATCCAAATAAAGTAGATAAATATTGTATATTCCATAAGGAAAAAAAGATCCATGGAAACATGTAATAATAGGGTACAAATAAACTTGTCATAAGTATTATCCCACTTATCGAGCTAGACATGATCAGTGAGAGAAAACATCTATCCATATAAAAATGGAATGGGATTCTCGCATGTAAATAAGTGTTCCATATATGCATGATAATAAGCATATTTGGTCTTCCCAAGAAGAACCACAAGTGTATAATCAAATCTTGACATCAAGAGTCTCTAAAATGGAGTCATCATGACTAAGAGAAGACACTAAGGAAGTGCGAGACTGCACAAAAAACCCTGTAAAGATGATAGAATTATGCATGCTCATGAATGGGGCATTAGACATAATTGAGAATGTGTTCAAGTGAGAAACTAGTGCAAGAATCAATGAAAATAGTATACACTCAAAATAGGTATGTCAGGCATAGTTGGAAATGCATCCACATGTGATTAATAAGTGCACAAGATACAATGCAAAAATTAGTAAGGCCCATAGCATAGACAACCCCTAAAATATGAAACTTTATAAATTTAGTGCACTTATAAAAATATTAGACCAATGGAAAGAGGAAAAAACATCATGTACTTTTGAAAAATATGACACTCAATTCTAATTCACCGATCAAAAGTTATAATAAATTATATTTCCCATAATTAATTATCTATTTAATGAATTTGCACTAAAATTTTAAATGCTCAAGTAGAAAAGGAGTGAACATAGTCTTTTAGCCACTTGTTAAAACCAAAACAAAACCATAGACCTTCTTAGGAGAATTAATGTCAAAAAAACAACTTGCTCATACACCTTTACATGAACTTTATTAGAAAAGACTTCTTGAAGTGGTTTTAATTTAAAAATTAAAGTTATTTAAAAAAAACAATTAACGAAATAGCTTGTTTTTCAAATAAAGTTAGGGAAGAGTTTTAGATTTTGAATAAAGTAAAAAATTGACATAGAGAAGCATTGCCACTTGAGAATAAAATCAAGAGGGAGAATATAGGGGCTTGGGCACCACCATATAATATTATTTCTCCTCAAAAATGACACAGGCTTTCATGTTTAGAACTACAAATAACTTAGGTTATCATAATCTATAAGTTGATTCTTTTGTAGGTCAAAAGAACCAGATGAAGTTCTATTAGGCTGCCAAAGGGAGATCATCGAGTTGCTCAAATATAAGAGGAGGTCATCAAGTAGGACACCAAGGGGAGACAATAGATATACTTAGCAGGAGGAGGCTCAGCTAGGGTTTGTAGATGATAGTTGTTGAGGTTTAGAGATCAGTTTATGTACTCTAAGTAGCACCATCAAATTGTCTCCTACCCCTGGTGGCCTTTTCAATCACAACATGTTGGTGAATAAAAATAGGTTTCCCATGATGTATGGATCACAACATTGAGAGGACCTACAACATATCTTTATCAAGGATATATCAATGGCTTAGTAGGGTCATTAAATGGTGAGGATCAAAGAGGGGGTTCGAGGGAGGATTTCATGGTTTTAACAAGCCACACCTTAATAAAATGTTGGTTTTGTCTATTGATGGGTGGTTTTGAAGATAATGAGCTACTAGATTATATAGAGAGGTACAACTAGGTAGAACCCTGCATGCTAAATTTTAACAAAAACATTGAATGGTGAGTTAAGAGGATGGTAGCTCAATAATCCCTAATGAGACACACTAGTAATAAAAACATGAAAATACCAATATCCTCTCAATCATTCCTTTCAAATCTATATCAAAACCATACATGTTAATATGTAAATCACAATATACTAGCCAAGAAAATAAGAGTATAGAGAAAACCTCCATCAATGGATGTAGGGAACAAAATCAATTTTTATTGTAAATCAAATTTTCATAACAAAATTAAACAACACACAAAACCAGACAAGTGGTTTACCATACTTACAATCTAATACCATGTTAGAGTTACTGCTAAGATCGAAGATGGTGTACTAAATGTACTATAGCTTGAACAAAGTAATAAAGGTGAATGAATAATAAAATATAAGAGAGAAATCAAGAGTGAAATAATACAAATCATCTATGAATATCTCACTAATGATAGATATACAAATAGGTAAATAAATGTGTAACTCCCCATAAAATAGTGCAAACCCCCAAACCTGTAACAATTAGTCAATGGTCAACCAGTCAAAGGAGTACCTCCCACTACCAAAAATAAGATAGCCAAGGTAATTCAAAATTTCACAAGTGTAATAAAAATATAATAAAAGAATATAAATACCTACACTAACAACAATAAGGTCTAATAGATATTTTCAAACAATTTTACACACAAGGGCCACAAGCCACACTATACATAAGCAAGATATAATATACTATGTACAAGTAATAACAATGGAACATATAAATAGAAATGTAGTCTAGACCATGTATATGTAATGTAATCATATCCTAGAAAATAACATATTCATGGGCACAATGTAAGATAAATATGTTAGACAGACATTTGCAAATAGTATAGAGCTCAAAAGTATTATTTATGAAATGAAAATACATGTACATACTTTCACCTATAGATAAGATGCATCAAGTTTAGCAAGGCTACTAGGTAGAGGCAAGTCCAATATATTAGTCCATGTAAAAAAATTATGTCCTACATAACACTCATAAATACTAGTGAAATGCATGTTAAATAAAAGAATAATATGCTATCTACTACTCATGATATAATTAACATCAAAAATGATGTAAACTAGATGTCTAATCATATACAGATCCTAATTTTAGATTTTTATTATATTTTAAATGTTTTTATAATTTCAAACACAATTTTTTTATACTTTTAAAATTTTAAGAATATAAATAAGTTATAAGTAAGATGTCAAAAGCAGAAGAAGAGGAGATATTTATAAACAATTTGTGACATGTGTCAATGTGAAATATGCACTAGATGAGATTGTATGGGCATGTATGATCAATATGCCCCCACTGTATATGAATTATAATTTTGAAAAGTGTGCAAGAATAAAATTAGTATGTAGACGACTGATTTTTACATTCTTATTTATAAAATTTACACTTGTGAAAGTATGTATTATGTATGATAAACATAGAACATGAAAAGAGATATTTTACATGGAAAGAAGTGATTTATATACTAAAACTACATGAAAATTAAAGATCTATGTGCTCAAATTATGATTTCTTAAGTGAAAATTGACACATGACATGATCAACCAACTAGTAAAGTAGTGGAAATCATTCTTGTCCATAATTGATCAATTTTTTTATTGATAAAAATGATATTTTGTTAATTCAAACTATGAAAACAAATAAATAAATGAGATATTATGGCAAAATTGATCACTATTTTAAATTTTTGAGATTTAAAAAGTGCAAAAGAAGAGCCAAGAGGCCAACAAGTCAACAAGAGTCAAGGGCATAGGATAATTGATCAATCAATCACATGTGAAAGCAATGGAATAACATGATGCAACCATCAAGAAACTATGTACAATTAGATTTTTACTTTTTTGAATTATTTAAAATGTTTTTTTTTTTAAATAATATTTGAAAATGCAACAAGTCAACCAATTATCTCATAAATATGAGAATCACTAAAATCTATAATAAGTCATAAATGAATTACTTTACTTGAATAAAATGTGTTAGATGTGTATGTAGTAGAACTAAAAAATGTATCATGTGTAATAAGAAAACTATCTAGATCACTTCTTATGTAATCCCATGTAGGATATGTAGAATGATGTGCAATATGATAAGGAAAAATAATATATTGTGCTAAATGTTGTGTCATTTGAGGAATATGATGATTTTTATGAATTACTAATTTTTTTGATAAGATTGTTTTTGATTTTGAACCTTTTGCACCTTTTTTTTGAATATGTTACGTAAAAACCTTTTGCCTAGGTGCAACAATTGAAAGTGTGCTTTATTTTTTCATAGATGTATCAATTAATTATGGTGGAAGATGGGGTAGAGGAGCTATCTTAGATTTTATAGGGTACTCATATTTGATTACTAAAATTGTAACAACTTGATTTTAATAGATGTACTTTAGACATTTATGTACCATAAAAAGGTACATCACAAAGCTTTTACAACCATGGGCATCCCAATATCATATCAAAGACCTCATTTTATGTTAGAACTAAAAAATTAGTAGATAGTATAGCATGGACCACTTGAAGAGGCAACACGATGTGTCCCAAAGTGGTTTGTTGTTTGTCATTGAATGTCTTGATATTTTTAGAAGTGGTTTGTATATCATGTTATGTGTAACCCAATGAATAAATTAATGCCATTGTGCATGCATTATCACTTGATCCATTATCAACTAACACACTATGAATATATTGTTGATCAATAAACACTCATATACATGAAACATGAAAATTAGAATCATCATCCAATATCTCATTATCATAATAAGTAATCATAGGACATGACTCTATAATTTGAATAATTGCACCAATAATTCCATCTAATAGATGATCATATGAATCAAGAAGTGGAAAAGCATTGTAGGTATGATGAACTACTAAATTTTCCTTATTAGTATCATGATTAGAAAATGGTTCACTGAAAATATTAAATTTAACATTTTCATTATGTTGAGGCTTATTTTTGTTTTTAGGAGTGCCTAGTTAAATAACATTGTTGTCAATAAAATATTGAATAAGGTGCTTGAGTTTGAAACATCTGTTAGTACAATGAGCATTGCATGTATGGTAATCACAATATGCATTGTTATCAAAATATTTTCCTTGAGGTTTGTTCATGTCAATTTAAAATGGTGGTGGCAAAGTAAAGAGATTGGATTCCAATAAATTTTGTAGAAATTTATGAGGTGGTTGTGGTAACCTATCA
The DNA here is from genome assembly GCA_037957365.1 of Torreya grandis. Lineage (NCBI taxonomy): Eukaryota > Viridiplantae > Streptophyta > Pinopsida > Cupressales > Taxaceae > Torreya > Torreya grandis. The sequence continues at coordinate 194,850 of JARHVA010000091.1, read as the reverse complement.
AATTGCCTTTTTGGTTGATCTGATCAAATAATATTATTATAAGGTTGAGAAATAACATTAATATGATCTTTTCATCTAATTTATTATATATTTGTTTAGCTTTGTAAGATGGTTTGCTTTGAAACTTTGTTTTGGAAGTTGAGGTAGATGCAGGCGCATACTTGTTCTTGTTCAAAAAATAAGCTTGGCTTATTTTTATCCTATTATGTGACAAATCTTTTCAAATGATTCCAATTTTTTGAAATAATTTATTCATTCAATGGTAAAATACATTTTTTTTTAAATATATTACAATTTATTATCTTCCAATGTGTTAGTCATTTTGGAAAGCATAATCCTCTAACAAAGTATATAATCAATGATAGGCTCATTAGTTCCTTGCTTAAACTTAGCAATTTGTGCATAATTTTTTTTTTCATAAATGTTAATAGAAAAAATATTAAGAAATAAATATGCTAATGGATTTAATTCTTTGACTAATTAAACTATTAGATAACAAAACCAATAAAATGCATAATATCAAAAATAACTTTGTTATCAATTTGTCATTAAAAGCATAATCCAAATATGTTGCATGAAAAGATCTAAGATATTACACTAGATCTATTGTAAACCTTAAATTTACCCAAATCTTAAAGGTTTAGATGTAATAATATTATTAACAATCGTAGTAGTAACACCTATGGTAGGTTTAATTATGCAAAAGGGTGGTTTTTGTTAAGCATTGAAAGTAAAACTTTTTGATTTTGTGTAATTTCAGAAGATAAAAGACTTAAATTATTTTGGGCATATTTTGTGGTATTTGATATAGTCTTTATTAAAAATTGTGTACATTTTGGACTCGTTAAATGATGATAATGCAATCTGGAAGAAGCAAGAAGGAAGTTTGTGTTGTTTGTGAGGGGGTCTGACCTCCTGCTAGATCAAACCTCACCCTCTAATATTTAACAAATGAAAGAGATAAGGTATATTAAAAACAAGGAATATTATTTCAATAAATTCTCATAACATAGAAAATGCATCACCACTAAAATATCAACACATGACAACAAACCAGAAGCACAAGACAACATAACTAATGCGAAGAGATCTCCTCGAAAAAATGTGGCACTCTATATTTTAGTGAGTTTTAAAATGTAAATGTGACCAAAATGTGGGAAATGAAAAAAAAATGAACTTTTAAAAAGATGGTTCTCAATTTTTAGCTAACAATCAAAATTTATTACATGATCAATTTTATCATAAGGCCTATTTGATAAAACTAAAACTGAAAGTTTAAAAATCCCAACCAAACAAAGGCTAAGGTATCCTTCCAAACACTCATTGGAATTTACATTTAATTGGTGACCTCCTCAAACAAGCTAAGTCAAACCAAACTACCTAAACACCTTTATATGTAGTCATTTAGAAGATTAGCTATTGAAGGCATTTTTAATTAAAAAATTAAAGTTATTTTTAAAAATATTAAAACATTTTTTTAAAAAAAATTAATAGAATTATGTCAGAGATTAAATTTAAAACTTGCATGGAAAATAAGAAAAAACTAATTTGTACTATGGCCAAAATAAAAAAGAGGCTTGAAAAGTCATATTTTTGAACCCTTAGCTTATCAAACCAGCCATACGATCACCATTAGAAGAGTAGGCCTACAAATCAAGGCTTGAGAAAAAATATGGAGGAGATCTGATCAAGTCTATTCAACTAGAATATTCTAGATGCATTTGGGTGCCCAAATAAAAGCCCACACCTCAAAATTTAGTGTTGAACAAGGAAGGTTGCCAAAACAACTTTAGGTCTATTTTTTACTGAATGGAGACTTAATCTGAGTGATTTGGCTACAAATAATGGCACATAGGTTGTGTTTTGACTGAAGGTAGTAATAATGATGGCCATATCTAAAATAATGAAGTTTTAGGGTAGTAAAAATGGTGTCCCAACTCAAAAAATATTATTTTTGATATTCTAAAACCCTCAAATTAACTAAAAATGCCTTGGATCAGCAAAAAATGCCTTAGATTAGCAAAAAATTCCTTGGATCAGCCAAAAAATGCCTTGGATTAGTTAAAAATGCCTTAGATCATCAAAAAATGCCTTGGATCAGCCAAAAAATGTAGATATGAATTTACTCAAATACCAAAATAATATTCATGCCATGAGTATGCCAAACCAAAGCTTCACATAGTCATAAAAAAGCCACAAAAAGTGATAATGGTTGCTAATGAACTAGATCTATAAAAAAAATGACCACCAAAAATGAGAACTTTGACAGATCTAAATATTTCTATCAACAATTCCTATGATAAGACAATATCAAATATCAAAATTTCACCAAAAAAAATTAGTGGTTGTTATCAATACCCAAAGTTCTGATACCATGTGAGAATCATCTAGAATTAGATGTCCAAGATTAGTGACTATGCTGTGAACACACACAAATCGATTGAAGCAAGAAATAATGAAATGAGAAAAAAATTGATAGATTGTATTTAGGAAAAGTAGATTGTTTATACAAAGCTTATAAAAACTATTGATATGTAACAAAGCACAAAGGCTTAATGGGCTCCCTAGCACAATAATAGATGGCTTACAAGATGAACAATACATACTACATACAAGAGCAATGGCTCTCACTCCACAAAAATATGGATGATGAATACAAAGGGAGGGAGCTACATATATAGGTGGGAGAGAGAGTGAAGCCCCACATTTTAGTGAATATGGGACTAATCTTCCCAAATGACCCAAATGGCCTCTAAGATTTTAATCAAGCATAATGAACCATGTAGACAAAACCCATAGGACCAAAGTCTACACCAACATGATCACCTGTCCATTCAAAAACTACTTCACTATGAGGTGGATCAATTTCTCTTTGAAATAGGACTTTGGGGTTATTTTTTACTTTTGATTTAGCATACTTGATCATGATAATCTAATTTATCAATGACAATTTTTGCATTATAGGTGTTTCATATTTATCAAAAATATCATATAAAGATCATGAAACTAATTTAAAGACATGACCATCACATGTATGACTTGTTCTTTATGTGGATCTACTTAAGATTTTGAAACCTAAACTAGCTGAGGTGCATCTTTTTTGATGTTCTTATTCCCAAATATTCTAATGACTAACACGAGTCAATAACATAATGCAACCTAGGAATGGTCACAAAAAAAATTGTAATATTTTTTTCAAATATTATCCTTCTATAAGAATCACAAATTTACATGGCTCTTTTAACTTCTCCAATATCAATGTTTCTACGTATAACATGGATCTTCAAGAAAACCCCAGTGCATTTCAAAAACAACCATTGTTGATCTCAACAATATGTTGGAAGGAAAATCAAGATACTATTTTGTATATCTTGATCTTGTTTATGAATATGCATCACCAAATCTCAAATTAGGTATTGAGTGCCATCTATCATGTCAGTTTCATGACAACCATCTTGATATTCTTGCAATACTGATAGATGCTTAGGGTTCATTCCAAGAAATTCAACTAGTTATTCAAGATACATCACTTTGAACAAAAAGAAGGCATGTTGCATTATTGAACTTGGAAGTGCAATCACTTATACTCTTTCATCCTTATCAAGTTCCCTAAAATAATTCTTATATCTTGTTGTATTTGTATTTGTAGATATTAATACTAATATAATCTTATTGTTTCTCATCATAAATTGCTTTATACATGTTAGAAGGAGGTTAGATTCAAGATATCTTTCTTGAATTTCATCAAGAATCATGACTTTATATCATAGAAGTGCAACTATTCATTGACCTCTTAGTTCCTCCAAGATAAGCAAGTTACCCATATCATTCATAGCCAATATATAAATTGATTCATTATATCCTTTGGCTATAATTAGATTGTACCCCTGCATCTATAATGTAAGGAAGTGGCATTATTGGTGGCATTTATAGCTCGACCAATGGTAGTGATCAAAATAGAATTTATCAAGCTAAGAACTAACTTAGAATTATCATCATCCATTGATTCACTAGTCTATGAAATTGGAGTCATTGTTGATTCAATATCCCATATGAACACCTCATGACCAAGACCTCAAGATGCGATAATATTGTTATTCTTCAATGTTTCTACAAGGTAGGAAATCTATCCAAAATGTTGATGAAACATTTTGGTATAATCATCATGTATGAAAGGATCCCATGTCTTAATATTGGTATCTAAATAATAAGAAACAAGTGTCTCACCTATGAGGATTGCCAATACTTTTGCTTCTAAGGAAGCTACAAGTTCTTATTTCCATTTCTCTATTCCTATTTAGCAGCATCCAACTCATTCACACTTGTAATATGTTCATCTCTTGCAGCATAAACCTACCTCACATTCCTAAAAGTTACTTTGTAAACTCCATGAGTAGAAGGAGTGATGGCACCATGAATCAAGAGTGAACCAATAAAATGAGGCATTAGGTGGGGATCCATTGCCTGTTCCACCTCAAAATTCAATATTGGGTGTTTTAAAATATTACCTGGATCCCTTATTCTGTTACACAGATAACCTTGAATGAAAGGATTTATTTGCTCTTTATTGAGAGGTGACTTTTACCATTTCTCCACACCATGATGACAAAATTCTTTCCAAAATATTAATTTAATGTCACTATTATTATTTTCATACTTTGAGAAATAATCAACATGTTGACTTTCCTTTATTGAATTAGAATTTGTTGAGATATCCTCAACACCTCCAGACTTATGACTTAAAACTCATAAATTAGGTTTAACAAAAATATTCTCCTCAAATATATATCCATCCATAATTCTACTCTAAAAATTGATCAATGGTTCATCATTTGGAAGTTCAAAGGATAGTGAAATATTTGGCACAACTTCTTTCACCTTCAACTTTTTGCATCCAATAAGCAAATCCCTTTCCTCCTTGACTTCATCAATATCTTATTGATATATGCAATCATATAATTTAATAAAACATCTACTACCAAAGGATCTTTATCTTCAACTTTCATGTTGAATTCTTCTACTCCTCAGTAGGGTTTTAAGGCTTAGTCTTGACTCATTCTTCCTTTTATCTAAATACACTTCCTCATAATGCCCTTTTCCATTTATTGACATATATGATAATTAGAAGTTAATAAGACATCTACTACCGAAGGATCTTTACCTTTAACTTGATTGTTGAATTGTTTTGTTCCTCAATAGGGTTTTGAGTCTAAGATATTGACTCTTTATTCCCTTTATCTAAACACGCTTCATTATATTTCCCTTTTCCATTTCATGATTCCAACTTCATAAAGTCTATAAAATATATTTCTTCTTGAATCTCTACTGGGAGAGTTTTGTATAAATCAAAACTGGCCACAATATCCTTATGTGGTTATCCCATGGTTCATAATCCAGCAAGAAAATGGATTTGATACCACTATAATACCCCTTTTAGGTCTAATTTAAAAAATTATAGAATTTTTAGAAAACCCTTACACCATTTTGAATATATTACTGAAACACTAATAAGAAATTGCAGAATTCTAAAAATCATTCACAAGATATAATATGATAAAAATGAACCATATAAGAACCCTAAAAAATTGTGATTAAATATCCTTACATGGTAGATCTCTTAAACTTTAAATATGAATTTTCCAACCTGAAAAATTAAATAATTTATAGTTGAATATAGTAATGCAAATTTAAATAATAAATGACCAACTGGTTAAACTAGAAGCTACATAACCTTCACAATAACCCTCCTAGGGTGATGTCAACCCATAGGGGTGATGTAAGCCTATTGAAACCCTCTCAAGAAGGTCATCAACTTTGAAAATGTCTCCTAGCTACCACACCCACCTTAAAGGATGCCCTATCTATTGCACCATGCTAATTCAAACCTTTGTGCTTTGTCCCAAACAATATTTTACTCAAATGTGACTCTTAGATGAAACCACCAATTTAATACTAAGGGTTTTTATCCCCAATATTAGATTACCAAAGAGTATTTTAATAATTAATGGATTAAAGTAGAAGTAAACTTTTCAAGTTCTAAAAATGTCAAATAATAGATGATAAATAGATATCACAAATGATCCCCTCCATCTTCTTTTATATTTTTCCCACTCAAACTCCAAATTGACTTTATTTTAATAATAAAATATAAGTTGTTGAAATTAATTTTTGGCCACTTAGTCATACTATTAATTTTATTTTAAAGTATTTAAAAAATACTTTTTAGTAACTTAGCTCTCCAGACCCACATTTCCCTTCTCCTTATCCCCTTGGCTTGCAAGAAACCAAGGAATAGTGTCTCAAACAACATTAAACTTGAGAAGTGGACATTAAAATACCTCAAGAAATCTAGTTCTCCCAAAATTTTAAGAGTAATAAATGTACTAGTTATCAAAGTGATCATTTTAAAATGTAAAATACCCACCCAATTTATAGGCAAACACCTAAGGGAAGGGGATAATCAAAAGTTTTCTTGAATGATCAGATTTGATTGAATTTGATGGAATAGAGAAATCATGACTTGGATAAGAGGTTTCCCACTTGTGATATGTTCAATTCAAATGGGAGGCTTATCCACACAATGCTCAAATAGTGTCATTTAAAATAAAACCAATATGAAGAGCCACTATCTACTAGGATTACAAATTGTGCAAAGGTTTTGTGGCTTTACATATCTTTTTTTCAATTTTTGTATTTTGAATGGTTTTGGGCATTTTGGAATAATATATATATAGTAATATTTTTTAATTAGAATTTATAGGGGAATATAAACAAATGTATAAAGAACGATCTAACAAATGAAAAACAACCTTGGGTGGTGGCTCAAAAAATAACTAAATTAGTTATAGTGAGGCATATTGGAAGGTGAAAGGGATATTGTTATTTAGTAGATCAATATGTAATAGCAATAATATTCAAAAATAAAATTAGGATATGATATGAGTGATATAGAACAAGGAGAAGGATCATCAAAGGGATAAAATTTTGATAATCTAGAATTATTATCATCAAACCATGCCAAAGCTTTTTAGTAGTCTAAAATTCTACCTGTAAGGAGGTGTTGATGATGACCAATGCTAAACTAATTATTTAGATGCTTTCTGACTTCACTTCTAGTATTTATAGGTTGTAATCAAATATAAATATAGTAATAGGAGATATGGAAAATACAAGCCTCAACCTAGGTATGTAAAAAGAAAGGAAAGGGAATGGGAAATAATGCAAAGGAAATGCCCCCAAGTAGGGGTTCTCATAGACAATGCTCAAACAAATCAAGCATAAAAAATCTTGAGATACATAATTTTCATAGCCTCATCTAGATCATACACTTTTGGTGTAGCCAACCTATATACCCCAAAACATAATTTGTAGTAACAATGAAAGGACCCATATAATTTGACTCAAATTTACCATTATTCTCATGTTTTGCATTATTGTTTTTATAATTCTCTTTCAAGAAAATATTTTCCACTTCAAACTCTTTTGGGAGGATTCACTTGTTATAGCTATAGTGTATCCAGTTTTGATATGCTTTGAGATGACCCAAGGCAACTATCCATTTATCATCCAACAGTTCCAACTCTTATAGCCTAGATACTCTATAGTCTTCATTTTAAATTATACTTATAATGAAATACATAGGGAGGGTAACTCAATCTCAATGGGTAGAATAGCTTTAGATTGAAAAACTAAGGAATAGGGCATTGTACTTATACGTGTGTAGGCATTGGTATGGTAGGCCCATAATGCAGAAAATAATTACAAGTGCCAATCATGACCAAGTTTATTGATAGTATTCTTAGAATTTTGATAAGGGTCTTGTTAGATACCTTAACATGGCCATTACCTTGAGGTTAATAGAGAGTAGACCATCTATTTTTAAAATGTAACTTTGTACAAAGGGTTTTCACTTCCCAGATCTTGAATGACTTATCATTATTAGATATAATGGAAGAAGTAATACCATAGTGATAGATGAGGTGGTTCAAGATGAATTTGAATATCTCATTACCATTTATGTAAGTGATAGGGATTTCCTTAACCCAATTAGTGAAATACTCAGTGGTAGTCAAGATATGCTTGTGTCCATCAGAAGAAGTGGAGTTCATTTTGCCTATGAGATTGATCCCCCATATAGAAAACAACTAGGGATAAGTGATGGTTGAATCACTTATGAGGGAGCATGAATTAAATCATCATGATTTTTGTAAATCAAGACATTTCTTAACATAAATATATTCATCAACTTCCATTGTGGGTAAATAGTATCTTCTTCTAAGGATTTTTTTTTCAAGGACCATTCTGCTTATATGGACCCCATAAATACCTTCATTCAAGTATTTAAATGCTAATTTAGATTTACCCAAGTTTAAACAATAAATTATCATCCCATCATATCCTTTATGATAGAGCATACCACCAAGTAAAGTATAATGGGATTCATTATGAATAAAATACTTATGTTTGTTGCATGATGGGTAGGCAATAATAATGTGGTCTTGAAGGTAGGTGTATACATCTTGGTACCAAGGGGAATTATGACCAACAATATCACATACCATTTCAATGTCAAGATAACTATAGGCCAACCTAAGAATATTTTTAATAATAAACTAATATTCCTGAACATTGAAAGATATCTCTATTAAGGACCCAATGGTTTTCACAACATCAGTTGATTTGTTGTTAACTCTACGTATTTACTCAAACTAAATACATTAAAAGTGTTATTTGAGATATCAACGATGACTTTGTAGGGAAAAATCTTCTTTTCCTTTGTTTATTACTTGTCTATAACTTGATTGATGATCAATTTTGAATCACCTTAAATGACCAATTATTGAATGTTCCACTATATTGCAAGGCAAAGCCCTACCATTAGTGCCTCATATTTTGTAATATTATTAGTATATGAGAAATAAATTTGGAATTCCTTAGGAATGAGATCCCCATTTGGAATAATGAATAAAATACCAGCTCTTCAACCATGGGTTGTGAAGGAACCATCAAAGTATAGCTTCCATTAACACAATTCTTCAAGAGTGAAGATAGATTCATCTGGGAAATATATGTACAAAGGATGGGTATCTAAAAATGATGATTTAGAAATTTGATTTTCAATTGTATTCCCTTTAATGGAATTTTTATTAGTGTATTCTATGTCAAACTCACCAAGAATCATAATCTATTTGTCTATACAACCCATCAATGTTACTTTAGAAAGGAGATACTTGAGGGGATCAACCTTTATAATGATAATGGTCTTGTTGTTTAGAATATAGTAGCATAACTTCTATAATACATAGAATAATGATAATCATAAATTCTCAATTGGTATATAGTTATGCTTATAAGTGACTAGGAATCTACTTAGATAATAGACTATGCATTTTTTATCCTAGTCATCATGTTGGGCCAAGAGTTCCCACAAGGCATGTTCAATTATTGAGATATAATGTAATAGGGTCTTGCTCGACATTGGTAGAACCAAAACTTGTGGGTTTTCCAAATAGGTTTATAATGTCTCAAATTCCTCTTGAAAATCAACATTCCATTGAAAGGTGATGCCTTTATTTAAGATATGAATGAAAAGATGGCATGGATAAATGATCTATGAAATGAAGTGATGAATAGACTAGATTTTACCCTACAAGTTATGGAGCTATTTAGATTTAGAATGAGGCATTTATATATGGCCTTAACCTTGGCTAAATCAAATTCAATTCCATGCTAAGAAATAATGAAGCCTAATAATTTCATTGATGTGACTCCATATATGTATTTCTTTGGGTTGAGGCACACCTTATATACATGAAGTCTCTCAAAGATTATTTATAACACTTATGGATTTCTTTCCTACATTTTGTATTTCTCTATAATGTCATCAACATATTCTTTAACAATGTTGTGAATCATGTCATGGAGATGATAATCATGGCACGTATGTATGTGGTACCACCATTTTTTATGCCAAATGACATAAATTGATAATAGAATGTTACCCATAGAGTGGTGAAAACTATTTGTGTTGATCCTCTGGTGCAATTTTAATCTGGTTGTATCTCAGAAAGCCTTCCATGAGGGATAACATTTCATACCTTAATGTTGAATCTATAATTACTTCAATGTTTGGTAATGAAAAATTATCTTTTAGATATGATTTTTTATAACTTTGAATTCAATGCATAAACAAATTCCTTTTGGCTGCTTGTTAACTCGAACAATATTGGATATCCATTCTATGTAATGAATTGGTCAAATAAATCCATCCCCTAATAACTTCTCTTGTTCTTGCTTGTATAGTATAACAGTATGTGGATGCCTTTTCCATATTTTTTGTTTAATGGGATTAACATCCAAGTGTCCAATAAGATGATGTAAAAATAGAGATGAATCCAACCTAGGCATATCATCATAAGACCATGAAAATATTTCAGTGGAATCTACACTAATGGAAATGATAAATTTGTGTTCCTCTGTAGTGAGGTATGCACCAATATTTAAAATTTTAGGATCATCTAGTGTGCCAATACTAGCCTCAGTGGTGTCTTCCCTTAGTAGTGTAGAACAATCTTCTAAGAAATTAGGTGCAGAGGGAAATTGATATTCTTCATCTGAGTGTGGACCATCAAGTCTACCCATGTAATAATAATCTTAATCATTTAATTTAGGTAATGGCCAGTTGATAAATGTTTTTGGTAAATCTTGGACCAACTATGCAAATACCCTTTACTCTTCTACACTAATATCAGATCCAAAAGTAAAATTAGGATTTATAGGACTCTAAGCTTCCTGATGAGGAAGGTGATATTCTCTATCCATTAGCCCCTAAAATAGGGTTTTACCAAAGGACTTGTCTTTTTCTTTACTTTTTCCCCTAATCAAAAAGTGCGTTAAAGAGGTTTTAACTAGAGGACCTCAATGTTTGATTTTTAATTTGACAAAGAAATTTCGCCTATTCTCCAAAGTAGGTGGTAAGGTCTAATGTGATCTCGAATCCTTACTTGTGATATCCAATCAGTAGACCATTTCTAAGACTTAGTAATTATAATAATGTTACTTAATTATGGAATTATTCTAATGGTATGATGTGATCTTAATGATCCCAATTTATTAGCTTAGGGTAGTGAAGGATAAGAGTGAAATTAGAAGAGGAAGTGATGTGAGCATGACATTGGTATCAAATAGATTTGTGTTGGAAATCTAATCATAGATACTATAATAAAACTCTACATCACTATCAAGATCACCTTCATTAGATGTTAAAGTCCTATCACTCTTGAGATATAAGGGGTCACCCTTAGGTAGTTTGTATTCAATACCTTGATTAGCTTTATGTTTAGTAGAAAGAATAAACTCAATAATACCTTTTTGATTTGGCCCCAAGCCTTTCCCTTTATAATATTGATGCTAAAATATTTTGTTAGAATGAAATATTTGGTATTCTAATAACAAAAGGTGAAGTCATATTTATAAAATAAGGAATCCTCATAATTTCTAGGTTGCTATTAATCTGGTGAAGTATTCTTGAAAAATAAAAGAGGGCTCTTAGGATGAGGACTAGTATTTTTACACCTTACCATGCTAGGCATATCCTAAGATTTATTAGCATTGGGTCTACCATGAGAGTTGGGATATTTTATAAATTTGTAAATGTGGAAGGTATCCTTATTGTAGGAGAGTCATAATTAAGAGGGTGTAACCATAAATCTATCCATCCTACTTCCCCTCATTTTTTTGTATTGATGTTTGTGAGTCCCAAATATATGTATGTATGTATATATGTATCAATACCCTTATATTCAATAGTAAAGTGGGAGTAAATTTGAGGAGGTGGAGTAGAGGAAGTGTATGTAAGGTCACTTGCATCAATGTAATCTGATGGGGGAGACTCAGGCACTTTGGTCTTGTCCCTTTTAGGTGCCTAATCAGTGCTAGGATAGTAATTGTATTGACCATACATAGATTTCAAATGTTTGAAATATTTTTATGGTTGTAAGTCACTAGGAATAATGACCTCTATTCCAAAATGAGATATTTTTAGGCATTGGTGAAGTGTGGAAGGGACTGCACATTCTTCATGGATCAAAAGTTATCTAAGGAACAAGTTGTAAGGTAGTTCAATGTTGATGACATGGCATAGGGTATCATGGGTGACATGTTCAACAATAATTGGTAAAAAAATAATGCCTTGTAAGTCTCTTTCTAAATTATCATATGCCTTAATAGTAATGGTGTTTGGATGCAAATCCATTGAAGTACAACCAAAGTGTTTTCTCACTTTCAATGAGGCTACATTGAGGCTTGAACCATTATCAATGAGAACCCACTTAATCTTGTGGTCAGAAATGATGGCTTCAATATGCAAGGGGTTATTATGGAGAGGACCAAAGTTTAAAATATCACTTTGATCACTTTGATAAAATTTAAGCTATTGAACTAGGGATAAGTGCCCCATAATTGCTTAGAATATGCTAAGCTCAATGTCATTTAAAACTATGGATAGGCGTAAAAGGTCATAAAATATTTCTTTGTGAATTTTAAATGTATGCAAGAGATATAGAATGCAAATCTACATTGGTGTCTTGTTTAACTATTTCACAAGATTTTCAATGGAAAAAGAAGGTTTGGACTTTGAAGGAAAGGTGTTTGGATTGAGATTATTATTGTAAAGAGGTAAAGGACCTTACAACTTCAAATATCAAATTATGATAATGTGATTTTGAGCTATCAAAGGATTACTTAAATTAGAAGAATATGATGTAGGACCTAGAATAGTGACCCTTAGACATCGAGGAAAAATAATGTTATTTCATGTCAAAAAAGATCCATTAAGACATGGAGAAGGAGGACCTAAAATAGAAGGGGATAGAAGATTGACAGGGATTGATCTTGATGGTAGCTACATGGGTATTAGTAATATAACCTAGAATATTATTGTATTTATATGAGATATCATGGTAGCTAAATTGATTGGCTTGAGAATATTGACCTTGATTAAGATTTCCATGGATTTGATTTTACCCTTGATTCTGATGCTATTACCAGATTAGCATTGAATATTAGAATTATGCTTCATAAATGGATCTTTATAGATACCCATATTTTGAATGGATTGTTTAAATATGGGTATCTATAAAGACCCATTGTTGAAGCATAATTCTAATAATCATCACCAATCTGGTAATCAACATCAGAATCAAGGGCATAATCAAAACCATAAAAATTGTAATCAAGGTCAAGATTCCCAAGCCAATCAAATTAACCACCATGATGTCTCATATAACTAACATAATTTTTTAGGTCATATCACTCATAACCATGTATATACCATCAAATTCAATCCCCATCAATATTCTAACTCACCTCAAAATATTGCCCTTTATATTTTGGACCTCTTCCTTTATACCCTAGTGGTTGTTTCCCAACATGCAATAGCATTGTTTCACCTTGACATACACAGATCACCATTCTAGGTCCTATGTTTTTTATTAAGGCAGCAAACCAGGGGCTGAACCCTATATAGTCAAAAAAGACAAGAAGGCAAATGAACAAAAAATGCTTTCAGAGAGACGACGGCACAGTCGAGAACAATAGACAAAAACAAAACACAAGCCATGGGAAGATCAGAGTCAGAGAGGTCTCCCCTTACATAACTATTGATTTGATAAGATCATTGAGTTTCTCAATCTCTGCATTGGCAGCATATCTAGTATTACCCACCACTTTCAGCATAGACATGTTCAGCAGAACTGTATTATGAAGCCCTTTGGTGAAGACCTTCTCCAACTTCTGAATGTTGTCCTTCAGAGCCCCAATTTTAGTTTTCCAATCAATCTCATTCTCAGTGCCCTCACCAGCTTCCTTGACATACATTTTCCCCTTATTATCAGTAGTTCCCATAGTGTCAGCACCCTGCTCCTCAGTAACCTCAAAATCCCTAGTAGCCTGCTTCCCTCCAGTGTCCTCTAAAATTTCTTGGATTTCTAGCTCCTTAGACTCTTCCTCCTAAGTTGCTTCTTCCGAAGCACTTCCTGAATAATTAATCAGTCTAGTCTTTGAGGCTAGTTTACTAGCAATCTACCCTGACCTTCGCACTCCAGAGGGGAATCCTTCCTTATTAATTTTAGAAGGCTTGTGAGATTTGCAACCTTGGCCCCCCGTGGCCCTACCTAGATTCCTATGGGTCCCTTCCATAGTCTCTTTAATATTTTCTTCCTCCTCATCATACTTTCTCTTCTTGCCCTTCTTACTCACAAAGGAGCTGGGGGTATCAATAGGGGTCTTTTCAGGGTCATCAATATGCCTCATTCCTGACAAGTCATCTCCTTTTGAATGATCTCCCTAATGTTTAAGGGAATATGAACACCTTGTCACCACACCCTCTAACCTGAAAATTGCTGCCCAAGGTTGGCACAAGCATCAACAACCCTGTTGCCTTCTCTGTAGGTATGGGAAATCTCAACTTCAAAAAACTTTTGTAAAAGAAATTGGATATCATTAATGATGTATTTTAGCTTGATTCCCACATTTGAAGCTTTATTAAGGGCATCTATGACCATCTTAGAGTCTCCTTGCATATTCAAGTTCTTTATTCCTAGGGATATAGCTAACTTTAATCCCCATAGTAAAGCCATTGCTTCAGCATAGTTGTTGCTCCGGCATCCAATTCCACCGGGATAGATAGCAGACATCCATCCTTTATCATTCCTTATAATTCCTCCTCCACTAGCTTTACCATCCAACTTGGATGCCCCATCAAAGTTGAGTTTCATTCAGTTAGGTTTAGGGGGGATCCATTTAGTATTAAGTCTCTATAGTATTTTAGAGTTATTATACCCAGGGATCTAGTTTAAAACCTTCCATTTGGCTGCAATTTGGCTTTCAATTTGAGATAGAGGTTTCTCTACAACATGAAAATGAGCTATTGTAACACTTTCCATAATGGTCTTAGCAAAGGAGTTAAACTCTTGAGAAGCATTTCTAGCAGTCTCCCTAAAAATTTTGTGATTACACTCTTTCCATAAAGTCCAACTCAAACATGGCAGAGCTTGCTTCCATAATTCCATAAGCCAGGGATGTGTGAAGGTTGGGTTCTAGCTGAGAATTACTTCTTTAAGGTCAGAATCATAGACCCATTCAATACCAAAGTTGTTAAGTATTGTGCCCCATAATTCTCAGGCAAACTCATAGTGGATGAAGAGGTGTGAAACTAATTCCTCTTTTGAACCACACAGGAAACATCTGTTAACCAAACTAAACCCTCTCTTTTGAAGGTTATCCTGAGTAAGGATTTTGTTATGAGCAGTAACCCACCAAAACATGTTAATTTTTGGAATAAGTTTATGATTCCAAACCTTTTTCCATACATCTTTATTTTGAGCTTCAAGAATGAGCAGATGGTAAGCAGATTTGATAGAGAATGGTCCATTCTTATCTAGCCACCAATATTGTTTATCCTCCTAGGGAAAGAGAGGGATTTTGATCTCCTGAATGCACTACTAGATCTCCCAAACTCTTGAGAAAAGATTAGGCTGGTGCACACAGCAATCCAAAAGATTTTTCTAGCTCCTCATCCCATTGTTATTTTCCATATAATCACTGACCCTCTCTCCAAAAAATTGGGTAGTCAAGTCAGAAATCTCTCCATAGTTTCCCTGTGTGATGAGAGCCTTGTCCTTTAACTAGATATCATCCCAAAATTTAATATGCCAGCCATTTCCAAATTTCCATCTAATTCCCTATTTGAGAAGGCTTCTACTTTTTAGCATTTTATTCCATATCATAGATCCCTGGGGTAATCTCGTCTGTTGAAGAAAGTTGGAATCATCAATGCTATGCATGTATTTGGCATAAATTATTTCCCCCCAATCATTATTTTTATGGATCAGGTTCCAACTAACTTTTGAGAGAAGGGATTTGTTCATGTTCCTAATGGACCTAATATTAAGTCCACCATGAGATTTTGGAAGACACACTTTTTCCCATCTGACTAAAGACATTCTTTGTTTGTCTTCCACTCCCATCCATAAAAATTTCCTTTGGATTTGTTCTAGTTTCTTAGCAAAGTACACAAGAATTTTAAAATGAGATAGGAAGTATGTAGGAATACTTTACAGCGAAGCCCGAAGAAGTTGTAGTTTACCAACATTATTGAGTAGTTTCCCCTTCCAACCAAGAAGTTTCCTCTGCATTCTTTCCACAATTCTAGGTCCTATGTTATCTTATTCTAATTCAAGTAATTATTTTCCATATATAAATTGCATTGTCACAACTAGATGTGTGAAGGTTATATTTCAAGGTACTTTACCTTCTTCTAATAATAATATCATTCTAAACACCTTGCCTTCAACACTAAACCTTCTTATTTCATAAAAATGCCATACAATCTTATGGAATAGTTAAACAAGACACTGGTGAAAATTTATATTTTAAATCTCTTATGTGTCTAAAGTCCACAAAAATATTGTATGCCCTTCTATACCAATCCAGGGTTCTAAATAACATAGAGTCTTATACTTTCCAAGAACTTGTGGGTTATTTATCCCTGTCTCAACAACTTAAATTTGATCAAAGTGACATGTTGTCCTTTGGTCCCCTCCATCATAACCCATTTCATAATGAATCTATCATTCTCACCACAAGATTAAGTGGGTTCTCATTGATAATGGTCTAGGCCTTAATATAGCCTCATTGAAATTGATAAAATACTTGGGATATAATTCAATGCATTTGTAGATAAATGCAATTATTATTAAGTCTTATGATAATGTAAAAAGAGACTCATAATGCACTATTTTCTTACTAGTCATCATTGGGTCTATCACCCATGATACCTTTTTCCATGTCATCAATATTGAATTGCCTTACAATTTGATCTTTGGATGCCCTTGGATATATGAAGTATGTCAGTCCCTTACATACTTCACCATTGCCCAAAAATCCCCCATTCTATAATGGTCACTATTCCTATTGACTTATAACCATACTAATATTACAAACATTTGGAAATTAAGTATGGTCAATAAAATTATTATCCTAGTACCAAGTATGCACTTAAAAAGGACAAGACCAAAAATCTTACATCTCCCTAGTCAAATTACATTGACCCAAGTGACTTTTTATCCACTTCATCTATTCTACCTCCCCAAATTACCTCCCACTTTACTATTGAAGATAGGGTATTGGTACCTACAACATCAAGGATGCCTTCCCCACTACCAAATTTCCAAAATCTCGCAAGTTCCATGGTAGACCTAATGCTAATAAATATTATGATAGGCTTAACATGGTATGTGCAAAAAGTTTGGGCCTCATCCTAAAAGTCCTCTTTTTCTATCAAGAAGACTAC